>OY982954.1:3617500-4163316 GCA_963890685.1 Plagodis pulveraria | reverse complement strand
GACTTCAAAGGACTATTCCTGGGTGTTTTGTAAAGATAAAAGATGTCTCTAAATTGCATTATAAATTCATTTATATTTAGTGTTTTTAAGCACTAACACATATCACTTTATATAGTAAAGTTATATAATAACAAAATCCCTTAATGGGTTGCTTCATAGTAAGCAAGTTAAAAAAGTAAATTAAAAATATGTTCTTGTTTATGGGGTAGTTTTAACAAATAATTGACCGAGTGATCGGGCAGCGCGAGCTAAGCGTCGCGTTTTAAGCTTTCTTACATATGCTCTTGTAAGTCTGTCAAGATTACCGGCTGTTCCCCTCTAGATATCGCATTTCTTAACCGATTTTCATGAATTTTTGTGGAGGTTGAAAACGTAAAAAAATATATATTTCAATCACGAGATCTTCAACACACAAAGCCTACTAGGGTATAGATGGCACTCTGCTCTTATATGTTCATACATACATACATACATATACAGGATTATTGGAAAAATGCTAACTCTGAGGGTTGATTTCCGCTAGTCCTAACAAATATTTTAAGCAGAATGTTTTTTTAAGTGTTGTGACGGAATTACCACGAGGCCCACCTGATGATAAAAGTCTCTTGTTCTCGGCTCGGAATAGGCATTTTCTTTTACTACGAAACTCAAAAACAAAACATAATAGAAAAAACATCTTTCAAAAATGTTTGTAAGGACTAACAGAAATCAATTCTAAGAGGTTGTTAGTATTTTTCCCAATAACCTTCTTCTTCTTATGCCCGGTTCCTATAACATACGAACCGTCAATGTATACGAGCTACGATTCGTTTTGAAGCTACCGTTACCGATACGTATTGAGTGTTTCACATCTCGTTTAGTTTGCCTTCCAGTAACGAACATCTGTTGGTACTTGGTATCGTATCTACCGACGGACCTCTTTGCGTTTCGTTGTACCAAAATGGGTTTTGATCGTCGATGAGTTGAAAATGCATGATTTTTTAAATAAGTGCGTTATTATTGGTATAATATTTTAAAATGTGATATTTTTATAAATTATTACAGTTTAGTGATAGCAACATGATACATTTTGTGTTTAAAACGTATGTAAAGCCTATGCATAAAGCTAAACGAAACGCTAAATTCCGATAAGTGAAAGTGACATAGGCCCTCGCCATTACATCTGTGTGTCTGTCTTGTCATTTGTCACATCCTCCCGCCAAAAAAAGCTGCGAGAAATCGTGCACAAAATATAAGATTACATATGATAAAGGTAATTTTATTGTTTGTTATAATAGATGACATTATAAAAGGTGACAAAATTAACTGTTGATTTTGTTCTTCTTAAGCGGAGGAATGGATGATTGGTTGTCCAGGATTATTGAATTAATTAAAAGTGTTATAGGCATATTGGCTATTGAGGTACTTAAGAAATAGTTTAATATATATATACACACACCTACTTTATTTACATTTTAATCCATCACTTGCAGACTGGTGGAGGGAAACCAGAGTACATTCCACCCGATGACATACTTGAGAAAGTGACCGGTATGATGGGGTCGACTTGCAATTGATATAAGTGATACTACAGAATTTGAAACAATCACAATGGAAAATATGGAGGATGGATGCATGGATCCCTGTTCGTCGGTTGATGATGCATTACCACAAATGCCTGAAAATGATATTTTGTTACCAGAACAGAACTCAGGTACATTAAGAATCTACTTAGGTACATATATCTTAGTGTACAAGTTATATTGTGGTAACTGCCAAAATGTGAAACTTTGTGCTGACATCTTAGTTTCCTGATATTATATATAGTATAATTTGTCTAGTTTCAAGCCACCACAGACCTGCTATTTACTAGGCTTAAGGCTAGCACATCCTACCATAGACATTAGTGAAAAATAAATGTGTATTATCATATGCATGTATCATATATAATATCATTGTCTTGTGTTGTTACAGCGAAAAAGAGAAAATTAAATTTTTCTTCACCGAGCAGTACATTGGCTGAGAGTACAAGAGGAAATTTTTTATATGGCATGCCAATAGGGTAGTTGACACAGTCTAAAATAAAATACAGTGTAACGTTAACATGATAGTAGTTGGAGCACATAACTCGAGGAAATTAACATATTATTTATTCTGCATTGGATTACCTTTATTTTGAATAAACAAAATGTGTTTAAATTTTCTTTAAGTCACGTGATCTCAAACGGAAGTAAAGGCGGAAATGATGTCATAAGGACAAAAACAAAGCCACAGAATAGGTAATAGTAATCATGAGAGTTTGCTTCCAAAGGTTTTGACAGTGACAATTGACATTAGTAATTGCTAATAGCAAGCAACCTACAAAATGTCGCATCACTATCGATTTACTACTTAGGTATTTCACTATCAAATCCATTGGATCCCATATATTTAATAGTGTAATACGTACATTTGACTCATTTATCTTTGATCATATTTCGCCGTGAGATTTGATCAAAGATCAGCATAGATAATAAAACCCAAACTCGAAACAAGAATCTATGGAAACATTTTGCAATTATTACTCATAGTAATACAACAACTTTAAACAGTTGGAAAAGCTTATGTTTATCATTATATTTATTCCTATGTCACTGCACGCCATTGACTCGATCACTTGAAAGTGTTTACATTTCGGGATTACAAAAATGTTCAATAAAATAGTGATTTTGAACCGATTAAAGTTGTTTAATTACCATGTATGAAAAATAATTGCTAATGCTGCCACTCATGTATCCGTGCTTCAAACTGTGTTGGTTCTGTGATTGTTTTATTCAGTCTACATACACCCCTTCACTATGGTACACGTTCTGTGTACCATAGTGTAGGTTGTCGTTGTTTTTATGACAGTTACAGACAGTTTTAAGCTTATGTAGCCAAAAATCACATGTTCTAATCTTCTGTTGATCGTCTGTTAAGTTCTGAGCCACCATTTAATTCTGCCCATCTCAGCATTGATTTGTTGTTTGTTCCATGACATTCACATTCTGAAGAACCATTAAACATTCTGGCCAAGAGCCGACTGTGGTATTATTAATTTAATTGTATTAATATTGATTGTTGTTTCGGGCAGAAACAAAAATAATGATGATGGACGCCTACAAAAAAACCTAGCTATAGCTAAGTATTACAATAAAATGACTGAAAAACTGGAATTAGAAATAATTATATTAAAAAAACAGGTAGAAAATAAGAACACTAATAATTAATTAGTGTTAATGATTATAGTATGTATGCCACGGAGGACATTTTATACAGTGTTTCTTTAATTAAGTTGTCTTAATTTTAAGGTTTTCCTTGAATAATAATAAAACGTTTGATAATTATTTGATGATTTATTTCAAATTACTATGGGAACACTGAAAATATAAACAATTTAGATCTTAACATTTTAGTTTATTTCAGATTTGACACTGAAATGTATACCTACTTGGATCTGCCCAGCTTCATTCCAAACTGAAAACAAATAAATAAATAACATTTATCCAAAGACAATAATAAGCTAAGAATAGATGACATATAGATGAAATATATTTACATAGCCATGGTAATTGTATTATAGTAAATAAAATAAATAAAAGCGAAACCATAATGTTCTAGATATTTTCCATAATGTTATTATGTATTTACTTGGTGATTGTATTCTGATGTGTGATCCATCAAGTGCACCAAGACCACGAGGAAACCGAGCTATTTCATAAAAAATCTCTTCAGTGTTATTTTGCATGTATATGTATTTCTTGTATAGTTTTGCTATAGCATAGCTAACATCACGCACAATGCGACATGCTGATGCTTTAGACACTCCTGTAAAATCAGCTACTGATATTAACATGGTTCCTAGAGCATAGAACCTTAATGTTAGTAATAACTGATGTATAGGAGATATGCCGTGGTTCCTAAAACAAAAATAAAAAACATTAGGTTGTGTTTTAATTGAATATGAAGTTATTGTATGTTTAGTTTTGGTACGACATATTCCTACTTTTAATGAGCACTAGGGCACTTACCTAGATCCAGTCACTCTTAGGTATGGGTATATTTCTGTAAGTAAGTCTTCTACAGCCGATTTGTCCAGGCGAAATCGTATTTTAAATTCAACATCGTCCAGTGTCATTGTATAATTAACACGGTGTTTATAGTTTCGGGAAACAGGATCGTCATAATCTGAGTTCGATTCATCAGAATCGGTTATTACATTATGTAATTCTAGCTCCATATTCACAAATTTCAAAAAAGTTGTCGTTTTCGCACAAAAACTCATAAAACCGACCGAAATCGGCAGGTACGCAAGATACTTACGGATAATGACTTTGCCAGATGTTTGACAGTTATACTAATGGTTGGTGTATCTATAGGAACACCGTATTGTTTCATTTTCATAGATTACGCCTACGAAGAACCGTAAGTAACCCTCCCATCCGTACGTAACGAACTGTCGGTAATCTCGCTCGGTATCGGTATATTATAGGAACGCTTTAGGTTTACGCCTCGTTTAAAAATTTACCGATAGAAAGCAAAACGATCCGTTCGTAAGTTATAGGAACCGGGCATTAGTCGTCTCTTCATGACTAAGAGACGTGATTATGGCGTGCAGCCTGCGCTACCACTGCTCTCCAAGCTGACCTGTCCTGCGCCATCTGAATGGCGGCCTGAAGGGTAGATTGTATTGCACGCTGAGTTGCATCTGTCCATCGTGTTGGCGAGCGTCCTCTATTTCTCATGCCCTCAACACAGCCAGTAATTATAAACCTTTCCAGACTGTCTGGGTTTCGCCTGACTGTGTGTCCGAAGAACTTCAGAACTCTCTGCATGCATAGTTGAAAGTCTTGACTGAACTTTGAGCTCTCTGAGGATTGACTCATTAGTCCGGCGTTCTGTCCAGGATACTCGGAGCATTTTATGCCAGCACCATATTTCGAAAGCGTCAATCCTCGAGCGTACACAAGACTTCAGAGTCCAGGTTTCAGACGCATAAAGAAATATGGAGAAAATAAGGGTCTGCATAAGTTTTATTTTGGTTTTGTGGTTGATGCTTCTATTTCTCCATACCTTCTTGAGCCTCTTAAATGCTGATTGAGTCATCTGCTCCCGGTGGGCACTGTAAGTATTCGATCCTCAACGTGAGTGTTTTTGCCGGTTTCATTTATAATATTTAAATATGTGTGAATCTCACAAGAATTTAATTTCGTCATATTTTGTTAATAAAAGCATACCGACGGTTTAAAAGTACGAATATCTACGTATGTATATTAAGAGTTAATTGCATTATTTAGTAAATCTATGATTTTGATTTGATTAGAGGATCTACTCCTAAATATAAAGCAACTATCAAAGTTTCAATCAAGTAATTACAAAAGATGGTTTATTCATCTCGAATTATTCAGATTAAGGACTCATTTACACTTCGTTCTTGTGACATTGATTTTACGGAGTTAATTATATAGCTGTAGCTGAGATCTATAGTCAGTGGAGTAAGTCACTATGGCTTGATTAGTTAATTAGTAGGTGAGTGTTAATTTATTTTTAAAATACTAGCACACCGAGGATTCCGTTGTTATTGGGTCGGTTCATCACATTGTAAGCAAGTTTACTGCTTCTTTTAATATTTTTACTTTTGCAATGATCCATGCAGCAGTGATGGCTCGGTGGTATTGGCTATGGACTGCCGTGCCGCAGGTCCATGGTTCGAATCCCGCCGCGGGCATGATCTTCACCGCATGGTAGAAGGGCATTTTGCGAATGCCCGCCTGGCTAGCGAACACGCTTAAGTAAAAAATCTGTCGACAAGCACCTAACGGTGTGTTCCGGCAGCAGTCTTTGATTGCTAGTGAAATTACAAGCACATGAGATTTAACAACTATGTCTCAAGGTGACAGACGCAGTGCAATTCGTGACTTGACGAAATGCATCTGTTATAGGCAGAGGTTAGACCACTTCACGTCACATTTAAATTTAAAAAAAAAATGCTCTGCGGATTACATTACAAAATTACTACGAGACGTTTTTCCTCTCGTTGTGCTTACAAATGATCGCATCCGATTGGTCGCGTCTGGGTAATATTTTTGCGCTGCAATGTACATTCTTTCAACCACGCCCGCCGCGATAAGATTTGCGTTCTGCTGATTTTGAACTTGACATTTTTTACCATAATATCCGTAGACTTCTAATATAAATGTTCGTTGTCTGAAATAAGATAAGTTGTTACAAACGACCGTTTCTATAAATGTGTACTCAACTCGTAATTCAAAGCTCTTAGTTAAGTAACTTAAATGAGTATTTAAGTGCCACTAACTTTGTATCGAACTTAGAGATACAACAAAATGAAATGGATATGGTATTTGGTCGAGTAGGAACAAAAATATTTCTTGTGTTAGGAGTTACGACACACAGAGTTTTCCAGGCAAAGTAAACAGAATATTTGAAGATGCTTATTATTAGGTGTACAAATGTAAGCATAATTGCGCAAGTGTAATTTATTAGGCTAAGCAGTAATTTAATTAGAATCTGGTGGGGTGCCGGGTTGGAATTGCGCCCCCCCCATCTTACTAGGGAGGCGTAAGAGGCGACAAAACGAAAAAAATACCAGAAGATGTCCAGCATAAGCAGTGCCTTTCGAAGAACTGACATCTCACATTGCAACCCCCAAGACGTCTGCCAAGCCTAGGACGGGCAACCCTGCATCCCCTGATGCGGGAGACATTTGTTTGTGGATGGTCTTCCAGCTGACAGGTGATTAATTTAATAAGCTTAACTTATTAATTAATACCCATTAATATACATAAGACAATAAACTTAAGTTTTCAAATTGTTGCCATATAAAGCTGATATATACTTATTTTGCCAAAATAACTCGTCAACAAGGTGGTGTATTGCATATTTTATAGAAACTGACAAGTATTACAATCAGTTGTACATTGTATTTGAAACACGGCGCTTAACCGTGATTTAATTATTGACGGATAATGTATTAATTCATCAAAACTTCAACTAAAAAAATATAATTCATTATAACTTTAACAAACTTCGTCGGCAAACCAAAATTTAGCCAACGACCATCCACCGCATCCATCCCAACTGTGCTCAACTTTTACCAGCTCCACTATTCCCAAAACAAGTCGTGATTAATAGTGTGCCATGTGACAAGGGTCTAAGCCAACTGAGCTACCGTCCGAAGACAGCTATATTGTGCAAACTCTTTGTTTGTTTCCGGTAACGGGTGATTAACTGAATATTAGTTAAGTAGCATCCTCTTCCCACCATATCCTGATCATGTGGGGTCGGTATAATTTATCTTCCCTAACAACATAAAGGACAACAAAAAAACATATTTAAAACTATGTATCTAAAGTATGTTTAAAAATGTCCTGTTACATAGAACTACAAAAGAACATAAATGTAAAAAGTTTCCATTTTTTATGGCTTAGTAGCGAAAACGAACTGGCGGCTCACTTGATGGTAACCGCAACACCATAGGATGCGTTGATGGCCTTTGAGGTGGAAAAATGATCTTTTTTTGAAGGTTCCTAAATCGCATCGGTTCGGAAATACTTCACATGGCAGCTGGTTCCACAAAAGAAGTAGTTTGAGGCAAATAACGATATGGTCCTTACATATTTTGTAGCTGGAAACAGTACATATAACATAAATTTAACTAGCTTAGTGATTATAGTTACGTACGCGTAGTTCTGAGGAAATGATGGCCCAATGAGTATTGACTGCCACGCACAGGGTTCAAGTCTCGCCGCATTTAAGGGCATCAGGCAAGTACCCGCCTGGCCAGATGCCATCTTACAGAAGAAAATCCTATCTGCGTATTCCGGCAGCCATGCCTTATCTGCACATATTACATATTCTTTATAAAGTAGCTCTCACAATTTGCAAGTTGAAGTGGCAATGGGCAGGCCACATTGCTCGACGAACTGATAACCGATGGGGAAGAAAGGTTCTCGGTAGGGTACCACGTTACACCGACGCGTGGCGCTTTACGGGTGAGGCTTTTGTTCAACAGTGAACGTCTTCCGGCTGATGATGATGACTTTGATTTTTGAATTAAGACAAGGATCCACTAGTTCATAAATCATACCAGCATCTATATGAAGTTGCCTGGACAATACGTCCAACAAAGTTCAAACAAAAAGTGAGGTGTGTGATAAACCTGAAGAAGCTTACCACATATTGATGGAGTGTGTTCGGAATCAGACTGAAAGGCTTAGAATATTTATTAGACATTGATGTGAGTGAGGAAAATATCGGTGAGGTGTTTGCTAAAGAAATATATTAGAAAATTTGTCGCTAAGCATCTAACGGTGTGTTCTAGGAGCTGTCCTTGAGAGCCAGTAATTCGATGTAAGCCTGAACAACATCTTCACCAGCACTAAACATCAGGTGACATAATAGTCAAAGGTTAGCCTATCAGCAATAAAAAAACTGACCAAGTGCGAGTGGGAATCGCGCACGAAGGGTTCCGCACCATTATCTGTAACCTAATCTTGCAAGTTACAGACTTTTTTCGCAGTGTCCGATTGAACTGGGTAGGTACGGCGAAAACCTCTTTTATTGTATGGGAGCCCCCTCAATTAAATATTTTATTTTAACTAATTATATTTAAAGAGAACATAAAACTAAATATTCTGTAAATAGTTAAAATGTCTACCTGTCACTGTTATTAGTATCGATCAAGAAACGGTAAAAAAATCAAGTTTGTTGTATGGAAGCCCCCCATAATTTTAGTATTTGTTGTTACAGCAGCAATAGAAATACATCATCTGTGAAAATTTCAACTGTCTAGCTATCACCGTTCTTGAGATACAGCCTGGTGACAGACGGGCGGACAGCGAAGTCAGTAATAGGGTCCCGTTTTTACTCTTTGGGTACGGAACCTTAACTAAATTATATTATTGTACGTATTCTTATAAAATTATGGACATGACGAAGGTAGCAAAATTAAAATTCTCATGTAGCAAAGCCGCAATTTTTATTAAAGCAAAAATGCCTAAAAGCGTCGTAGAAGCTTGCGCCGCGCCGCCCGCCCTGCGGGAGGCTTTTATAAGGCGGGCGATAAATCAGGGACGGGGAAATATTTCAAAGCTTGCTACGCCTCGGTGCTTAGGCGGTATCTCTTTAGACCTGCTTAGGTTCTTTTTGGTATGTTAAATTACCAAGTTTTTGGCTTTTTTTAATAAAACGCCGAAGCGCTCTTAGCGAAGTTTGCTTAGTCTTTCTTAACCGATCAGCATAGACAAGCAACGTGCGCCGCGGTCATGAGTTGGATGGGTGATTGCTAGTGATATTACTACTGAGCGCTTCCGTGCTTCGGAGAGCACGTTAAGCCGTCTTTCCCTGTTGTTGTCATAGGATGGCAGTCGTTATTGCTTGGTGGTAGGGCATTTTGCAATTGCCCGCCTGGCTAGCGACCACCCTCAAGTAGAAAATCTGTCGCCAAGCACCTAAAGGTGTGTTCCGGCAGCAGTCCTTGAGAGCCAGTGAAATTGCAGGCACATGAGTCTTAACATCTATGTCTCAGGTGACAGGCGCTGTGCCATTCGTGACTTGTGACGAAATGCATCTGTTATAGGCAGAGGTTAGCCCGTTTTACATCAGGTGGGGTGCTTGATCCGTCACAATAACATAAAAAAAACTCTAAAATCTTGTTACTTTTATTTGTTAATAATTATATAAAATCCACGTAAGGTCGGCACCTTAGTCGGCTAGAATTTCAAACTCCATATCTTCCTGTGGAAGCCTAAGGGGAAACAATACCAGGAAGTTGGCTGCGGCACCTTCTGAAAATCTGCCTTGTTATTACCGATAATGAAATTTATAGAATCCATACCTATCCTTCATTTGGAGCCCTGGGGAAATAAACTGGAGGAACTTTCATCTAATAAGGATGAAAAAAAAAGTTATATCATACAATAATTTTCGGTAACAGGCCTGAGTCTGAAACTGTGCCAGTACATCAAAATACGCTGGCATAGGACGTCGAACATGGGAACATGTTTGGCCTTATGTCTTTAACCTCTGTTTACCCTCTCGGGAAATACAGGCGTAATGATATGAATGTTTCAAATGGAAAATATAGCTCGGTAGCTAATGGTAGTGAACTTTCAGGCCCTACGCACGGTTTTTTAGAGATCAGATAGTCCCTATTGTCTTTTCTCAATAAGAACAAAAGTTGGTTGTTTTTTTTTTATGTTATTGTGACGGAACAAGCCCGAGGCCCACCTGATGTTAAGTGGACTAACCTCTGCCTATAACAGACGCATTTCGTGAACGACGAATTGCACTGTGCCCATCACACTGAGACGTCCAGTTGTTAGGTTTCATTAGCCTGTAATTTTTCTGGCTCTCAAGGACTGCTGCCGGAACACACTGTTAGGGGCTTGGCGACGGATTTTCTACTTGAGGGTGTACGCTAGCCAGGCGGGCATTCACAAAATGCCCTTCCACCATGCGGTGAAGCTCAAGCCCGCGGCGGGATTCGAACCATGGACCTGCTGCACGGCAGTCCATAGCCAATGCCACCGAGCCATCACTGCTTCAAAACTGTTTTCAATTTGATTGGTTAACATTATAACATTCTGATATTTTATCTAATGCTTGCTGCTCATTTGGCGCACGTTTCCATTAGACGTCTCTCACGACACCCACGGGAAGATATATGAGGTGACATTCTAACCATATTGAATAAAATAACCACCTAAAGTATAAGCACTAATTATTAATTGAAACGTTAAAGAGCAAGATTGAAATTGAAAATAACAGATACAAAGTTGTTAACCGGGAACGGGCAAACTACAGAAGTTTAACAGAATAGTTCCACTGAGTTACTGCAGACTTCATTAAACTAAGTTTGAGAAAACTAAGCGATGGGCTATAATAAAGAGTTAACTAAGTACTTTTATAATTAACAACTTTTATCAGTACCTCGGCCTGCGCTTGTCAGTTTTTAATCGACTTCCAAAAAAGATGATGGTTCCCAATTATCGTTGAAATTTCTACTATTTTTTGTTTCTTAACAATATTGTCTTAATTAAATGTGTCCTTTATTCAGACTGTATTGAACTTGATATGTAGCTTAAAGCAGTATCATACAATCATTGGCATTAAAACATCTTTGACATCTGTCAATGATACAGGATATGGTAGGTTTGACAGTTATCAATGATAAAGTTTAAGATGCAGTGATGGCTCAGTGGCATTGGCTTGAGCATGGTGGAAGGGCATTTCATGAATGCCCGCCTGACTAGGTACCACCCTCAAGTAGAAAATCTGTCGCCAAACATCTTTACGGTGTGTTCCAGCAGCTGTCATTGACCACATCATCACTTACCATCAAGTGAGTTGTGGTCAAGGCTTACCTATCAGCAATAAAAAAGACGTATTTTGCGATTTGATTTTACATAGAGTAGATTACAGTTTTAAGCATGCTTACTCAGAACACCAAAAAGTCTTAGGTATGACAGCTGTCATATCTAACGGACAGCAAACTGCTCATTGGAAATGGCGTAACATATATTTTTATGTTTTCTTTGGTTTTTTACCAAACCCTAGAAATTATGTCGATGATGTTTGAAGCAGTGATGGCTCAGTGCCATTGGCTATGGACTGCCGCGCAGCAGCTCCATGATTCGAATCCCACCGCGGGCTTGAGCTTCACCGCATAGTGGAAGGGCATTTTGCGAATGACTGCCTGGCTAGCGACCAGCCTCCAGTAGAAAATCTGTCACCAAGCACCTAACGGTGTGTTCCGGCAACTGTCCTTGAGAGCCAGTGAAATTACTGGCACATGAGACTTAATAAATACGTCTCAAAGTGACGGGCGCAGTGGAATTCGTGACTTGAACTGAAAAGTATCTGTTATTGGCAGAGGTTAGCCCGCTTTACATCAGGTGGGCCTCGTGCTTGTTAAAAAAAATTAAATGTTAAGCTATCAAACTCTTTACTATATTCACGTGCTGTATATTTGTACACTGTATGCTGTTTTTCGTCTCTTAACTTCCTTATGTAACAATAAAAACTAGCTTCTAACCGTGACCGCGCCATACCAAGTGATCCCCGCGAACAACTTCATAAAACATTTTTTTTATGCCTGATAGGTTAGCCTTTGACCACTATCTCACCTGATGGTAAGTGATGATGTGGTCGAAGATGTTGTTCAGACTAACCTAGAATTACTGGCTCTCAGGGACAGCTGCCGGAACACACCGTTAGGTGTTTGGCGCAAGATTTTCTACCTGAGGGTGGTAGCTAGCCAGGCGGGCATTCGCAAATTGCCCTACTACCATGCAAAACATAATAGTTTTCTCTCAGGATGAAAAAAATCTACATCTGTTCAGTTGTTTTATGACTGTGAGTGGTGTTATACTTACACAAGGAAAGTACAACTTTTTATACTTAAATGGAAAAGTTAGTTAAAAAATGACATCAATAATAAACTAAGAACCAAAAATTTGTACTCAAATCACTTAAATTGTTAAAAATCAAAATAGAGTTGTTCGCGCAGTTGCCGCTAAACTGTTTGAAAACAGTGTGATCATAGCTGTGACCTCAAATTGTCCTCAAAGTAAAGCAAAATTAAGTTATAAAACAATGGAATACGATTTATTTTGTCTTTTTATTTATACATAAATAAACTATTAGGTAACAAACACCTAACTGTGTGTTCCGGCAGCTGTCCGTGATAGCCAGTAATTCTAGGTTAAGTCTCTTAACACCTTTGACCACATCATTCCTTACCATCAGGAAATTGCTGAAATTTTAAAACTGAAATTGTGGTCAAAGGCTTATCCATCAGCAATAAAAAAACTAAGTTTTTTTTATTTATTTTATGATATTGTGAAGGAACAATCGCGAGGCCCACCTAATGTTAAGCGATATCCTCTGCCTATAACAGATGCATTTCATCACAAGTGACGAACTGCACTGCGCCCATCACCTTGACACATACCTATTAAGTCTCATTTTACCTATTATTTCACTGGCTTTCAAGAACTGCTGCCGGAACACACCGTTAGGTGTTTGACGACAGATTTTCTACTTGAGGGTGGTCGCTAGCCAGGCGGGCATTCGCATAATGCCCTCCCACCATGCGGTGAAGCTCAAGCTCTGGGCGGGATTCGAACCGACCTGCTGCGCGGCAGTCCATAGCCAATGCCACTGAGCCATCACTGCTTCATAAATAATAAAGTATTAGGTATAGGATGTAAAATATGTGCATAAATATTTGGTTTATTCAATACACAACGTCAATTTGTTAGTTAGACAACGTACGCAACAGATACATTAGATTACTATGCCTTCATCAAAGCAACAAAATAACATTTCCCAACTCTAGCACTTAACAAATTTGTAACGGTTGAAATCCTTAAAAACAACACTAGTTTACAGACACAAATATATTTGCAAATCAAAACTAAAACTCACCATTTTAAAACTAAATCTAAACTATAACTACAACTTCATAGGCACTAGAGTTGCATGTAATCGTATTTTACCGATAGCATTGAATGTGATATGTTTCAAGCGCGCTGATTCGATCATCGCATTCAGCTATTCCATTCGAATTATTCCTTTGATTCAATTTTGGAACACTCAAACGAGCGTTTTTAGGTTTTTAATTAATAACATACGCTGGTACAGAAGTGACAGTGTTTTCAAAAGTTCAATTTCGTTACGTTTGGTTTTTAAACGTCAAAGTACTTCATTCGATTTACTCTGCGTCCCATCGTTGGTATACCAATGGATACAATTTGATTGATGGTTTTTGTGACAGTTAATGGTATTAAGGGGTAAAGTGGCGACAATATTTTACTGGTAGATGTGCCTCGTAAAACGATTATTCTGAGTATATTGAATGAACGATCCATCACTCACTCTTTGGACTGAGAGGTTGACATAAAGATCATTTGATGGAACTTATATTTGCTACGATATGACGGTAATATTCAGAAGTCAACTATTTTGGGGAAATTGCCAGTAAGCTTCTGTAAGCTCACTTGTCGTTCATCTTTTAGAAGAACCGTTGGCTTTAATGTCAATTAGAAATTTGGCAAAGATACAAAAGTAAAGCTTACTTAGTAATTAAAAAACTTTAAACGGTTTAAATCGCGTATATTTATCATTATTTTTGTCCCGACGTTTCAAACACTTTGCAGTGATCGTGGTCACGGGGTGACTCCAAAAAAATAATGATAAATATACGCGATTTAACCCGTTTGAAGTTGTTTAATTACTATGTGTAATAATCGCTAAAACCTAAGACAACATTAAATCTTACTTATAGTCTAGTCAACAAGTTCAAAAACGTGAAAAATAGAGATAAAGGTCCTAAAAATATGAGCGATGGCTCATTCGATTCGGAATCACCTCTAGAAAAATGTTTTTGAAGGATTTTGGTGCAGGTTAAAAATTGCAATTGTTATTAACAAAATAAGATGAAAAAAAAATGATATTTCGTTTTTTGTTAATAACTTGAAAAATATTTACATTTAAGCAATTTTGAAAAAAGTTCGTTAAAGAGGAGGAAATTTGCAATAAAAAAGTCCTTACTCTCGGAACTCTATCTCCATTATTTATAATTTTAATTAGACGTTGAAAATAGGGCTCCGCGCGGCTGTTACAGCATGTGCGCGCCGCCGCTAAAGAGAGTTCAGAAATAAAAATATTTTTTTTATAACATAAAATGTGATTTTAAAAATTTGAAAAAATTTTAGTATCTTCTTAACACTTGAGAGAATCGAGCCCTGGAGAAAAAAAAGTTTAATCATCATTTTTCAAAAAGTTATTCAATTGTTAACTAACAATTTTTTTCCCAATCTCCATTGGCATAAACAATGGAATGAAAGGTATAAATAATTGGCCTATAAATTTTAAACTTCGTGGAGCCCTTCTGATATATGTACTTTATAAGATCCTGTGGTTAATTTTCATTAAAGTTAATTAATTTGTTAATTATGATTTTTTATAACTATTGATTATTAGTAGATTTTTAATTTTTCAATAGTTATTAAAAATCATATTCAAAATTGCTTATATGTTAATATTTTTCAAGTTATTAACAAAAAACGAAATATAATTTTTTTTTCATCTTATATTTATTATTAATAACAATTGCAATTTTTAACCTGCACCAAAATCCTTCAAAAACATTTTTCTAGAGGTGATTCCGAATCAAATGAGCCATCGCTCATATTTTTAGGACCTTTATCTCTATTTTTCACGTTTTTGAACTTGTTGACTAGACTATTATTAAAGTGAGGGTTGTTGATGAACTTGTACAGAGATAAAGACTTCTGTGAAAAGTCGGGTATCATCTAACATTATTTACCTATTCTATTGAGCATGATGATGGTTTAATAGGGTTGATGTCGACTTGATTGAATTTCACTTCCTTTTCACTGACTCAAGCCCCGTAGTTGCCGGGCCAGATAGCTATAGGACTGCACCACTCAAAATAAACCCGTGGGAGTCATATAAGGCGGCGAAAGGTAAAAGCCTAGAACGTGGGCAGCAGTGCCTTCTGAAAACTTGGTATCTTACACTGCGATCCCCAAGTCTACCTAGCGTAGGAATGATAGCAAACCCGCCCTATTGGAGGAGACATTTGTTCAAAGCTAGACGTCAAAGCTGTTGAATGAAGCACAGAAAGAAAATAGCTCAAATCGTACAAAAGATTATTTCTTTACTTGCTTTGGAATTCCGATATCTCTGTAGTTGGTGTGGATTTACACATACACACCTATATTCTACTTAATACCACAGCGAAATGTGTATGTGCTCAAAGCTCCTGATACAACTGACGATATCTAAGACTTTGAACGTCTCAAATGTATACATACTGCAATAAATATCAATTCCCGTGAGGTGAAGGGCTAAAATGTCACCCCTATCTCTACCCGTGAACACAGCAGAAGGTTGGCAACAGCGCTTGCTGATGAGCTGATATCTCACACTGCGATCCCTGAGACGCCTGCCAAACATGAGGATTATGGCAAACCCCCCCATAATGGGGGAGGCTGTGTTCAGCAGTGGAGAATCTAGCTGATACAGTAAATAAGAATCAATCATCATCATTTTGAAGCGCTCGTAGCAAAGTTTACTTAGCTGTTCAGCAAAGTTAAGCAACGTCCGCCGCGGTCATGAGTAGCGCTCAGTAGTAATGACCGCTAGTGACATTACTACTGAGCGCTTCCGTATCCTTAAGTAGAAAATCTGTCGCCAAGCACCTAACGGTATGTTCCGGCAGCTGTCCTTGAGAGCCAGTACTTCTAGGTTAGCCTGATCAACATCTTCGACCACATCATCACTTACCATCAGGTGAGATAGTGGTCAAGGGCTAACCTATCAGGAATAAAAAAAAAAACTTTCCACTACGTACACTGCCATATGCTGAATTTATGTTTATCGTAAATTTGTATAAGAAAGTTCATTTTCATTCATTAATGATTGGGATGGGTTGTTGCGCCAGGTCTGGACTAGATCTCCTTACTTACAGTTCATGTAAATTTATATTTTTAAGTACATAGCCTTGTTCTACACACTAAATACCATTCTGAACTTTACAAATACAACGAAAGAAAATCTTTAACCACGAGCAAGGTTACAAATTTATTAAAAAAAATATATAGTAATTTTTCGAGTTACTTGTAAAATTTCCAAGTTAACTTTTATTATGTCGTTTTAATTTTGTAGGCTTATTCGCTTAGCAGGCGTTAATGCAAAACATACGAGGTTAGAACTATTAGGAAATTACTTTAAAGTTTACATTATTATAAATCCGATCTCATATTACAAAATGCTCAGTGCGGATAATAATATCAAAGAGAAGTTCTAAGGTTGTACATAAGTCCTTAATAAATACACCTCATGCCAATCTGTTCTTCCATGTTCTCGGTAATTTCAAATACCTATTCTCATACCCTCCTATATCCGTTCAACTCAATAGAATCCAAAGCATTTATAAAAGCCCTCAATTTCTACAATCAGAAAGTGCAGCCATAATCCAATGTTCTTGTTCACAGAAACAGCCATGAGCATATTTCCAATCAAACCGCACACAGAAATCGAGATATACATTCTCAATCCTTAATAAAATGCGTTGGTAAATTTCATATTTTTCGCACTAGCTTTTCTATGTTCGCATAATTGGTATTCTGAATTCAACTTACGTGTATTGTTTTAGGGTTTAGTTTTCATTGTATTTTGGAGTTGGTTAGGGCATTTTTGTTGGTTTTTGAAGAAACATTGGATCGTGCCGTGTAGAAGGGAATACAGGCGTATAAATAACGTTGCACAATAAACTTGGACTAAATCAAGGAGCATTGTCGATGAGGCCTTGTTAGCCCGTGTGCGACCGCTGATTTTTTATTTGATATCTCAATAAACCTTTGAGGGTTAGAAACCAGTTCGATCTGGATTCTGTTTTTTTCCCCTTTGATCAGTTTTTTGTCAATGTTTGATTTATACATTTATTTAGAGTTTTGTTTGGTTAGGTCGAGTAATAAACTTTCTTGGCGGCTGGGAATTTGGAGCTGTCCCGAAGTTTGGATGTTTGGTTGTGTTAGACAAAGCTTTATTTATGTGAGGGCAGAGAGCGTGTGAGATTTTATAATGTTTACTTGCCTACCTATATTGTTGGAATATTTGATGTTGTTTTATGATTTAACAGAGAAGTTATTCGGCGAATGTCGACTGCTTATGAAATCTTTATCTCTGATTTTCTACCCTTTAGGCAGCTATTTATTTTTACAGTATTATATAATTTGTATGTTTCTTTCTTATGTTTTATCTTACTACCCTTATTTAACGCTCAATCGCTGCTCTGTACAATAGGCACACACGACACACAGTTGTTGAGTCTAATGTGCCTGTAATGTTGCTGGATTTCAAGGACTGCTGCCGGAACACACTTTTAGGTGCATGGACAGATTTTCTACTTGATGGTAGTGGCTAGCCAGGCGAGCATTCGCAAAATGCCCTTTCACCATGCGGTGAAGTTCAAGCCAGGGGTGGGTATCAAATCACCTACCTGCGGCACCGCAGTCTATAGCTCTAACAGCTCGACTATCATTGCTTTTAATTTATTTTCTTTTAAGGTTGAATTTTATTATGTTGAATTCCTATTAACATACAATTAGGTAGACCCAGTTTCGGTAAGGTTTGTCAGTCCGATCCAGGTGATCTGTGAACTGAATACTGAATGCTCATTGGTAGCTTATCACGTCATCGTTTACCATTGATCAATGAGCGTTGAGTATTTAGGCTGTCAGCTAATCTCTACTTTGATTTACGTTAGAGTAACTTGAGGTTAATAGAGTATAAGATAGCTTTATTACTAAATGATCTCTTCCAAGGGACTCGTTAGTGGTTATCTGTAGATATCCTGTACCAGTATATGTAAATTTAATGAGGTGTCTGGCGATGATTGTTTCAAAACGCCAGCGACCGTTTTGGTATGAGAACCATCATTTATTGAGACTAACATAGCTTGAATAATGTGTGTTCCGGCAACTGTCCTTGAGAGCCAGTAATTCAGGTTAGACTCAACAACATTTTTGACCACATCATCACTTACCATCAGATGGGACAGTGGTCAAAGGGTTCCCTATAAGGTATAAAATAAAAATATATCCCAGTTAAACGGGATATCTGCAGCTTGGGGTGGTTCTACTACTCCAGCTAGTTTTACTCCTGGAATGTGACTTTATTTTATTTTATTGTGACGGAACAAGCTCGAGGCCCACCTGATGTTAAGTGGACTAACTTCTGCCTATAACAGATGCATTTCGTTACAAGTCACGAGTCGCACTGCGCCCGTCACCTTGAGGCATAGTTATCAATTGTCATGTGCCTATAATTTCACTGGCTCTCAAGGACTGCTCCCGGAACACACAGTTAGGTACTTGGCGACAGATTTTCTACTTGAGGGTCGTCGCTAGCCAGGCGGGCATTGCTGGTGTTATTTGTTTGCTGGAAAAAAAATCCTTACCAACGATCTGTGATTTAACCTTATCAACATACAAACTGCACGTGCAAATGTTACGAACGAAAGTAAGTTAATCCGCCGTCAATTTACCTGTTAATAACTTGTACCACTTACATACAAAAGCTAAACTTAAGACATAAAAGGTACAAGTTATCGTCAGAACTCAAAAAAAAAAACATAAAAGAGCTTTTATTCAAATTGATCTTAAAATAGCACAACAAAACGAAAACGGCTGTTGTTATTCTAACAAAGAAAAGTGCTCAAAACAGCTAGAAAAATAAGCAAAGTGCTTGAAATAAAATGATAATGCTCTACCGGTGCACGTATCCAGTACGTGATGGTTGTGCAAGCTTGCACCTCGTAGGGGCGTTTTTTCGCGCGAATACCTCAATTGTACGGCTACAGAGGCAGTATGTTGGGGATCTGTTTTATTATGTGTAGGAACGAATGGATGTGGCAATTCACGTTATATTAATATATTCACGCAATTCACGTAATAAATATATTATTATTATTATTCACTTTATTTATTATACAACATAATTTTAAATTTTTTACAACATTATTACAAAAATAAATATTATAAAAAACTTAAAACTAGGGTGCCGCTGGTCGCGGGGCAGAGCCCAAGCGACCAGTGGTTAGGGCTGCAGAGAGAGGAACCTCCGGACAATGCGTGTTGTGTCCAGTATCACTGCCTTCTGCATCAGACCCTTGATCCAACCATCTAGCGAGAGCCTCTTAAGGTGTTGGTCGAGGCTCTTCGCTATAAGGCCGTTCGCCGAAACGACTATCGGGACAATGATCGTCGAGTCAACATCCCACATGGCGGTTACCTCGTGAGCCAAATCAAGGTACTTGCTGACTTTATCCTTTTCGGCCTTAACGAGATTCTCGTCATGTGGGATGGTGATATCTACGAGCACTGCCCGGCGCTGGGATCGGTCGACCACCACGATATCAGGTTTATTGCAAACAATAGTCCTGTCCGTGATGATAGAGCGGTCCCAGTAGAGCAATGCACGACCATTCTCGAGAACTGGCGCCGGTGCGTACTGGTAGTACGGCACCTCTGACTCAACAAGGCCGTATTGAAGGGCAAGTTGCTGGTGGATGATCTTGGCCACTTGGTTGTGCCTGTGCAAATACTCGCCGTTAGCAAGATGCGAACAACCGGAAATGATATGCCTGAGTGACTCTCCGGGTCGGCGGCATGCTCGACAAATGTCGACCGTACCGTCCTTCAAGATATATTTCCGATAGTTGTTCGTCATCATTACTTCGTCTGCAATTGCACAGGCAAAACCCTCGGTTTCCCCAAAGAGGTCTCCGAAGCGTAGCCAATTCACCGAAGCTGGTAAATCCACATCAGGCCCTGTTAGGGCCCGGAAAAACCTACCGTGCAGCTCCTTGCCTTTCCATACTGCCTTGCGGTCATCGGTGCTCAGCATCGTTGGTTTGCGCCAGTTATCGTTCGCCAAGGAGAGCGGTGTGAGGCCCTTGTCAACCGCCACGACATCGCGATGCATCCCGCACTCGTGGTTACGGAAATAATCCCTGAGATTGCACACTTCACGGTTGTGAAGGGTCTTGGCATTTAAAAAGCCGCGACCTCCCCATTTCCGTGGAATGTACAGTCTCATAACGGACGAGCGCGGGTGTAGCATGCGATGTGAAGTGAGCAGTTGTCGGACCTTTCTATCCAGGGCGTCCAGCTCAGTCTGTGTCCACTTCAGTATGCCAAAGGAGTATATCAGTAATTATTATTATTATTATTATTATTATTAATTTATTTTCCATCGTCTATAATAAGATTTTGTCTCAAGTTAAAAATAATATTTTATGTACTTACTTTTTTGAAGCAGTGATGGCTCGGTGGCATTGGCTATGGACTGCCGCGCAGCAGGTCCATGGTTCGAATCCCGCCGCGGGCTTGAGCCCGCATGGTGGAAGGGCATTTTGCAAGTGCCCGCCTGACTAGCGACCACCCTCAAGTAGAAAATCTGTCGCCAAGCACCTAACGGTGTGTTCCGGCAGTGAAATTACAGGCACATGAAGCTTAACAACTATGTCTCAAAGTGACGGGCGCAGAGCAATTCATGAATTGTGATGAAATGCATCTGTTATAGGCAGAGGTACGCTTAACATCAGGTGGGCCTCGAGCTTGTTCCATCACAATAACATTAAAAAACTTACTTTTTACCTAGAACTTCATCTCTCAAAAACAGCTGTCAGATTCCACCTCTGTTGCAGGGCTCCAGCTCCAGTAGGGTCCAGCTCTTCATCTCCATTTGACCGCATTCAACGTAGAGCGGCTAACGAAAAAATTGCCTCTCAGATTAGCTCAACTGTTTTACACTTCGAAGAGACTTTGGATCCTTTTGGAATCCCTGCGAAGACATTTGGAGCTGTACCTTTTACTGTGTCTATCACAGGAGTGTTGCATAGAACTGGGTGGTTTAATTCATACATTTCAGTGTTGGAAGTCCATTTTTATGTACGCATTTCTATTACTTTTGTTGGTGATGCGTAATGCTTACAAGATCATTGTCACTCGCCTAAAATACTGTTTACTATCGAAAAGACTTTCAATTACCATTTAATCATACAGGTATCAAAATCCTTTTTTCAGTTCAGTAATTGTAACTTAAAACTGCTTGATCGATGTTGGTGAAATTTTAATGGGACTAGCTTAGATGTAGGAAATCAATTCCTAAGTGGTGGACAAATTGTGTAACAAACATGAAAAACAAAATAAATACATACAGCGAATTGAGAACCCCTCCGTTTTTGTGAAAATCGGTTTAAAAGCAGTATCACGTTTTTAAAGTAGGGTTATAATATTTCATCACATTCTGTTCCATCGCTTTTTGCCACCTCCATAATTTCTGAGCTCCATTCGTTGCACCTCACAACACTGCGGTACGGACGTGACTCGATTGCCGATTACTGTTATTTATCCGATACTTCTCGATTATCGGATGCGCCAGCAGAGAAAGTGCGATGCGATGTTTCCTTGTTCGCCGTGTTTATGGTGTTCAGCTAGAATTGAAGAGTGATGTTCTCTGGGAAGTTGGGCGCTGATAACGGCACGAGAAATGAAATTTATATGCCTAGTAGGTAATTTATTTAGTATACAATATAGTTGTTTTAAATAAAATAAAATTTGTATTTATTTGGTAGTATTTAACTAATTATTTTTAGTAAATGAAGATAGAAAGTTATTAGTTTGACACGTTTTTGATACTTCTTTACTTCATGTGCAAAAAAATTTTACACAGGAAATAAAATAACTTTATTTCCAGCTTATGTACATCAACGTGATGTCAGAGTTATCATTTTACCAAGCCAGATCAATTTTCGACATGTTTTATTTTTACACAAAGACTCACCAAGGGCTCACCGCATTACAGAAGTTAGAAGAAAAAAAATATATGATCCTTGTAAATATATTGTCCGTGATTTTAAAGATCGTTACCATACTGTATTCGGGCCCGAAACTGGACTGATATAGATTTAGTTAATTACAAGAGAACAATAAATTGTAAGTCAGAGACGGATTTAGTAGCAATTTAAACTTCTCGGTTGATTCGGTCGATTCTTATTAAGAATCTGGCTACCTGGTGGCCCGAATATTAAATAACTGAGTGTAAAAAAAAAACCTTGCCTTACACATGCCCGATTCTACTCGGTAAGCAGACTAAGTAGCACCAGTAAGCGAGCTACTGGCCGGTGGGGGCGTTCCAAAGCCCAAGCGCACAGATGTAATCTGTGCCAAAGCCGGTAAGCAAGAGGCGCCATCTCCGCATACAGTTCGGTCGCAACCTAATCCCGTAGCCCCGGTGTCAGTGTATTTTCAACTTTGCAAATAGCTATAATTTTTGCTTAGTGTGACAATAACATAAGTTTGTACTAAATATTTAGAAATATGGTAATTACAAAAACATTTCATTTTTCCTTTAAGTTAAGTAACCTTCGATTACAAATTAATCGTCTTATCGCTCAACCTTTCACGACGGCAGCTGGATCACAACTGGATTGAAAATTAGGAATTGGGCAAACCGGTAGGTGAACTTTGCCTTACCTAGCAAAAATTAGAGCCGGACCCGAAGATATAAGCTTACACTTAGGGTTAGGTTTTTTGGGAAGATCTTCTTGATGTTTGAGCTTATTCATATAAAAAGTAGATTGCATTTATCATGAAATTATAAAGTGGGCTTCTTTCACGTAATAGTATTTAGCATAGACAGCAAAGTTGGACTTAAACCATGCAATATATCTATTTACTGACCAACAGCTGAGTCGCGAGCATTTTTGCCGTGGAATGGAATATATTTTTTTTAAACTCATTGATCCTTGACTTTATCCACTATTTAATACTCATTGGAAATTTGCCTTTAGTACCACAAAATATATTCATCCAAGACATTATGTCTTGTGTGTTCCAGCCTATCCGTTTCCAAGCGATACCATCTTCGCATCGCACGCACTGTCATATTACTAGAACGCAGATTAAACCCATGTCAGACCGAGTATCATAAATCACAACTCACTCCACGAATTATTTAAATGCCATAATGACTCACGAGCAAAAGTTAAGGGAGCACCCCGTATTTATCACAACGGACCCGAGGATTACGAGAGGGTTAATAAATGCCTGGCGCACGGAACGCGGCCATTTTGTTTTTTATCAACCGAATTCGAATTATGAACGGCGATTCGTCTTTGTGGGTTTTTGAATTCTATTCGAATGATCGATGGCAGTTTTTATATTTTAACTTTTTACTAGCCTTATTCGATCAATATGTTCCGTGAATTTGTAATAATAATAATACGTTTATTATCGGAAAACCTTAACTAATTTACATCCACATACTTTTCTTTAAACTTTCGTGAACTAAGCTCATGTTTCTAAATTCTAAACGGGTCTTTTCACGCACGAATAAAAATCAAAATAATTATATTTTGACTAACCTCGACGTTTCGATCAAGTTGCATTGACCGTGGTCACGAGTAGACTCCACTCCTTACATCCACATTATGAGTAGAAACTTATAAAAGCTAAGTTTTACCTAGGTGCTAACGTTACAAACTTGAATAAATTGTGTAATAGTGAATGCGTTGAGTTATACGAGCCTATAATGTATTTTTTTATTGTTATTGTGACGGAACAAGCTCGAGGATGTTAAGTGGACTAGTCTCTGTGAGACATAGTTGTTAAGTCCCATGTGCCCTTAATGTCACTGGCTCTCTAGGACTGTTGTCGGAACACACCGTTAGGTGCTTGGCGAAGGATTATCAACTTGAAAGCACTTGGTAGCGAGCCAGGCGGGCAATAGCGAAATGCCCTCCACCATGCAATGCTCTTCCACCATGTGATATAATATGTCTGTCAGTACTGACAAATGGGCTCATTTTGAAACCAGTATCAAGCCGGGCAAGTGCAACCACTGGCTTAGAAGACAAATCAGTGGACTAGCAGTAGCAGTTACCAGTGTGACTACTATACTACTACTACCACAGTGTGACTGATATTATCTATTAGCATTCGGGAGTCGCTGCCAGTTATTGTGTCTATGTTCCGTAAATTCTCACATAAACTAAGAGATAATAAAACTGAAGCTATGCATGATACAGGGAACAAGGTTGGAACAAACCCATTCCGCATTAAATTCCGAAGTCCGCATTAAAATAGCGAACTATACTAAACAGACTTGTGCATGGAATCGTGTCTATAGAATGCCAGTGATTTGTCCCTAAAACTTAACTTCCTGCGGGTCCAGTCACTGAGCTTGTATTTAGTTTTATCTTTTGACCCTTTATGTTTTATCTTTTTACTATACAGGGTCATTGGTAAAATGCTAACAACCTCTTAGGTGTGACTTCTGCTAGTCCCATGAAACATTTTGAGACGTTTTTTTTTCGTATAAAATTTTTTTTTAATGCCTACTCCGAGCATAGAGCGCCCGCCGCGGCAACACTGGACCGCGCCGACCACGGCGCGGTCCTTTCCTTTGATTGAATAGAGTTTTGAATATTTACATCGAGCAAAGTAATAAAAATATAAAATAATACATTACAGGCACAAGAGACTTGACATCAGGTGGTTCTCGTGCTTATTCTGTCAAAAACATAAAAAAAAAGTTTTTTTTTCCAAACCAAAAACAATATCTCAAAATGTTTCTTAGGACTAGCAAAGGTCAACCCTAAGAGGTTGTTAGCATTTTACCAAAAACACTATGTGTAGGCGTAAACCAATTTATTGTCACATTAATAAACGCCTGTATTCATAACAGGTCTTTTTTAATTACTTACTTTTTTACAACTTTTTCGGCCGCATATGTCAGTTATCGCGCAAAACAATTACCTTCTTTTTGCGTAGTTGGATAAAAACTATCCTATATCCTTCTCCGGGATTTCATCCAAATTGGTCGAGTAATTTTTAATTATATTCGTTGCATACAAAAATACTCATCTTTTCTCTCGATAATATTAATTTAGATATAGATTAACTTTGATAACTAACTCACCTGAAATTTATTCATGAAGTATTCAAAGGTGTTGTAAAGACTATCCTAGAACTACTAGCACTCAAGTACAGGGTAGGTACACACTGGTCGATACTTACTAGCATAGAGCACAATTACGAAATGCCTTGTAACTATGCTATAACGACTGCCTTAAATTATCAACCAGGACCTACGGCTTAATTTGCTCTCTGAAGCACGCAAGCAGTAATGCCACCAGCGGTCACCGGTCACCCATCCAAGACTGCAACGGGAGTCGGTAAACCTTTAAACGGGTAGGAACGACTATTCTTCCATCCTATATACTATACATTGTTTTTTTATTTTATTATTTGAGAGTAAAACTCTAGCCGCTGTTCTGCTAGCCGCTGCCACTTCGGCGTGAATTGATGCTCAGCATCCACATTTGACAAGCATTGGTCCCATGCGTTATATTAAATGAAACTTAAATATAGACATTGACAGTAAAAGATGAATGCTCTTTAACTTATAATCAAAATTAACGTGTATATTGTACTGTATCAGCTGGATTGTTTGCCATAATCCCCACGCTTGGCAGGCGACTTGGGGAACGCAGTTTAAGATAGCAGTTCCTCAGAAGGAGCTGCACCCTACTTTTTTTTTCTTTTTTTTTATGCCGGATAGCCTTTGACCACTGTCTCACCTGATGGTAAGTGATGATGTGGTCGGAGATGTTGTTCAGGCTAACCTAGAAGTACTGGCTCTCAAGGACAGCTGCCGGAACACACCGTTAGGTGCTTGGCGACAGATTTTCTACTTGAGGGTGGTAGCTAGCCAGGCGGGAATTCGCAAAATGCCCTAACACCATGCTATAACGACTGCCATCCGAAGACGACAACCGGGACCGACGGCTTAACGTGCCCTCCGAAGCACGGAAACGCTCAGTAGTAATGTCACTAGCGGTCACCCATCCAACTCATGACCGCGCGCGACGTTGCTTAACTGATCGGTTAAGAACAGCTAAGTAAACTTCCCTACGAGCGCTTCAAAGCCTCACCTTCCAGTATTTTACCTTTAGTTGTCTCTTACGACACCCACGGGTAGCGATGGAGGGTGACATCCTAGCCCGGTACCCCACGGCAAATATATTAGGATATATAAATTACAAAAATACAAGGGTCATCATAGGTTACCAAGATACAGCCTGCACCTAGATTGGAACCCATTGCCTAAACATGCATGTTTATATATGTTTATTAGGATTAGTTAAATTAGAAACTAGGTATATTGTAATTCTGTATGTTAGTAACACTGTCATGAAGAATTAATAAAGAATAAACAATAATGTTTATTCGTTTCTGCTCCAGACTGCTTATATAAAAAACTTTATTCGAAAAACTCACCGTTTTTCGATAGCACCCTGGACTCAAACTTCCAAGCTAAGCGTTACCAAATTAACAGGGCATTCCGAATTGTCAAATAATAACAAAGAAGAAGACTTGTGATCACAATTGATCCCAAATCTGTGTGTAAAATTGTAAGAAACACAAACAAGTTTTGTTCTAAACCTGATAACGGCGATCCTAAACTAGAGGGAGGCGAGGGTGGCTATTTGTTACAATTTGCCCGCCGGATGCGGGCCTCTAATGGGCAATGCTTTATTTGGATACCGAAGATCTTTGACTGACATTCCAAGTCCATTTTTTTAAGCTAAAGTAAGTAAAGGGTTTGGTATTTCCAAACCAATTTAAGTTTCTTTTTTATGCCTGATAGGTTAGTCTTTGACCACTATCTTGCCTGATGGTAAGTGATGATGTGGTCGAAAATGTTGCTCAGGCTAACCTAGAAGTACTGGCTCTCATGGACAGCTGCCGGAACACACCGTTAGGTGCTTGGCGACAGATTTTCTACTTGAGGGTTTTCTACTCTGTACTTTTTGTACAAAATGCTGAACCCATATAGTCAATAACACACTTAAATTATAAATGCAAAAGTTTACGAGTAGGTCAGGGTGAGAGGATGTGAGTGTGTTTGTTACTTCGCCAGAACAAGTAAACAGATTTAGGTGAAACTTGATAGGTATATAGATAGTTTAGGTCCTGGATTAACACATAGGATACCTACTTGTTGTCATCATAATCACTTGTCTACGCGCGTGAAGCCGAGTTCAGCTAGTTTATTTATGTTTATAGATTGAACGTTATAATCGATAAATTATATATGCATATTATCTTATAATCAGTATCAACACGCGTGACATCGTCAAAAAAGCAGGCAAAGAAAACCTTAAAAATTGTTTTCGATCCTGTACTAAGTCTAGTGATTTGCACTGTTACCCCGCTCTCAAAATTCCTTGTTACAAAAACCCATGACAGTGCTCTAAAGAAGCAATTTCGCAAGTAACCTATAATACTTGCTGGCTATCAAGGACAGCTCCCGGAACACACCTTTAGGTTTTAATATTGTTAGGTTTTGTGGTTTTTTAATGACACCTTTAGGTGCTTGGCGTCAGGTTTTCTACTTAAGTTTAGCTCGACCAGAGGGACATTCGCGAAATGCTCTACATCCGTGCTAATACGACTTATCCGTGCTAGACTACCTTCTTAATCGTAGCACGGAAGCGCTCTGTATATACTCAATGTACCTTGCAGACACCCTTAGAGTTATGACCGCAGCGAACGTTGCTTAATCGATTACGAACGACTAGGCAAGCTTTACGACGAGCCTTCGAAAATAATGGAGTATCGTTACAGTCCTTACATCATCCCTAGTTATTAGCTATATATTTTATCCTGTGTTGCCTTCAACGACATTCAAAGGAAAATAACAGTCCTGAAAACTATTTCGGTATAAGATATAAAGGAACTAACTATACATATTGTTGCACTAATTCTGTTAATCAATATGTTAAAACGTTACTTTGAGGACATCGGGTGAATTTGTGGTTAAAAACTAGCTTATCAACATAATAAATGGCTCAGTGGCATTGGCTATGTACTGCCGCGCAGCAGGTCCATGGCGCGAATCCCGCCGCGGGCTTGAGCTTCACCGCATGGTGGAAGGGCATTTCGCGAATGCCCGCCTGGCTAGTGACCACCCTCAAGTTAGAAATCTGTTTCCAAGCACCTAACGATGTGTTCCGGCAGCAGTCCTTGAGAGCTAGTGAAATTACAGGCACATGAGACTTAAGAACTATCTATTATCAACTATTATAGGCAGAGGTTAGTCCGCTTAACATCCGGTGGGTCTCGAGCTTGTTCCGTCAAAATAAGATAAAAAAAAAACATTCGACATAGAAGACATAGAAGATTATGTCGAATCGATACACATCAAAATCCGTTCCAGCTGAGTTACGAGGCCATCAGTGATGCCCCATTGGCAATTGCTGTGGACTGCCGTGCGGAAGGTCTATGGATGGAATCCCGCTGGTAAGGCCTTTTGCTGGCCTGTAACCCTAAAGAAGGCAACAAAATGTTTACAAAAAAAAACCGACTTCTTACTGAAAATAATATAAAATAAAAAATGCATTAAAAGTAAATAGACCTTTGCGTATTATTAGGGATAACTTAAATACTACTCGTCAGATCTCAATCAAATTTTAAAAGATTTATAGATGTTATATTTTCGAATATAACAAAATTCTCAAGATCGGTTCACGCAGTAATAAGTTACAGGGTAACACAAAAACAAAACCAAAAAGTTGAGAACGTCCTCTTTTTTTAAGTCGGTTTAAAAACATAATAGTGTACGTAACCCAAAAACTGTCTTTGAGAGTCAGTAATTGTACAATCGTACGTAAGATATTTTGATGAAATTCCCTAAATATAATACAATAAAGGAAAATACATAACGTAATAAAACATAGTAAAAACATCAATCGCCCCTTACAACGTTTAAAAACTTGAAATAAAACATCAAATCAAAGCATCCCCCACAAATCGCGCCATAAACGGCAATTAGCCCTACATTACGGCAATATCCTAGCAATATAATCGTTAGGCAATAAATAAAATTGATTGCCGTCCTGGACCGGTACACACTCATAAACCTCACCCGTAGAACTCTACTAGTGGGCTAGTGGATACTGGGCACTAGTAACTGTTCTTTATTCTGTGTTATGTATTGGATTAGTGATGTAGGAAGATTTGTTGGAACAAAACTGAATTGTCGTGGAATCGGTAAACGACAGTCATTAAAGCTTTATGGGGATAAACGTTGTATCCAAAATACACTCATATTATTAAACAATAGTATCAATCAATTTTAGTTATACAAGGCCTTTGCACTGACCCAGCTGGGATGCGGGACTCCAATTTAATTCTAACAAAATCTACAACTTAGTAATAATAATAATGTGTATTTCAGTAACTATAAAATGTACAAAAATAAATTAAGCGACCAGAGATTCATTTAAAGCAAAGAATACCTGTATTTGGAATCCCTGCTCTTTCATAACATAGTTTTTTTTTAATACTTGGATTACATAACATAGTTTTTGTCTTTTGACAGTCAGTTTGTGTGCGAGGTGTCTGTGTATGTGTATTGAGTTGTAAATGAACCTGAAGTAGCATTTCAGTTTCTTCTTATGTAAAACCCACTTGATCACACCTTTTTACATTCATATACCGTTTTTGCAAATAAATTGTTAGCTAGGCTCAAATTGTATAAGTTTTTTTGATTCGCACGATTTGTACAATTGGATTCTTACAATTCAGGCGGTTGGAAATCGAACATCAGTATCTAATACATTTCTTAGTTTTATTACAGACTTATTACACGAAGCTTCTATCTTTATGGTTCGTCTTTGATTCTAGTAGTAAAACTTTAATTTTAGGGCTGAGAGAAGTTAATAACATAATGATGCTTTATAGTGGGTTATTATATTCTGATACTGGGAGGAACCTCAAGTAATGATGGTGCGAGATTCCTCAGAGCAGGCTATGTTTTAGACTACTGTAATTGATGGAAGCTGTTTGAGAGTGATCTATGGCTTTTAAAGAAATTATGGAATGCCTTAGTTTATAATATGAAAAACAATGGCTAAGAGCGAGTTGAACCTCGTTATATTAAGGTTTTGCATTAGAACATCTTGTAATAGTTTTTTTTTTTGTTTTTGATCATATCTTCAAAACCACATGAGTTATTGTAGTTTTTAGTTGGTGAAATGGCGAATATATAGTAGGAAAATACATAATATACAGAAATTTCAGATTCTTAACAGGTTAGTTTTTGAAATAGACCCGTCGCATATAATTTACGAATTTGACGTACATTTTTTTTATTTTATAAAAAAAATTATACACTTAACTTAATGTGCTCTAACTGCTCTAAGCGATGATATCCCACTTGTTAGGGTGCAAAACTGTTAATTATTAGTTTATTCTCATGTGTTAGAACTCCCCGTGAGAAATATAAGTATTTAATTAAATGTTTTGCCCAGTATTCATCTCTGACCATCGTTTGAGACCAAGTGTCGGTTCCGTTAAATTAGGTTATTTCAAAATTTAGCGGATAAATCGTTTTGTATGGGAATTCTGATTTTAACATTTAGAGATGAAATAAATAATAAAACCAAAATCTGGAAATCAAAAGCATAGATATTAAGTTCAAGGACATGCACGCAAAATTTCACCCAGTTTGAACGCTTAGTAGGTATTTCACCACCGTGTCACCTAAAATCTAATTCTGTCCATACAAAGGTTATCTGGAAGAAATCACTATATGCGATAAGACCACCCATTGCTACCATAGTCTAATAATATAGGTACTATTTTTAAGATTGTTCTACTGTATATAATAATGATGATAAGATTTATGTATTGAATTTAAAATATGACGAAACTACAATAGTATTGAAAGTGCTGCGTGAACACAAGCCCTAATTTAATGTGCAATTTATTAATAAACAGACATAAGTAATTCTATATATAACAGTTAACTAGAATGGTGTATAACTAATAAATGTAGAACATTTAAAACTATACAAAACCAATTTTTTTGACAAATAATCTGATTTTATACATAAGAGGTTCAGAACACGAATCCAGATAGAGACCAGACAAGTAAGTCATTCAAAATTTTGCCAGTGACTTATTTAGTATTCAACCCCGTCATGGTTTCCAGCATCATTGTTTAACGTGATCACATCATCACTTGTCAACAGGTAAGAGAGTTGTCATAAGCTAATACATCAGCAAAAATATACAGAACAGTCATATATTACCACCATATCCTAGTCATAGCAAAAAGATAACATTTCATTTAATTGTTCGTATGTTGTACACATATTTCATTCCTGGCCTTAATCATCTTGATCATATTTTTATTTGTGGTATTACATACTTTCAAGTTATTCGTGTTTAAATTTCATCAAAATAAGTCGAGTAGTTTCTCTACTACTAGGGTCTAGTGATCTAGTGAGAAGTTACGCATCGACATACATAAAAAATAAATGAAAAAAAATAACCTTTTTCCTACGAATAAATATGAAAAGAAATGTAATTCAAGCTCAAAAACAACAGAACGCAAACTATACCGCAGCGGGCGTGGCTTTGAAAGTGTACCGCTCGGCGCTGTCAGTTCACCGCGTGGTTTCGAGTCATGGTTGTACCGCGGGAATTTTCAACTGAATTTATCAATGTTCTTCTACGTTGTTTAATTCTGCAAAAATACCACACTGTGTAGTAAAATGGTGGAGAAGCCATAAGGATATAAAAAATTCGGGAATAGCTTGTATAAACGAGTAAATAACAATATTTTGGAAACCCATACTTGACTACCCTGGATAGTTTTATGCAACATGAATTTACATTAAGTCAAAAATAACTTCGGAAAATTGTTAGTCTGAGAACATTTTATGTGAAACAATTCCTAACTATTTTTTTCCTATGCTTATTTTTTTATGTCAAACATGTACTACAAATGTCATAAAAAAAGGTATTTGATAAAGGCCCTCAATTTTAATGTAGTATTTGTGCTTCTAATAACATAAAAATATCCTAGAAGTAGGGCTTAGATCTGATAACTGTCAAAGTGTCAATTAATGTCGTATTTCTCAGTATTGATATATTTTTTTGGATACAAAGGACATAAAAATTACAGATAAATTGATCTTAGGTCAGCTGTCATACGTAAGAGTAATTTTTAGGTACTTTTTCAGTCATTTTAATCCAAAATATGAAATAGAAACGGAAAATAAAACAGATAAATACTACATCACGTACACGTTGATAGTTGTCACACCTATGGCTGCGTATTGTTAGTTGCAATAGGTATATATAATCCATCTACTTAATTTGGTACAATGTAATACTAGAATAATAGTTCTGGGCATGATGGGCATGCTGCCAACTGGTAGGGAGCTGGTCTGTTTAGACTTCCTGCAAACCTGAAATGGCAGCTAGGTTGACTAAATGCTTTCGTTGTAGTAGCTAAAAGTATTTACAATAGTTTGCAGCATTTTGTTAAAATACATACCGCCAAATAAAACTTGATGTAATTAATAATCTAAAAAACGCTATAAGACATTTTCAAAATCTAATTTAATTGTCAGTTATATCCTACTATCAATATTAACTTGAATAAAAAAAAACCCAGCGCATTATATATACCGACTTTTAAATTATAGAATATTATTTCCAAGTAGTAGTCCCCCGTGGGGTGCCGGGTTAGAATTGCACCTCCCCATATTATCCCGTGGGTGTCGTTAGAGGCGACTAAGGGAAAAATACTGGAAGGTGGGCAGCAGCGCCTTCTAATGAACTGCCAACTTACACTGCGATCCCCAAGCCACCTGCCAAGCGTAGGGATTATGGCAAATACCCTCTTTATAGGGGAGGCTGTGTTCAGCAGTGGACGAGTCGGCTGTTACAGTATTTCCAAGTATGTAATTCTAATCTACTGAAAGAAATTGCATGAAAAACCTAAAATATTTTATCGAAAAAACCTGTAATAGAAAATGAATACGTAAACAAGCTTACATATTGTGGCGTAACGCCATCCACACGTATCTAAAGCTGGGAACGCACTACAGAGTTGCGTGGTGACTCGGTATCTGAGCGACTGTCACTACCTAACATGCATTTACAGAGGTGCAGAGCAGTAGTGCTACAGCGAAGGGGCGCGACTTTTTCGTTCACAATAGCCAAACGACGTAGCTGAACGGTTCTTCCAACTAATGGCAAAAAATCGAAATGGATGAAGTCGTCGAAGTAAAATAATCGTGGTGTCTTGCAAAGAGGTAGATATAGCTGAACAATTAATAAGTGTTATATTTGGGTGCAAGATATAACAAAATTCTCGTTCGAAAAAAAACTCTTTTTCACTACTCTTCAGAGATAATGATCGATTTCACACAGATTTTAGAACGTAAAATAAGGTGTAATGCGGTTCACAGCTGACAATAAAAAAAAAACAATTTGATTTTGAATTTACGCCATTAATAAATCCATACAAATTGATATTTTTCGAGCCGCGCCGCTTCGCTGCCACGCTGTGCCGCAGTAGTGCGGTTTGGCAATGACGGCGGTGACAACATCACCTTGATGCGACCAAAAGTATGCGATCATTTCTAAGCGCCAATTGACTTTGGAAAATTGTGTGTGTTTTGTTAATCGTGAACTTGATGAGGGCGAAATCAAAACGGTCACTGTATCAGAGTTATACTTCTTTACTTTATTTATTCGTAGCCTTTTTCCTAATTTCTGGAAAACGGTGAAAATTTATATTGCATTTTATAAACTCACCTTGCCTAAGACGAAAATATTTCCGTTTATCTCTGTAGACTTGGCTGACTTAGGTTGCCGATTTTTTATGTTTCAGTGAATCTATTGCCCATCAGGGAGTCATTGTCAAAGCTGGGGATTAGGGCGGGACAGGGTTAAGTTTTTATATCAAAAAATACCGGTTAATGCTTTTTATGTTCGGGAATGTGTGGGAAAACGTGTTGATACTAGCTCTTCAGATACCTACTATTGATTTCATCCTCCCCCCTCGGATATCAACGGTACTAGACGTTTTGCTATTTGCTCTGTTTAGAAAATCCATAAGTCGCGGCAAAATATTTAACAAGTGTGACTTTAACAAGTGTTCATAAAAGTGCTGGCTCCGTAATTGCTGTGGAGTTTCGGTTCAGTGTTGTAGTGTGATAGGAATTGTGTATTTTGAGTGCAGAAATTTTCATAACAACAATTTATATCAATCGTGACACATATTCATTTCAACTAGTCTACCCACCCACACAAAATTATATTATTGCGCCTGACAATTTTATATCAGCATTGCCCCGAACCCAATCTTGCTACATATTAAATAAAATCTATACAATCTCTTTAGAATATTAATATTTCATAATGCTGCATTCGCCCCCAACCAAGTCCTACTCGGCCTCGGACATTCAGTCAGTAGCCGAAAATTCAGCTTCGAAAGTTATCACGCGTGCTGAGAAACGCCGCAGGATGTCAAACGACGATTTCAAAGAGTTAGACGTTTTTAAAAACGAAATGAGAGAAATGCTGGTCGCTATGATGACAAAACAAAATACAAGGCTGGATACTTTAGAAGAGAGACTATTTGAGAAAATCCATAGCTCCAATTTAGATATAGAAAATCGTCTTGACCTTTTGACCGGGCAGCTTTCGGACTTGCAACTGAAAATAGGCCACCTCGAAGAAACCCGCAAAGACCTGTCTATGGATATTATTAAAATTGAGAACAGGATCGACTCCATGGAGAGGAACTCTCGCAAAACCTCTATAGAGGTACGGGGAGTCCCGAAACAATTACAAGAAAAAAAGCAGGACCTATACAGAATGACCCATAAGCTGCTAAAAAACCTGGAAGTGGACTTTCTACCATCTGAACTAAAAGATGTATACCGTTTACCTGTTCGAACAGATGCTACCAAATCGACGTTGGTCATTGAACTTGGCAACACCCTTATAAAAAGTAACATTATTGAGGCTTATAGGAAATTTAACAAGGCATATAAGCTTTCATCGCATCACTTGGGAATGACAGGTCAGGAGACGAGACTGTTCCTCTCAGAACATATGACTGCAAAAGACAAACAACTTCATTTCCTGGCTAAAGACTTCGCTAAAAATGAAGGGTACACATTTTGCTGGGTAGTCAATGGTAGAGTATACCTCCGTCAAAAAGAAGGTGCACCGCATATTCTCGTAAAAAATGAAGATGTCCTTAGTCAGTTGCGAAGTAAAAAATGACTAGCTCAATCAACACGTGATGGACCTAGATATTATAAGTACATAGATAATCTTTTAAATTACTACTTTTTTATAACTTTAGCATGCAAACATTGTGAAAAAACACTATACAGATAATAACACTTCAAAAAGGATATGACACAACGCGTTTTTATAATAATAGCCACATCACTTTTTACAAACATACTACGTACAGTCACATAAGCAATCTACAGAACTTAGTTAGTCAGGATGAAGAACTAATATTTTTTTCCGAATTATCTTCAAATGAAAAAGTAACTTGTGTAAGCATCTGCGAATCTCAGGATCAATTTCACAGACTCATACGGTTTTTTCTACTAAAAATATGGATCTAGTGCATGATGTTGATGAAATGACCTTAGTAGAAAACAAATACATTAGTCAACCCGAACTATGTAAATATTTTTTAGGAAACACGAGTGAACAATTTGTAGTAGTTACTCAAAATATTCGAAGCATAAGGAAGAACTTTGACGTATTTACATTGTTCCTATATCAACTAGGGTTTTTACCAGACATCATCATATTGACCGAGTGCTGGTTGAACAAGAGTTTCACTAATGTTTCATTGAACGGATACAATTATCATAACTCTAAAACATTTATTAACCAAAATGATGGCTTGGTTATTCTATGTAAAGACTACTTAAACGTGGACATACACGAACCCTCCTTCAGAGATGGGAACTGTCTTTTAATAAAAGTTAACCACTCTCTTTCTGTCATTGCTATTTATAGATCACCTTCAGTTGATAATATTGACATTTTCTTAGATTCCCTCGAAAATGTAATTAAAGAATTAAATAGTGAGAGTGTTATAATCACTGGGGATATGAACATTGATATCAAGCCTAATTGTTCAAATCCTACTAAAGCTGACAAATACCTGAACATGATCGGGCATTATGGTATAATACCTGGACACGAACTCCCAACACGTGATTTAAATTGCCTTGATCATGTTTTAGTAAAGTCTAGTTACAACGTACGTGTAGCGGTATGCATCTCGGATTTGACAGATCACTATACCCTACTAACAGCGATAAATAAAAAGTTTCAATCAAAGGTTACATCCCCAAAGCAAGTAACGAAAACTAATTATACTGAATTGATTGAAAGTGTAAAACAAATTGACTGGTCCGGTTTATATAAAGAAACCGATGTCAATTGTGCAACGAACATTTTCATCACTGCATTGAATTCAGTTATTAAAGCCCACCAACAATGTGTAACATTAAAAAATTCTCAATATATACGAAAGAAATGGATTACACCTAGCCTAATCAAGTGCATCAATAAAAGAAACCAACTTCACATATCGCACAAGAGTAACCCGGACGACAATAACTTAAAAACACAATATAAAACCTATCGTAACCAATGTAATAATCTACTTCAAAACTTAAAGAACCTAAATGACTCTACCCTAATACCAGAAGGCAAGGGAAATAGTAAAAAAATGTGGGATGCTATTAAAACAGTAACAGATATCAAACGGACAAAATCACATAGCTGTGAGTTATTAAACCTATCAAAAAGCCCGGGAGACTCGCTAAATAAAGTTAATGAATATTTTGCCACCATTGGGGAACAACTTGCAAAAAACATACTTAAGGATATGAATATAACTGAAAATCAGATTGCAGCCTCGGTTAAATTTCCTAATTACATATCTAACTCCTTTTATTTCTTACCTATTGACGAATGCGAAATTATGTGTATTATAAATAGTCTTAAAATTGATTCAGCTCCAGGCCTAGATAACATCAGCAATAAAATCTTGAAATTATGCAAAACCTATTTAGTGAAACCTATAACTTATTTGTGCAATCTTAGTATTGTTACTGGTGTAGTACCGGACTGTTTCAAAGTGGCTAGTGTCTGTCCCATCTTTAAAACAGGGGACTCAAAAGATGTATCAAACTATAGACCGATATCGCTTTTGAGTACGTTATCAAAACTACTGGAAAAGGTTGTAAATAAAAGACTACTTAACTTCATCGAGAAAAACGGATTTTTGTCAGAAAATCAATACGGTTTTCGCTTCGGTAAATCGACTGAGGACGCTGTCGTATCTTTGACTAATCTAGTTGTAAAACAACTAGATGAGGGCCAGAAGTGCGCCGGCGTCTTCCTCGATTTGGCAAAAGCATTTGACACTGTTTCTCGGCCTATACTTTTGCGTAAGCTGGAACTATACGGTATTCGTGGCACAGCTCTAGAATGGTTCAAATCATATTTGTCAAAAAGGCAGCAAAAAGTGACGGTAAATGGTCATCAGAGCAATCTAGCTGAAGTGTGTTATGGAGTTCCCCAGGGAAGCGTCTTGGGACCATCTTTGTTTCTGTTATACATTAACGACCTTTGTACACTTCCACTGACCAACGCTAAAATAATTGCTTTTGCCGATGATACAGCCATTTTATTTAGTGCAAGCACCTGGAATGATGTATACAAGAATGCACAAATGGGAATGGATGTGGTCAACAACTGGCTAAAAATGAACCTGCTTACGTTAAATACAACCAAAACAAAATTTGTTGAGTTTAAAATTAGATTTTCTGATTTATCTGATCAAAGTTCTCATTCAATAAGAATACATTCATGTGGGCACATTTTTGATAAACAATGTGTATGTCCAGAAATTGAACAAGTTAATAATATCAAATATCTAGGTATTTTAATTGACGACAAGTTCACATGGCAGCAACACATCGACCTAGTCTGCACTCGATTACGGAAACTAAAATACGTTTTTATAAAGCTAAGAAAAGTAGCAGACGAAGCAACTGTTAAGTTAGTATATATGTCTCTATGTCAATCTATCCTAAGCTACTGCGTTGTTGTCTGGGGGGCAGCCTATAGTACTCACCTTCTAAGAGCTGAAAGAACCCAAAGAGCTCTACTAAAGATTGCGTTAAAAAAACCAATTACTTACTCTACTGATAAATTATATCAGGAATGTAAGTTCTTAACAGTAAGACAACTATACATACTGGCAATAATTGTTAGATACCACAAACAGGCACCAAACATGGTTGTCAAATCTTGCAGGCCGCAGAGACACATTAAATGGAAGACTCCCCAGCAACGTACAAAGTTCGCTAAAAGGTCATATTTATTCGCTGCCCCATATTCATACCAAAAAATGAATAAAATTCTCGACATCTTTAACTGCACGAGATACATTTGTAAAAGAAAAGTAACAGGATGGTTGTTAACACTAAATTATACACAAACAGAAAAATTTCTACACATTGTTCAATGAATAATTTTTGTTTACCTGAACATGTAATAACTTTGTTTCCCTATATAATTAACTAGCGGCACGCCCCGGCTTTGCACGGGTATTCAACAAAAAATATAAATTGAAACACATTTATGTAGATGTAAATGATGACCTCTATAAAATTGTAGTACTTAATTCTCTTTGCTCTATTGTCAACTTTATAATATTAGTTTAGATTAATTAACCTCATTTATTAAACTATTTAAATATGATTGCATACGTAGATACTTATTGTTTACTGCTATTACAAACTCCACATTAATGAACACGTTAACAAGGTTTAAATTTTAATACTCACTGTACTGTTGTTATCCACTTATTTAATATTATAAGCTTGTGATTGGGAGAACTAGCCCTTATAACACAGGGAATCCTAGTATGAGGGCTAGTGATCAATATATAGTCTGTCTTTCGAAAATATTTTATTTTGTCTGCAATAATTTATATTTCCTTTCTGTTTAGTTATTATTAGTTGTAATATGTACTTTAATATTACTTACTTATATTTTTAAATACCTAAGTCAAGATAAAATGTTTTGTTAGGTTTATATGTTTTTGTGAAATAAACTTATTACTTATTACTTATTTCTAAGTATTTTTTAGATTGAAGCGCTCGTAGCGAAGTTTGCTTAGATGGGTGACCCCTGGTGACAATACTACTGAGCGTTTCCGTACTCCGGAGGTCACGTTAAGCAGTCGGTCTCAATTTGATTGCTTTTTTATTTTTTGTTACGCTATTGCTCCGCCTAATTACAAACTGATTAAGATGAATATTATTAGACATTCTGGCTGGGTATAGGGTCTTAGCCCGGCGGGCGTAATCCTATGTTTCTACTAACTACCTAAGATTATGTTTCTACTTTAATTCGTGAACGTGACGCACCAAGATCCGCCACAGTGTTCAAATTTATTCTGAAATGCAAGGTATCGCCCCTATGCGCACCGAACTTTCTATTCAATATGAACTGCGACGCGTGCGGCTCCTGCAGCGAAACTAGGTGCGCATTCACTCATAACGAACTGAAGACAAATATACACCTGTGTCTTTTCATTCTTGATAATAACTTTACAAAATGAAAAACCTTGTCTCAGTAAAAATCTGTCGCAGTTTACAATACACTTTCCTTCCCACAACATAAATTATCTGAACAAAAGATATATCAGCGCCTCAAACCAAATAACTCAATCGCAAAAGGGACGACCACAAAGACCCCGAATGCAAATGAGAGCTAAAAGCCACTGTCCCAGGTTTTTTGTCGTGCGCAGATGGCATTCGCGAAATGTCGACGTTGAATGAAACTTTGTCAATCTGTGGACCAGTTGGTGGGAGCCATATGTTGGAGGATGGTAGGACAAGATGTCATTTTGCGGCGAGGATAGTAGGTGTATCAAAGATTATTTTGCCGATATCTAATTAAATCATTATAAATCAATGATTGTATCACATAAAAGAGAAGGCTATATCTCTACTAGCGGCCCGCCCCGGCTTCGCACGGTTATTTAACAAATATTATAAATTGAAACACAAAAGTAGTTATTGTGACATAACTGTCATAGTAAGACATATTGTATTGGGATTTTTTTTGTAGATATTGATGTCCTCTATAAAATTGCGCTACATCACTTTGCTCTATTGTCAACAATTTCCGTACGCGTACGCGATATAACAATTTTTAGGATTTTTTTTCACACGTTGGCTTACATTATCGAAGTTTTCGTACGGATCCCTAAGTTTTTGCAAATATTCTATCATATTTCAAATACAAAGTGTTCAAACTCAGTGTAATTTTACACACCTTAAGCTACACTTTAAACTTCTTTATAGTGATAAATCTGTAGGTATATACTTAGAACTTCGAAGTTTCCATTGCCTTGCATTGGTCGTGGTTATGTGGACTAAATATTGTACACGTTATCAAAAAACGCTTATATATGTATAAGCACGTATAAGCGTTTAGTAGGGTCAAACTTATGGAGGTTTGTAGTCAAAAAGTCAAAATCATTTATTCAATTTAGGCGTCTACGACGCTCTTATGAAGGTCAATTACAAATTTTAGCATTGAAATATTCTACATTGTTCTGCCACGTTCAGCAAATAAATTGTATAGAGCCACTGCGAGAAGAACGGGCAAGAAACTCGGGGCCATTCTTTTAAACATCTTTTAACAATGTGTTACATACATACTATATAAAAGAGTTATTACAATATTTGTTTAAGTTATGTAGGTGACAGGCAATAGCTTGGCGGAGGCGGAATTGTCCAGGCATTTTTGTCGTTTATGTAATCAGAAACTGTGTAGTAGGATTTTTTAATCAATATGTTTTTCACATGCAACTTGAATTTCCCTTCTGTGAGCGTTGTAATATGTTTAGGAACTTTATTATAAAACCGCACACAATTAACTAAGAAGGACCTTTTATTTGTCTATGCTAATCTAAAACCTGGCACCGCTATTTCATCTTTATTCCTAGTATTGTAATCGTGATTGTCACTATTTAATTTAAATTTACTCAAATTTTTACGAACATACATAATATTTTCAAAAATATACAGACTTGGCAAAGTTAAAATATCAATTTCTTTAAAAAGATGTCTCACAGATTCCCTAGGACCCATTTTATATATGGCTCGAATTGCACGCTTTTGTATGATAAAGATTGTCTCTATCTCAGCAGCAGTTCCCCACAGCAATACACCATACGACATAATACTGTGGAAGTACGCGAAATAAACTAGGCGAGCAGTAGCTACGTCTGTTAACTGTCTAAGAACTGCATATGCAGCAGAACTAAGTCTTCCGGAGAGATCATGTATATGTGGATCCCATTGTAAAGTGGAATCCATTTTGATTCCCAGGAAGACTGTCGCTTTGTCAATAGGGAGTTTATCTGGGCCAAGCTTTATGTTTGGTTCAACATAAGGCACATTTGGTAAAGAAAACTTTAAACATTTCGTCTTTTTTGAATTTAGGAGAAGATTATTAGCGGCGAACCATTTACAAATCTTAGATAATACATTATTTACATGCGTCAGTTCACTGTCTTTCCTATCTACTTTAAAAATCAGAGAGGTATCATCTGCGAATAAAACAATATCGCAGAAATCTTTGACCATGCAAGGCAGATCATTAATATATGTTAGAAACATTAATATATGTTGTATGTTTGGAGGAGTCGTAAATTTACTATGTTAATTGATTCCAATGCTAAATTATTTTATTAATTATTAATTATTTTGTGTCATGTTACGGTATAAAAAAAGAGGCGTTTCTATAAAAATCTTTTTGATTGTGTTCTCTTTCGGAGATATCAATATCGATACCTTAAAGGTCAAAGGGCGTATCCACTAAAACACGAGGTTTAAAGAGATTAAAATGAAGAAAATTATAATATAAACGCAGAGCTTAGTTACTAATTTATAATAAAAATACATGACATATCTTTTATATATATTTCGAGTAGACGTGTCTTTTACAATTATGTGCATATTTTTGTGTGTTAGAATTTTAAATAAACAAGTTAACTTTGCATACTCCCCATTTTTTTTTTTTTTTATGCTTGATAGGTTAGCCTTTGACCACTATCTCACCTGATGGTTAGTGATGATGTGGCCGAAGATGTTGTTCAGGCTAACCTAGAAGTACTGGCTCTCAAGGACAGCTGCCAGAACACACCGTTAGGTGCTTGGCTAGAGATTTTCTACTTGAGGGTGGTAGCTAGCCAGGCGGGCATTTGCAAAATGCCCTACCACCATGCTGTAACGACTGCCATCCTAAGACAACAACCGGGACCGACGGCTTAACGTGCCCTCCGAAGCACAGAAGCGCTCAGTAGTAATGTCACTAACGGTCACAAAATTATTTGCTATTAATGTCTTTTGTGTCATGTTACGGTATAAAAAAGAGGCGTTTCTAAAAAATCTTTATGATTGTGTTCTCTTTCAGAGATATCGATACCTTAAAGGTCAAATGGCAAATATAAAACACGAGTTTTCAAGAGAGCAAAATGAAGAAAATTATAATTTTAACGGAGAGCTTAGTTACTTATTTATAATAAGAATACATGACATATCTTTTATATATATTTCGAATAGACGTGTCCTTTTCAGTTATGTACAAATTATGGTGTGTTAGAATTTTGAATACTCAAGCTAACATTTGACTATTCCTAACCTTTTAGTGAGTGCAAATGTGGTCAAAGTAAAAAGCACCTAAATACAGGGTTTGGTTTAATCATGTTGTTCAGATATTTGGGACCAAAACTATGTCACAATATCATCTTTCACATTTTTTTATAAACTCGGTACATATTTTGTTAGTTACAAGATACAAACAAAAACCTATCCTGACGTTCTTAAAAATATCTTTAGTAGGCATATACTTAACAATAATAATAATTTCAGCGTATACTTGGATATATTTATAGGCATTTTTTCTTGGATATATTTTCTGTTCATAAATATAATAATATGAATAATAGAGTGTACCTTTTGTTCGTACATATATTGTTTTCATGCTACCGTGGTTAAACACCTTGTCCACTAGGTGTTAAGCGGTTACCTTAGCCAATAACAGACGCAGTTCGTCACAAGTGGCGAAATACAATGCGCCCATTACCCAGAGACATGAAGTCTCACGCGCCTGGAATTTCATCGGCACCCATACCCTTCAAACCAGGACACAGTAATGTGAACATTACTGTTTGGCGGTAGAAATGGGCATGGTGGCAAGTACTTCCCGGACGGACTTCAAAAAAAGTTCTTCTTCTACTAGATACGAGCAGATTGATGTAAAAAAAGGGAATTTAGTATTCACTTTCACACAAGTCGTATTGCCCAAGAAAGTATGCTTCAAAAGACCTCTTGTCCACCGCAGGTGCGCGCGCGCAGATGCCCGTCGTTACGAATGAGTTATAACCGCAAATTGTACCATCATCATTATACATCCGGTCGGGCACGAAGCATTAAATATTTATTGATAATAAAATTTCTTTCAAGTGCCTAACTCAAAGTTAAAATGGACTCATTTTGTATGCATGAAATAAAAAGAAACTGAACCAAATACTAACACTAGAAAATGTGAAATAAATCGTTGAAGAACGTAAGCGCTTTGAATGCAATTCATGCAATTTAGTGTCGCGTATCTAGTTATTCTGACGTCTCAAAGAGTTGTCTTATCTTTTTATACTTTAGCCCAATGTCACCAATTTATAGTTATCCTAAGAGTGTAAGCTATAGGCTATTTTACCCGTCTCCGAGTCTCGTGGTCGAAAATAGAAACTCCTTGATTAGTTTAAGCTTTATGATTTGTTTCAGCAGCTTGAAAATAGAGATTGTATGTGCTATGAACTGCAGCAAAGCGGCCATATTTATTTTTAGTTTGCTAAATTAAACGGTACTGTATTAGCCGGATAGTCCACTGCTGAACACAGCCTCACCAAATATGGGGAGGTTTGCCATAAACCCTTGCTAGGCAGCTTGGTGACCGCAGTGTGAGATATCAGTTCCTTAGAAGCGCTTCCGTGCTTCGTAGGGCACGTTAAGCACGTTAATATGACGTTGGTCCCGGTTGTCGTATTATGATGGCAGTAGTTATAGCATGGTGGTTGGGCATTTTGAGAATGCCCACCTGGCTAGCGCCAGGCGAGGCCAGGCCAATCACCCTCTTCTGGCCGCTGTCCTTGAGAACCAGTAATTCTAAGTTAGCCAGAACAACTTCTTCGACACATCATCACTTACCATCAGGTGAGATAGTAGTGAAAGACTAACCTATAAAGCATAAGAAAAAAAAATATGGTAATTAAATGGTATTTATTTTTAATCTTGGATGACATTTTCATATATAAATCAATACCATTACAAATTTAAAATAAGTACAGCGACATCATTCGGCTTTCTTGGGGACTAACTTCATATTTTGTTCGAGCTATCTAATCGTCGAATACTTAAATCCTAGTTTGATGAAATCGGCCTTTAGTCATATTAATATTCTTAACTTGTAGCTACATGGCTCGTGACTAGGCTCAAAACTAATTACTAACTGGGACTCAAACATGGCTGACGAAAACGAGGTAAATTTACATGCGATTGAAATTGGTTATATATTAGTAAAATGCAAAATCCAAACAATATATTAAAAATTACTGAATGCTTTTATATGCTTAAGATCTTGAACAGAACAAATATATAAAGATTTTAGGGAAATATGCATACAACAAATATCATATTAACAAATTACGCTTACATATACCATTATTAATGCCCCGTGGGGTGCCAGGTTTGAATGTTGTTTATGCTTTAACATCTGTATTTTAAAATCAATATATTGTATAAAGTAATAAATACAACAAATATAGTACCTACCCTCGTAGTTCGTACCCTAAGTCTTGGAGCCCTACTTAGACATGGCCATTTTTCTTTATCCTTGACGCAGATAACGTTTGTTTTATAGTCGTCAAAAGGTAGAGAGACAGACAAAAATGGCTTGCAGTCTTACCTAAAAAGCGAAATAAAACTCAACCCTACACTGCGGTCCGGGTCTAAAAAGCCCCAATTAAATCAAACGACATCTTAAAATAAGAGGACGCAATACGTCCGTCACTGTAGCGCCGACTTTAATTAATTTAATTACACGTATACTGCTGTACTTTGGACTTTTTACTTCCACCATTTTGCCATAGTAAAACCATAAAAGTACGACAACTGAAGGCCCGTAGGAGATTAAAATACTTACTCTCGCCTGGATACGCAGAATTTTCCTTATTACTAAGTTGTTTACCAACGTAATATGTATAATGTAACCTACAGATATAAAACGCGCGTACGCTCCCCCACATATAAGTTGCGTTTGGTATTGCTCTATGAAGATGAACTACTTTTTTAGTTTTACTATGGCTTTGCCGTTTATTTCTACCTCTTTGCGACCGGGAAATGTAACTAGCTTCAGCAGTTGCAGTAAAAATTAAATAGCGTTTATATATACCTATAAGAGTGAAGTAAACTGTGAAAGTTCTTTTAAAGCAGAGCTGAGTAATTAATTTATATAAAAAATTATGTACCTTTGATTCCAAGCACTGAATTTGTTTTTATTATTCGTGACAATTAATGTCTTAGTCTCCTGGGGTGCCGGGTTAGACTTGCACCTCCCCATATCATTCCGTGGGTGTCGTAAGAGGCGACTAAGGGAAAAATACTGGAAGGTGGGCAGCAGCACCTTCTAAAGAAATTTCATCTTACACTGTGATCTCCAAGCGGCCTGCCAAGTATGGGGATAATGGCAAATACCCTCTAAATAGGGGAGGCTGTGTTCGGCAGTGGACGAGTCGGCTGTTACAGTAATTTCTTAGTATTCAAATGTTATCCTTTTAATTTAAGGTCATTTTTATTCAGTGATTTAAGTAAGGTTATGTAGATATAAGCTTTCCACTTAATGTTATATTAAACATTTCAAATTATCTGTTGTAAGAAGATGACAAGACCGTGCTTCCAAGCGTGGCCTAATTGTAATGTTCCATTACGTGGTGTGTACATGCGCGATGTAAGTGCATTTTTTTTGGAAATAAGTAAGTTTTTTTTTATTTATAGTACTTTTCTGAACGAACGGAACCGTTTTAATTCTTTTCCTATTTTAATGAGTGATAAGATACTACGAGCTAATTCACACCTTTCTGAAAACCATAACAAAAATTATATCCCGTGTCATTTTCTTGTGTATACTGCAGTCTTAATGCGTAGAACGCAATTCACTCATTGCCACCCTTCAAAAGGCAACTTCAATAACTTTTTACTAGCGTTAAATCGATCTTTTGCTTTTTTTTTTGACTGAATTTAATGCTTATGTGTTGATTAACGTTTCTCAGTATTTAATTATGTATGTCGTCCAGCTCGTCCATGATATACAGGGTTATTGGTAAAATGCTAACAATTTTTTTTTATGTTATTGTGATGGAACAAGCGCGAGGCCCACCTGATGTTAAGCGGTATCCTCTGCCTATAACAGAGGCATTTCATCACAAGTGACGAACTGCACTGCGCCCATCACCTTGAGACATACCTGTTAAGTCTCATTTTGCCTGTTATTTCACTGGCTCTCAAGGACTGCTGCCGGAACACACTGTTAGGTGCTTGGCGACAGATTTTCTACTTGAGGGTGGTCGCTAGCCAGGCGGGCATTCGCAAAATGCCCATCCATCATGCGGTGAAGCTCAAGCTCTGGGCGGGATTCGAACCATGGACCATGGATAAATTGTTGTTGATCCACATAATTACAATTTGACGGCTGGACATGGTCAGTTTATAATCTGACGAAAATATAAGCGTTAGATTGTAAATTTAAATGTTCGTTCACAATCTATCGACAGTTTATAATCTCACTAGATTTTTTATAAACTAACGTATCGTACAATTATCCGGTGACATATACATATGATACATGTGATACTTGGACTGATGACATCATCAGAGGAGCTGATGGATACAACTGTTCATTGAGGCGTTCTATGAAAGAGAAATTTGTTTAAAATTGAACGTCTTACGGTGATGATGATGATGATAATTGCTTTTGTGGTAGTGCTTATATGTGATGTGATAGTGTAACAACATGCTTTGAAAGGTACTTTGTCTTTTCCTACTAATTCTAACTCTTCTATGAATGTTAAATTCTTTTTAAGTGGGTGCTTATTTTTTTAGTTTGCATGTACGGCTCTATAATTAGATTTTAATTAAAGTAAGACCTAAGAACTCCGTGAACGAATAATTTTTATCTGCACCATTTTCTACTAGAAGGCACCTCAAGAGAACCGACAGATTGTCATGGTTTTTTTATCTTACCAAGTAGCCTGCAAGTTTCCAATTTGTATCTATTTCTATTTAAAGTTTCTTGAATCCTACGACAAAACCATAGATAGTAATGATGCAACTAGAAAGGAGCAGTGGGTTCGGAAAACGGATCTATATAATAATTTTTGAAGAACTACCATTATTACTACTACTATATACCACAAAAAGTAAAAAGTCATACAATGTAGATTCTAGTAGGAGAATGCCACATTCATGTTATGAGTTGATAAGGCGGATAAGTCAATCGTATGGTGGTCAGGAGATCGCCTGATCAATTATATTTATAAGAAGAGCAATATCACCGTTCTTGAACTGCTTGACACTGCACTGCACTCTTCGCTCCAAGACTCACAGAATAAAGATTATTCAGAGCCGAGACTCCGATTGTTTATTAAGTCGAAATTTAACTTTAGTTGCTACAGTGATAATTGCACACTTCTGTTTCGGACAGAATACTTGACACTGCATTGGTGGCACAAACTTTTTTCAACGTCAAAATCAAAGTAATTTCTTAAATTTTGGCGTCTACGACGCTCTTATTAGACGTCGTAGACGCCAACGTCAATTAGAAAATTGTAATATTAATATATTCTACTGCTGTAAAATGGCCTCTTTGAGACGAACGGGCAGGAAACTCGGAGCCATTCTTTTTATGTCTTTACTCATTTACAATTTGTAATTCTAATATAAAATTATTACAATATTTATAACATAGGCAGTGGTTTAGCAGAGGTGGAATATCCCAAGCTTTTTTTGTCATCAAAATAATCAACAATTTCATAATACACTTTTGTAATTTAAATATTTTTAGGGTTTCTTACCACTTTTTTTCATCACTTTTTATCCGCCTATCTGTCGTGACCCTTTTTCTCAGGAACGCGAGATGATATCAATTAGCTGAAATTCATATCAAATACTCAGGTCTATTGTCCTTAGAGCTGTGAAGAAATCAAACTTTTAAGCCAACGCGATTATAAGACACTGCCGCAATTAATCGATAATTTATGCCGCAAATATTCGACACTCGCAAGGGAATCAAAACCTACAGGGTACTTCCCGTGAACTCAAAATCTTGAAATTTGTTACGAAGCAACGTTTTATAGCACACTCAAAAAAAAATGCGAAGAGCATACATTTTTAGTACTCCATATAAAAAAATATATATATAAATGTTATGGATTTCATTTAGCAATAAAAATACCATAACTTTTACTTAAATACCTAAAGGTTTGTACGGAACACTCGGTGCGAGTCCGACCCGTACTTGGCCGGTCTTTCATTTCGCTTGAATTTTCCTTCTGTTTGAACTGTAATTGGGAATTATATTACACTACTCCTTATAGAGATGTTTTGCAATATTTTTTATTGATAGGTACTTTTTTAACCAAAAAAAAACGGTGGTCTGTCTTTATTAACAAAATACTACGAACTATATACAACACTACAGCTACTACAATAAAAGCATTTAGACAACCTTTAAGCCAGTACAGACTCACAGGCAGTCGAATTGCTCTAGCCCACTACTAATTGCGTGCCCAGCATGCTGGCAGCATTGCCCCGTTGAATTGCAATTTGTAATGTAATTAATCCTAAATTTCAATAATATCAATTTTAGAACGAATATTAATTCCTTTTGTATCTCATCCATTCTAATCTTCTGTCAGTTATCTACGGCTGCAACTATAGAGCAACGTGTAGCAATTGTTGGGCGACGACAGACGTTCCCGCAAGAAGTTTAATTGTATTTCCCCGAGTGTACAAGACAATTACTTGGGTTTTTATTTGTTAAATGGTTGCATTTTAGTGCCTGTCTCGTACGGGATTAAAAGTGGTCAGGGAAATTAGGGACTTTTAATGGTAATTGGGGCGTTGGAACTTATATTGTTAATTTATTTTAACTCCTGCGTTATACGAAAAAATTTAGAAATCAGTGTGATAGAAAAAAGGAATAACCTATAGCTTTTAGAGGTAATTAACTACCAAACTAAGTACCTATGGATTTTTATTATTGCTGATAGGTAACCCTTTGACCACAATCTCAAAGGATGGTAAGTGATGATGTGATCGAAGGTGTTAACTGGCTTCAACTTAGAAATACTGGCTCTCAATGATAGCTGCCGGAACACACCGTTAGGTGCTTGGCGACATATTTTTTACTTGAGGATGGTAACTAGCCAGGCGGGTATTGGCAAAATGCCCTTCCACTGAGTAAAGCACAAGCCCGCGGGGGGATTCGAACCATGGACGTGCCGCGCCAATGGCACTGAGCCATCACTGCTTCGAAAAGGTTTATTAGGTTTTGCTCGTAGGAGCCAAAATTTTCATGCATTTTTGTAGAATAATTTTAAATAAATGTATACATAAACCTGATATAAAAATAAAAATAAGTGGATACTTTTTGTTTCTTACGTAGTAACGTAAGTATATCAATGAAGTAAATCAAGTAAATCAATTAAACTTACTGTAATTTGCGTGTGGTATACCCAGTTTCTTGATAACCGCATATATTTATAGGTTATTAATAATTATTAATAGGGTGGAGTGGCTGGAATTAGGAAACGCAGAACTGCCCCCCTCATAATATCTTCCAGCGGGTATCGTAAGAGGCGACTAAAAGGAACTGTTAAGATTCCAGATTGCCTAGACAGGCATGGTAAGCAGAGCTCTTCTACCTAGACAACCTGTTTTTTGAATCTTAACTCGCCCGCCGTTCGCGGGGCTGAAAACAATAAATACAAGCAAATGTACCATAAAATGAAGTCCCATCGACTTCGACGACCCCAGCCTACCGTTTCTCTAAGGATATCCAATTGGCCAATTAGTATATGCTAAGGGTTTTTACTTACGGCTATGGCTGGGAGGTTCGGTCTAGTTCTTCTTTCTTGCGAGAGCACAACACTCCAATTTTGTTAATAGAAATATCAAATGTTCACATCAAAATGGAAAATTAAACACACGCGAGGGTCCAAAGACGGTGGTTTTTAACAATTCAAAACAATAAAACTATTTTTAACCGCTGACTCAAAACGTCATTTTTTCCTTACAAATCAAAATTGTCCAGACTACAAGTTTTCAAAACCAGAGAGCGAACGACATACGCTAAGGAGACGTTCAGAAACTCGACCCGCAGTTGATCGTACCGAACAGGAACTGTGTTGAAACTTCTAAAGCACTGCCATCTTTTGTTCCGGCGAAGTTTTGTATCTATTACTATGCGTAAAATTCCAGTTATGGCAAACCATAGCTTCGCGATTCCTACTGCTTAAGAACGTCAAATACAAAAAGTTTTATTGAAATATTATATACATCCTATCCATACATATACATCCATATGGGTTCAAGAAGAACGGGTAGGAAACTCAGTGCCATTCATTTCAAACTTATAAGTAAAGTCTTTTAATAATGTGTTATAAAATAAATTACAATAATCTCTGAATAAATATGTAAAGATATGTAAGTGAAGCTCAAAAACAGCAGAACGAAAACCTTACCGCGGCGGGCATGGTTTAAACAATGTACGATGAAGGGCCTTGCCTTGCGTGACCAATCGGATGCGTTAATTTCTAAGCTCCAAATCAACTAACCGATCCAATTGAATTTAGAAAATTGTGCGTATTTTGTTAGTTGTGAATTTAATGAGTCCAAAATCAAAGCGGTAACTGCTTGAGGGTTAAATTTCTTTACATATTTATTCGTAGACCTACCCTTATCTTCCCGTGGGCATGGGAAAAATACCAGGGTGTGGGCAGCAGCGCCCTCTGGAAAACTACCAACGCGCTATCCCGAAGACGTCTGCTAAGCGAGGGGGGTATTACTTCTAACTTCACGAAGGGCTTTGTACAACGGTGAGCGCCTTCCAGGAGTTGATGATGATGGTTATTGTCACCGTTAACGGTGGCGGGCTTATACTACCAACATAGTGTCAATGCTCTCACCTGTAAGACAAGCCCAAAGCTCCCGCATGGAGGCCCAGCCATGGTTACTAGAACCCGCCTGCTAAAACCATGATTTTTATGGTCATTACAAAATGCTTGCCACGAATACTTTTTTTTTTTTTTATGCCTGGTTGGTTAGCCTTTGACCACTATCTCACCTGATGGTAAGTGATGATGTGGTCGAAGATGTTGTTCAGGCTAACCTAGACGTACTGGCTCTCAAGGACAGCTGCCGGAACACACCGTTAGGTGCTTGGCGACAGATTTTCTATTTGAGGGTGGTAGCTAGCCAGGCGGGCATTCGCAAAATGCCCTACCACCATGCAAAATACTTATTTGAAATGAAATGAAAATTATTTTATTAAAGACGTTACTCATAAATACATAAATTACGAAACAATATGAAACTAAACCAAAAACACAAGATAATTCTATGCAATAATACGTACTAAATAAACAAAAATATAAATATATGTAGTAAACGTCTTTTAATTGGATCCATCTCAGCATATGCTGGCTATAAAGCCAGCGCTGGTCTTCCGATGAATCCAGCGTGCGACGTCACGGAAGCACAATGCCAAGTCGTAGCTTGATACGGTAGCCGTCAATAAAGAAAAATAATAAAAAATAGGTAATACAAGTAAGTTCACACAAATGATGCAATTTGTAAAATTATTTGGGCACTTAACTACACAATCAAACAACAGCTCGAGCCAAAAACAAAGTCCCAATTAGTATTGGGTAAAATAGTCACAGTGCAAATGTTCGTATAGGGCCCAGGTATACACAAATTCTGATCGCCCCAAATGATGTAAGCAATGCAGCGGTTCAAGCCAGCATGCTAGGCACGCTGCCAACTGGTACTAAGCTGCAGCTTTTGGACTGCATGTAGGCCGGCAATGGCCTTTAGGGTGCCTAAATGCTTTTTATGTAGTAGCTGTAGTGTATTATTTAGATTGTAGTATTTAATAACATGTATTACAAAATTACAAATAACGAGAAAAAAAATATATAGTCATGTGCGGGATTCGAACCCGCGTCCATCGACCCCTAATGTAATTCGCCAAGCAGGCGTAATTACAAACATAAGAATAATAAAATTAATAAGATGTATTTCTCATTGCATTTCGGTCTATTCCAACAGCTTAACAGTATTCTAACCACAATAACGTAATACAATCAAAACACAATTCACAGCAATCTAAATTGCAAAATCTAAGATCCTTCCATAAATCATCCAATTGTATCGGAAGAAAACGTGGGGTCTAATAAGCATACACTCTCAAGGGTTTAAATTGACCCCCGTCTCAAATCATGGGATATAATTGGTAATGCAAATTTAAATTTTGCGGCCAGTATTATAAATGCCCTGATCTCGTTAAGATTTAAAGGTTTATAAGATATTGCGAAAAGGTTAGGTTGAGAGCTTTGTTTCATTAATTCTCCTCATATTTTAGGTGCCTGACTGTTTATATTTGTAAGCTACAACTCCACGAAGTATTAACTCTGAATGAAGAAGTCAGCTGGTTAGTTTAAGCAGTATTTTTTTTTTAAAGTCTTGGTATAGAAAATTTTACGAGTTGCAAAATAAACATACAGTATCAGCCGAATTGTCCTCTGCTGAACACATCCTCCCTCATTAAGGGGGGATTTGCCATAATCTCCACGCTCGGCAGGCGTCTTGGAGATCGTAGTTTAAGGGTGGGCCCAATACCAAAATTATGCAAAAGGAGTATTTTCCAACACACTTTTTGAAGGTAACGAACGCAAATATTCCAATAAAAAAAATATACGAGGCAGGGGATAATCTTGAAGAAGTACAGTAATCGAATAGAATTTTGAAAAAAAACCTCATTGCTCTGTAAAAAAATAACAGATACCGCGCTAAAAAAAACTGTTTTAATTCAAATGCTCAGAATTATCAGCGACAACCCCACTTTATTTTTTATAAATATAATAGCTAGACTAATGTTCTAGTCGAATAATCATTTAAATTTTATATTACTTGTTTATTTTTACAATTAAATAAAACTCCACCAAAAACTGTACCCGAAACCTAAAAACCATTACCATCATCAACTGAATCGTGCAATTTTCGACTTTAAACGAAGCTATTTAGACAAAAAATTGAGTACAGCATTCCGGTTAGTTGGCGGGCAGCGCTCGACGTGAAAGGTTGGTTCCGGCCGCTCTGTCTGGCAATACAGCGCGTAATTTTATTTGGGAAATAGGTTGTTTATTTTGTGAATAAGAACTGTTACATAGCCTGTATTATATGTTAAGTTTATAAACTTGTATAACTGTGCTAATAAAATATTTTTAAATTATAAGTTATACTTCATTTGTGTTGTGTGTGAAGTTATAAGCCTGTAAATAGTATTTTGAAAATGGGGAGAAAGGACAAAATACGAGATTTAATTTTTGCGAAAAAAAGAACTATAAAACATGATGGAATGTTCGGATAAGTTGAGTTTTGTATTGAATATAAATATCAACTTGTACTTATCTGATTTTGTTATATATATAATATGTATAATTAAATTCAATCACACATTTATAATGCATATTATTTAGGCCCCATTCCAGCTTAATGCAATTTACATTATGTTTATTTACTGATAAAGAAGAACTGGCCTTTCAGATAAAATGAACGGCTGCACTATATAATCTTAGGAATAAAGCCTACTTACTATTAAACTAAACACCAAAATTGCTTGACAACGTAGAACAGAGAAGAAATGGCTAGTTGCTAGTCTCCACTACGTTGACAAACATACTTCGAGTTGTAAAATTTAACGGTAGCACCCTATTCTTCTTCAAATTGAGTCTACATTTGATAATACTTAGTGCCATCGTAATTTGGGCTAACGCTCAGATGCGGCCGGGCCGTGCCGCGTTCTACGTTATCTAAACAGTATATCCAAAAATTTTTATAAATCATTGTATGTATAGTCGACAACAGGTACTCGTATCACGTAAATTCATGATTCGTATTACAAATTAATTTCCATGTATTTAAGATAGCTATACGTTAGTACTACCAATGCTAGATGACGTTATATAAACTTTGTCATTTACCGAATTTATTTTTTAGGTCAAAGAAGCGCAAAACCGATTCAGATATTGACCAACCTGGTACCTTTGCAGAGCTAATTAGTAATGAGTAAGTATCGCTCATAATATAAACATGTGTATATTTTATTTATAACTATTTATTTTTTTGGTTGTAACAACGTTACATCTGGGTCAAATGGAAGTGAAACATACCTACTTCACAGGAAAATAATTATGCTTTGCCGATTTGTGAGGTAAACAATAGATAAGGACCTTTTGTGTGTTCACTCGGCCGCAACACCCGTTTGGGATTTCTAGGAACTTTACAAAATACTTATTAATTTGAAATCCCTACAAATAGGTTTGAACTCTTGTTTAGTTCTAGCAATTTTCATTTTCATACATTTTTAATAATAAAAAATCCTTTATAATATTTTAAGAAAACATCAAATTAATATTTTAATAAAACACTTAAAAAATATAAAAATATATCTAGTGACAATTCCGCTTAATTTTCCTGCTAAGCCGACGCGACGTCACAAACGCCACGCAGCCAAACCGGAAGAATTTTCGACGCGTTTCGCTTCTACACGAAGCATCCCCAGGAGGTCTTGACTCTACGAGCGCACGATCGAGAATTTTGAGAATTCGTGTATAAGCGAAACGCTGTTTGGAAGTATGTTTATTCAATAATCCTTTAATATTATCTGATTGTCTCCCAATCTAACCTTATTTTTGCAATTAAATTTAATGTTAATTTTGATTCATCTTTATTCTAAATATCGTTAATATCCGTTAAGCTATTTTAATAGTAAAAAACAAATTAAATAATATTTTTAACCAATTTCAAAAAGTAGGAAGTGTTTTAATGACAGTACTTTTTATGTATTTTACGTGATTATTCCACCATATACGAATTGATTTGATGATTCTTTCTTATGAGTTTTATCAAAATAGTTCCGCTAGTATGGTTTTTTAAATCCACACAACTGGAACAATACCTATGTCATGCAAATAAAGTACTTTTCAGCAATAGAAGCCGTCGTTTTTTAAGTATTCATGAATAATACCCAGTCCTAGTTTTAGTGGTATAGATTTAATTTATCTGACTGTAACGCATATACTGCGCTCAACGTCAGGGGCTTGAGCGAGCGCGGCGCAGGGCTGTTTGCGATCGTGACGCTGCCGCCTGTGGCTGTGGTTGTATTTCGCACTCGAGTGGGCGATGGAAAAAGTGGGGGTAAAAACTGATTTCTTCCTGGCTTTGGGCGCCCTCTTAAGATATCAATTCCTCAGAAGCCGCTGCTGCCCACCTTCCGGTATTTTACTTTTAGTCGCCTCTTACGACACCCACAGGTAGCAATGGGGAGGTGATATTCTAGCCATGCACCCCACGGGTCTTGTAAATACACATAAAGAAATCATTTATTGACATAATATCGTGTACAATCTTAATTTAAAGCCTCGACGTAGACGACTGTTTCGAAGACCAGATCCTTCTCCCGTGTATGACTACCTAAAACAGAAATTATGCAATTATAGAAAAAAAAATTACATACATATGTTACTTCTTGTTTTGTATGTATGTTGATGTGGATTTTTGTGGTGTTGTATGTAAGGGGTAGGGGTGAGAGGTGTTATATGAGTGTGGTGTGTTATGTGTGAATGAGTTTTCAACTCAAAAACTAAGTATGTAAGAATGTTCCTCATAGTAATATAATTATTTAATTAATATCTTAGTAAACTTCAAAAATGGCACGGACTCTGGAGACTGTGGAAAATCAATATATTCTTAAAAAAAAAAACTAAATGCAGTTGCAAAACTTAAATCTACTTAAACTCGTAAATGTCGCAAAATCTACCTTACCTTAAACTATATTGGTGCTTCTCATTTCATTTTAAGCCGCCTAGTTCTTGTGCCATTCCAAAGCTTCCTAATAAAAACCAAATAAGTGCTAACGCCTGTAGAAAATTTCATTTTAAGTAAAATGAAAGTACTCGAGGCCTATTCTCAACTCAGCGGCGAAGCGCGGATATCTTAGACTGGGAGCTGACGGGCTATACCAGATTATCTTATTAAAATAATACGATTAAATAAATGATTTAAAATTTAAAATTATGTAAGAGGTATTTAATTGTAGCTTTTTATTCTTGGCTAGCAAAACAAATGTCTATCTTGTACAAGCGCAAGCTTACTGCACTGTTTGTACTGATATATTTTGTAGGAAGCTACTAGAAAGCATATCTTAACTGTTCCCCCTTAGAACGTTGCATGTTTCCTATTTCTTGTTTTAAAAATTGCATAATTAAAAAATGACACGGGCCCTGGAGTCTACAGAGTGTAGATTTATAAAATAAAAAAACATACCTTATCTATTATAAAACAATGCAGTTTTCCAGGCTTCGTTCTTTCAAAGATCCATTTATCCGAACTAGGGATAAAAAGCTCTTAGGTCAACAAAATTTCCATACTTTACAAAGTAATCAAATTTCGTGTATAAATATATCAAAATTTCTATTGCTAGAATTAGTTCCCCATATCTTCTTGTACGATTCGTGAGAGGCAATGAAAGGAATAATACCAGAAATATAACATCAACGCCTTCTTACACTGCGTTCGCCAAGAAGTTTGCCAAGCATGATGATTATTATTTGCATGGACATGGTGTTTGCCACAATCATGATATGGGACAGAGTGGACTATATTTTTATTGCTAATAGAAAAGCCTTTGGCCACACTCTCCCCTGATGGTAAATGATGATGTGATCCAAGAAGTGAACAGGCTAAACCTAGATTGACTGTAGGACAACTGCCGGAACACACCGTTCTTTGTTCAATGGTGGACGTTATGACTTTGTTATATTTTGTATGTAATGTGACGAAGCTAGCATATCCGTAAATAGAACTACCGTCTCCTCCTCGTCTTAACGGGGAATATCTGTTTAATATTCCGGCGTCGTCTCCAAAGATAAGTGAACTCATATTCCCGTACGGGGTGTAGGCGATCGTAATTTACCATAAATTACTTTTAGCAATAAAATTATAATTCTTTCGGTGCTGAGTATAAATGAACGTGAGATTTTTCGCTATGTGGGTTAGATTAGATTTGGATTTATTCTATATTCATCTCTGAGTTTAATAAAAAAATAATGTTATCTTCAATTTAATAACTATCGCGAGTTTTACGCGCTGGAGCCCGTGCTTGTCGCTTCGCACAATCGCGACTCCTAGACAAAGGACTCCAAAACAGTCGGATACTGGTCGGAATCTTTACGGTTAATATAACGCGGGTCTTTAGTGGTTTCGAATAAGTTTGTTTTCACCTTTTTCCTACCTTTACCTATACAGGGTTATTGGTAAAATACTAACAACCTCTTAGGGTTGACTTCTGCTAGTCCTTACAAATATTTTGAGATGATTTCATCTAATTTTTTTTTGTTTGTTTATTTATATTTAACAGAATAAGATCAGGGTTCATATAACAGAAGGAGCTCTTAGCTCGGAGTAGGCATTGTCTTTTACTACGAGACACAGAACTTAAAAGTGTCAGATAGTACTAGAAAAAAATATTGTTTTGAGCATCTCTGAGCCAAGAGCAATACTGAACCACGCCACGCTCCCTTTGAATAGAGTTTTGAATATTTACAGCGAGCTAAGTCATAAAAAGTATGAAAAAAAAAATTACAGGCATAAGAGACTTTTAACATCAGGTGGTCCTCGTGCTTATTCCGTCAAATTTACATAAACAAACACAGAAAAAAAACATCTGAAAATGATTGTTAGGACTAGCAGAAATCAACCCTAAGAGGTTGTTATAATTTTAGCAATAACCCTGTATAGATGGGGTCGGTACAATGTGTTTTTGGTTACAATAGAAGGGATGACTTAAGAAAAACATAAATATGACATGTAATAATGGTTTTCTAATACAAAATAATGTTAACCGTTGTGTTGTGTGGAAAATTTTGGCTTCAGTTTTATTGCCAGGCATTGACAACTGGGCCATCTTTGGCGTCAAAAAATTTCATTTCTGATTTGCCACTGCCTCTAGCTGGTAAAAACAGCAACATTCATATTTAAGTCTATAAAAGACAGTATCGAAAACCATGTGCAGAGTTATTTAATAGTCCAAAAGATTAAACCAAACATTATAATTTGTATCTATAAATATTTCAGTAAATTAATAAGAAAACATTAAAACGCAATTATTATAGCATTATTTCGCCAGAAAGAGATTATTATGGTTTGTATTTTATGAAATAAGAATAAAAATACTGAGTTATGGTTTTTTGTTCCGTTATAGATATCATACCGTAGGTATTTTTATTGTTTTTTATGTGTGTCTAGCTTATTTTCCGTGGTTTTGCTTGCGTTGACGTTAAAACTTGTAGATTTTATTATAAGAATAATAATAATTGTCTATTCTGTAACCATTAACTTAACGAACAAAATGTGATAAATTGTTATTTTTTTTTATGCTTGATTGGTTAGCCTTTGACCACTATCTCACCTGATGGTAAGTAATGATGTGGTCGAAGATGTGGTTCAAGAAGTTAAAAAAAAAACTTTAACTAACGCAAACAAAACCACTGGACAAAAAGTTATAATTTTTGAGTAGACTAGAGTTGAACTCTAATCATGTTATCAATCCACTATATCCCCGATGGGTTTGGCAAATGTCTCGAAATAGCACGTTTTCCAAACACATTCGGGTCCTTTTTAAAAAGGGGCGACGCTATTGACAATTACTGGGTTCAGTACCAAATTACAGCAACAGAACAATTATATGTCAGAAAAAAACGCTTGGAACTACGGATCAACGCAACGTCATTTGTCAAATCTCACTCAATCTCAGACAAGAAGAAAAGTTTTAATACTTTTATGAAAACTATGTATATATATATATTGTTTGCTATTGTGTCGGCACAGGGAAAGTTATGTTAATTATAAAACTTCGCCACTCTTGTGCAGGTATATATTAACCAAATTTTGTTTACTAAAGGTAAAATACGGGAAGTTGGGCAGCAGTGCCTTCTGAGAAACTGATATTTTAATCCCGTCCCAAGACTGCCAAGCGTGGGGATTATGGGAAACCCCCCCCCCCCCTTTATCGGGGAGGCTGTGTTCAGCAGTGGATAGTCTGTCTGATACAGTACAGTACAACCAAGTTTTGTTAGATCAAAATTGTTTTTGGGGAACAGGCCTATTGCAATCTAAGCACGTGTCATACCTAGGACTGCTGCTGAAAATGTGGTGAAGTTAACATTAATAATATTTGCCCTACCTAGTGAGCAAAACTGGATCTATGTCTACCGGGTAGGACTTAGGCGACTTGCAGTCCTTACAGAATACAGATGGACCACGCGCTCTTTCAAGATGGATATCGTAAATGCCCGAAACAGCAGTCTGATATTGAGGTCGAGAGTCCACCTGGCTCCACCGCAGTGTCAGACGTTCGGCCTCAAAGCAGTAGTATGCAAATACAATTCTTAGCAGAAGGATGTCACCTTCTCCCAGGTACATGTTTATGTCTAAACTCCGAATGCAGAACATACTGCAAAGTCCCGCAAAACACTTTTATTTTTTTATTTGATTGTGACGGAACAAGCTCGAGGACCACCTAGGAGGATATTTAGTGGACTAACTTTTGCCCATAACAGGTGCATTCCGTCACAAGTGACGAATTGCACTGAACCAGTCCCACTGCGACATACCTACAGTTGTTAAGTCTCAAGTTTCAAGTGCAATTTAACCGACTCTCAAAGACTGGTGCCGAAACATATTTTAGGTGCTAAGCGACAGATTTTCTATTTGAGGGTCGTAGCTAGCCAGGTGAGCATTTGCAAAATGCCCTTCCACCATGCGGTGAAGCTCAGGCCGGCGAAGGGGATCGAACCATGGACTGATAGCATGACAGTCCATAGCTATTACAGCTCATTGCTTCAAATTTATGGGCAAGATTGACGTTTTCCATCAAACGGGCAATGTGCACTACTAACTTTGCTTTTAGGACAATATAGCTCAAGTACATAATCAAAGCCCTTTTGTTGTGCCAACAGATGCACAACAAAACGGCACAGATTAGTTATTTATGTATATTATTATAGTCTGTTCTGTGGTTCATGGGGGTATCACCCCCCGGGGACTCATCTGTTTCAGTAACCAGCAGCGGTCGGACACTGGGACATGTCTTTAATTGACTGCTCCAGTTAGTCTTATTTATTAGTTTTGGAGTCAGTCTGCTTTTAGGCTGTCTTAAAGAATACACTATAATTTAAACGAAGTTTATGAATAAAGTGATGGTTTGTTTTACAGTGCATTCATTGCATTGCTGCTTAGGATTTTCTATAAATTAATATTATTTTGAGCCAAAGTATTTTTTTATATTATTGTGACGGAACAAGCTCGGGGCCAATAGATGCATTTCGTCAAAAGTGATGAACTGCACTGCGCCCGTCACCCTGAGACATTACAGTTGTCAAGTCTCGTCATGTGCCTGTAATTTTACTGTCTATTAAGGACTGCTACCGAAAGACACTGTAAGGTGCTAGCCTCAGATTTTCTACTTGAGGGTGGTAGCCATCCAGGCGGGCATTCGCAAAATGCCCTTCCACCATGCATTGAAGCTCAAGCCAGCGGCGGGGGTGGAACCACGGACCTGCAGCACCGAAGTCCATAGCTATAACCGCTCGGCTATTATTGCTTTGAATAATCGCAGTCGCAATAACCTCCCAGGAAGTAAAAATTATTTTCATTTCTCATACTCGGAAAATAGTGTTTATTTGATCTGAGTAGCGGGTGGAAGACGCTGCTTCCCACCTAAGAGTAGGAAAAACTCATAGTAAATGCTTCCCTCTCTTGGGCGCCGGAATGACTGGTAACAACCTGTTTATGTTTTTTCGTTCTAAGGTACTCTGCTGTAACTGTAACCATTGCAACCATGGTTGTAAACAAAATTAGACGTCTTAATTTTTTCGGTCTAAAATACTTTACTGTATTATAAAAACTAATTACGACTACATTTGTGTTTATGTAAAAGCTAAAAGAACTAGTTTATAACAGAATTAATGTGACTCTCTCTTTTTTACTTTTCTCATATTTTTATTGTAAATTAGAGTGTTTAACACGGATGTTAGTTATACTATTTTGACTATAAGTGCATATATTTTAAATAGTTTCTACTCATGTTCTTGTTATCAATAAATATTATAGAAAAACATTTTCTATATTACTCATATTCGTAGTGAAAAGTAGTGTTTAACAAGGGTCATGAGTTCCTATTCGGACGAAAGTCGTCAGTAAATATTGCAAGCAAAATTTTACTTTAAATTTCACCTTATATTTCTAATATCACAATTACTTAATTTTAAATCGTTCCTATTCATGTTATTATTATTAATGAATAATTTAGAAAAACTACTATTTTTTACTTTCCTTATATTCGAAATGAAAAGTAGAGTGCTTAACACGGGTGAAAGTAATCAATTCCTACTCGGACTATAGCCTCCCTCGCTACGCTCGGGCGTCTATATACCTCGTATGGGAATTGATTCCTTTCGACCCTTGTGTAACAATCTACTATTTATTGATTTTTTCTGTGATTACACGTTTAAAAGTACGTATTAACGAATATTTGTAAAATAACTAAATTATGGAGAGTCTTATAATATAAGACTAAAAAGATAACCAACAGTAATACTAATTTAATTGAGTACAATGTCGAGTTATATAACTGGTAACCCCGCGAATCGCATAATATAATATGCAAAATAAGCATACATTTCCATTCGCTATGGTAATATTTGTGGTGTTTTACGTCATTGTCCACGCTTCCCTTGGGGTCCGTTACATTTGTTCAAAATTCATCTTGTATTTTTTATTTTAACAGCATTCACCGGATGTAATTAACTTTTATAATAAAAAATATTAGTAAAATTATATTCGATTTATTATTAAACATTTACCTTTTGAAGTAGTGATGGCTCAGTCCTGTGCCGCAGGTCCATGGTTCGTATCCCGCCACGGGCTTGAGCTTCACCGCATGGTGGAAGAGCATTTTGCGAATGCCCACCTGGCTAGCGACCTCAAGTAGAAAATCTGTCGCCAAGCACCTATCGGTGTGTTCCAGCAGCAGTCCTTGAGAGCCAGTGAAATTACAGGCACGTGAGACTTAACAACTACTCAAGGTGACGGGCGCAGTGCAATTCGTGACTTGACGAAATGCATCTGTTATAGGCAGAGGTTAGTCCGCTTAACATCGGGTGGGCCTCGTGCTTGATCCGTCACAATTACATTAAAAAAAACCTGCATTTGATAAATCAGTTTAATTGAAATAAAATGTTTCGATTTACAACTTCTGTGTACTGATTGTGTGTACAGTATACTGATTGAATTTTGTTCTTTTCTTGAATATATTTATGATCTGACAAGCCGAGCGAGTGAAGAAAGCGTGACGCGCAAGCAGAAAAAAAATAATCTTCAGGCATATCTTACTCTTATATCACTAAGTTAGCTCAGTTTAATACTTATAAATAAAAAACCACGAATTGATAGTTATTTAGCTATTGTTATGATTATGATAATATATGTATTTTTCAATATAAGTTGTTGTCGTAGCTTCTAGAAAATCACATCTTGAGTATTCGACCTTGTGTTTTAGCGTTTTGGTGGTGTTTCGCCATATCTTAGGCACTCAATCTCAGCACAATGCAAATCATCAAACACAGCAAATCTAGCACTCATTCTTTCAAAAATCACAAATATACGATAGGACAAATTTAAATCATGTGTGGGATTCGAACCCCTCATCAATTGGTTAGAGCATACTCCGGCTCAAGGGGTGGATGGACGCGGGTTGAATCCCACACATGATTTAAATTTTTCCTATCGTATATTTGTGATTTTTTTATGTAATCCGCATAGCAGGTGTTATTATAAACCTGACAATATTAAAATCATTCTTTCTATTTTAATTTTATCATATCGTGAGTATGTCTGGTCAATTATATTTTTGATAATTGATATACCATGGACCATATTAGGTATTATGTATGTAGTTAATGGTATTTGTATTTGTCTAAACATATTTTGGCTAACGACTAATAATTTCAACACCATTGATAAGCGCTTAGATTTAGATCTATTCAGTACAAGCATCGCGGCGGCCGGGCAGCGGTTGAGCAGCCAGTTTTTTATTGATATCAATAGATTTTTTTGTTGTGCTTAATTTATCATGTAAGTAGTTGTTTTATATGTGGATCTGTTTATTACTTATTCTATTTCTATCCGCGATGACCTATAATTCGCTTTATGTTTATATTTATTTACGTATAAGAGCTTTGTTCTAAGTAGCTGTTGGTCATGCATGAAAATAACCAAACATATGATATGAGCGCCACAAAGAACATTAAGACATAATACTTGTTCTGACTCTTCTTCAGAAATTGGATACTGTACTGTAACAGCCGACTCGTCCAATGCTGAACCCAGACTCCCCTACTAAGGGTGTATTTGCCATAATCCCTACGCTTGGCAGGTGGCTTGGGGATCGCAGTGTAAGATGGCAGTAATTTAGAAGGTGCTGCCCACCTTCCAGTGGAAATTGGTTAAATAAAGGAAAATATTAAAATATGTTTGAAATTAAGCACGTTAAAAATATACAATTTAACAACAGCAATATAAAGACTTTACTGCAGTCACCGCAGTGATTACCAAACATTTCGAGCGTTACGTCCGCAACTAACCTTTACAAAGTAGATTTTCCATTTACAACATTGTCGGAAGTCGTTTGAGGACTGTAAACCCGTGCTCACGTTTTTACGGGGCTGTAAAAGATGTAATGAAAGGTATAGTGAATATTGCTGCTTGAAATGCATGGACTAAAGTTTGGGTATGAGTCATCGCTGCAAACTTTTTTGGTTCCCTAGCCAAAATAAGAAAGTCCATGCGGCAGAGATGCAAATGTATGTTACAGAATTGAGGAAAGTATCTTGTGAAGACCTCCTATTGGCTTCTGGTTCATCAAAAAATATTTTAACTTTTTATGCTCGTAAAGTTTTTGTTTATGCCCGATTTAAGCGGATTAACGCGGCTTTTTAAGCTCGAGTTCATAAAATCATGTTTTTTAAGCACAAGGGCATAAAAATATTTATTTTATTTTAAATTGTTTAAAATAGGTCAGTTTTTTAATATATTTAGTGTAAACAAATTTGCCTGCGTCTTAAATAATACCCATAGATTAGTGGTATTATTTTAAATAACAAAATTCGTAATTTCGAAATAATGACACTAAAAATAGAACATTGTACAAATATCAATATTAATTTTAGATATATTATGTATTACTAATAATATAATTGTTTAATTTCCTCGTAATTGAAGTGAAAATCTGAGTGTATAACTCGTCCATTGAATCCATTTCAGCCTAGTCTTACAATATAAGACCTTACTTTATGCTCGAGCTATCAAACTTCTCGGCTAAATTGACTTGTTTTATGCAACGAGTGCATACTATACATATGTCTACTATTTTTATGGTAAAAACAAAGATAAATGACCTTTTATTTCAAGTGTCAACTTCATTTAAACTGAAATTCGGGTATTTTATTCATTGCAAAAACTCGATTGGATTGCTTTATATTTGTCCACGTACTCGAAAAAACGTAAAAACCTATCCTGAGAGTTTGCACCGAATTTAATTGCAATCAAGTACTCACGTTGGATTCGAATACGTAGTACATACGATACTTTAGCGATACTGGAACACTATAACGATACTAGGTTCGGTTACAGGGAAAATTTACGTTGGCACTCATATGTTAGTATTTTAATGCAAACAATTTAGATAAGTTTAGTAACCACAGTAAACATTTGATATCTTATTTTGAACTTGCTAACTGCATTAATTACACAGTGGCATATATATATATCATTATGCTATGAATTATTATGTAACTTAAGGTAGAACTAACCTAATGCAAAGTATTACACGCATAATTTTTCGTTAATTTGTTGATAGAGTGGACGTTATTCAAAGTGTCCTAACCTAACCATGTTTGCTTGATTCCCAAATAAAAAAACTATAAGGTAGTAAAAAAAATAAAGACATATAAACAACGAATGTCCCAAAGCTTCTTGCCCGTTCTTCTCTAAGTGGCTCTACAACATTTTTGCTGAACGCAGCAGTAGAATATTTTTATGGTAAAATTTTGTAATTGACATCGATAAGAGTGTCGTAGACAACAACATTGAGAACACGATTTTCACCTTGACCTGTGACAAAGAGCTGTAATGGGAACTGACTCTGACTGCTGCTGGAACAAGCCGTTAGTTGCTTTACTACGCTTGTGAAAGTCAAACCCGCTATCCAATTGAATGGCTTTCGGGCAACAGTCAATAAACAATCCCATGCACTGAGCTATCACTGCTGCACAACTCATATATTTACTAGAACATATAACACAATGTATGCTACGCCTTATATATAGTTTCTCAGAACTAGACAAGAGAGATATATTTTATTAATAAAACAGGATACTAACATACCTCTGCTATTTGTCGACATCTAATTTGAGCTGCTGACAACCACCGGGAGAACAGACGTAACGCCAACCACGATAACTGAGAACATACATTTTGTAACACGAATTGCCTCACCAGAATGCCTAAAAAATGGATAATAAAATAAAAAGAAAAAATACATTATAAGTTATATAGAAAAGAAAAAACCGTATATTTGAGCATTCAATAGACTATTATTTAGTTACTTTATTTATATCTCATACAAGAAATACAGGAATATTGACATAATCTTAATAAAGGATCTTGGAAATTGCAAAGATGATCGTTCACATTTTGAATAACGAGTAATGTATGCAGACTTGTTGGAAAAAGCAAAAAGGCTCTGGAAATTAAAATTTAACTGATAATAACTTTATGATTTTATAAAAAGTATGTATATTGCTCATATATATACAGTTATTAATTGAATGTGTTGCAATATAGGTATAAAAATTGCGTTGCGTGAAGCAATTTTTTGTTTTGGTATTTTCGCAAGTACATTCGAACGGCACTCGTGAAAAGTACATTACTACTATCTCTCGATTCTATACATTAATAAAAATATTAAAACCCTTTTAAGTGTTCAAACCATTTACACTTTTTTGCCTTAGTGGCGGGAACAATACAATACTCAAATATATGTTGTTTAGTGGTACATAATGGAAGAACATTTTAAGAATGCCCGCCTGACTAGCTACGACCCTCAAGCAGAAAATCTGGCACCAAGTACCTGATAGTGTGATCAAGCAGCTGTTCTTGAAAATCCTGTCATTGAACAACAACTTCAACCACATCATAACTAAGGTACGATCAGATGTAATGTAGGTCAATCTATGTAGGCTATCTTGTCAACATAAAAAAATATTTAATATACAGTAATTGTAATGTCATAGGTATTATAAATATGAGAATTGAAAAATATTATATTATAATACATTTTGATAAATTTTCTTAGATATTTCTTATTGCACCTTAACAAAAGCTTAAAAATTTAACATACTTTTATGTACAGCTCTTTGATAGTTCGTTATCAAATGACGATCAACGACACTAAAATAATGACTCAAGTCCACGTTTACAGCAGTCACTTCTCTCGGCTTGCCGTTATTTTTTCTTAACCTTCTAATTAACGCCACGTGTGAACAGATACACGATAAAGGAGGGAATAATTCATTATTTGGTATATTTATAGATAATTCATCGGAACTAAACATCCGTTTTATTTATGACAGGGTAATTAAATCTGATTATAATTTCATATAAATCTTTGTATTATTTTTTGTCTTGTATTTTTCTGTATCATTAAGATTAATAGTCAATAGATTTCATGTCATATATATAATTTTATGAAGAAATAATACTCCTAATAATGTATATGAAAGGCCTAGTACGGGTCAGTCTTACTGCGTATGTTTTAGAGTTCTAAATCGCAAAAACTTGTAAATAAACGTTTCACTATAATATATTATATAATCACAGCTAAATAATGAATCGATGATTTCAATATTAGATGGTTTTAAAAATAAAAAGTATTTTTGTTGCTATTTCATTGATTTGACCCCATAGATGAATTATTTAATTAAATAATGTTGTCTTAGGTTTTCGCGATTATTGACTAAATAACCCCGTGACCACGATCACTGCAAAGTAAAACATTGGGATACAGATAGTGATAAGTTTACGCAATTCAAACCATTAAAATTTGTTTAATTACTATATTTAATTAAATTTATAATCCATTATTTAAATTTTGTAACTCATTCCAAAAACGAGCTATGGAGGATATATAAGGAGCGTATGTCACGGCATATACGGATAGAGAAACAGTCTTACAGCAAATACTCATTAATATAACTACGTATAGAATACATATAGAAACAATGATGGCTGAGCGGTAATAGCTACGGACAGCCGTGCCGCAGGTCCCTGAATCGATCTCCACGGAAGCCGACGGGCTTGAGCTTCACCGCATGGTGGAAGGGCATTTTGCGATTGCCCGCCTTGCTGGCTACTACCACCCTCAAGTAGAAAATCTGTCGCCAAGCACCTAACCGTGTGTTCCGGCAGCAGTCCTTGAGAGCCAGTGAAATTACAGGCACACGAGACGTAACAACTATGTCTCAAGTTGACGGGCGCAGTTAAATTCGTCACTTGTGATAAAATGCATCTGTTCTAGGCAGAGGTTAGTTCGCTTAACATCAGGTGGGCCTCGAGCTTATTCCGTCAAAATAACATATAAAAAAAACTATGCTAATAAAATATAACTAGGGTAAACCCTATGGGTATGGATTCCTAAAAAATACGTTAAAGTGTGGTTTAATTGCTACATGGAAGAGAGACAAACAATCAGATCTTTCGCTTTCATATAACGAGTGGGAATTAAGATATATTCCCGCGTCAAAACAGACTTTTTTACTACAAACATCATCTCGGTTGACCCATCTCTTCAACAACACACAAAACATTCTTAATTTACCCGGTCCCGTTTTCATTACACGTTATTATACGAATTAGGGAAGGATATAACATTATAAAACGACAAATTATTTCAAATAAAAAACAAGCTACGTTTTAGGCCAATTTATGGTTGAGCCCAAAGAGTATGTCCGGAATAAAAGGAATTTTATTATGTGTCATTAGTACATATTTTACCATTTAAAAATACAGGGGTCCTATTTGAGGACCCAGCGGGGTGCTTGAAGGTGCGGTGAGATTTTTTACATTAAACTAGGTTAGAGTTGGGAACGAGTAGTCCTTTTGTTAAGGAAAAAGTCTTGCTTTATGATTTGTCACTCGTATAAAATACATAGGTAATCAACTTTCACAAAAACTGAGAGATACTTAATTACTGCATAAGTTGTTATTTGTGGTAACTACAGATTTATCTCTTGATTATTCATAGCAGCACCTAGAATGATCACTATTATATTAAAGATATATATTAGGTTATATTAGATAGATAATAAGTTAGTCTTTGACCAGTATGTATTTCAACCAATAATAAGGTAATGAATTAACTTATTAGGAACCGGCTAGGACCCGCGTTATATTTACCGGAAAGATTCCGACCAGTTTCGGTCTGTTTTGAAGTTCTTCGTCTGGAAGTCACGATTGCGCGAAGCGACGAGCACGGGCCTCAGCGCGTAACTCGATTACCTTATCCACTTCACTTTGGAGAATAATAATGATAAATAATTGTAATGATGCCGTCAAAGGTGTTATACAGGCTAACCAATAATAACTGGCTCTCGATAACAGCTGTTGTAACTCCGTTTGGTGCGTGGCAATTGATTTTCTACTTGACGGTGGCAGCTAGCTAGCTAGCTGTCTAACTAGTCAGGTATTCGTAAATACCCTACCAACATTTTTTATTTTTACGCTATAACGACTGCTAAGACAACAACCGAGACCGAGCGACGGCTTAACGTGCCCTCTTTGAAGCACGGAAGCGTTCAGTAGTAAATACCATGCTAACGGTCCGTCAAGTCTTGAACCCAAAGAACGCTTCCTAATGATCGTTTAAGAATGATTAAGCAAGCTCCGATTGGTGTCCTTCAAGACATTCAATGAACAAAACTATTATTGTTAAAGTAGCAAAGTAGATTATTGGATACTCTCAGTCAATGATCCATCCAGAATTTGAATGTGTACCAAATTTCATCAAAACTCATATAATCAATGGCAGAATAAACTTGAGATCTCGTTTTTATTTCCCATCACTATTCACGTGCGTATAACAAAATATTACTTCCCAGCTGTGAATCGAATTGCTCTCGTGTCGAGTTCGTAATGAATTCGTTACGGAGTTGCTTGTTTATTTGTTATTATTTATTTAATGAGCATTCATTTAATATCACGCTTAGCTTGTATTTAGACACGTCAGAATAATTAATTAAATAATTATATGGGTACTTTAGAACATACTATTTTATATTGGATGCTAATTATTTTTGTATTACACTTAGCTGGTCATTGTGTACATCTATATTTCCAATATATTAACGGTTTCTTAGCAATATCTCATGTATATTTTATATATATATATATATATTTATCGTATAGTGACGGAAAAAGCTCGAGGCCCACCTGATGTTAAGCGGACTAATTTCTGCCAATAACAGACACATTTCATCACAAGTCACGAATTGCACTGCGCCAGTCACTGAGACATTTGAGCGTTGTTAAGTCTCATGTGTCTGGAATTTCACTAGCTTTCAAGGACTGCTGCCGGAACACACCATTAGGTGCTTAGTGACAGATTTTTTACTTGAGGGTGGTAGCTAGCCAGGCGGGCTAAAATGGCCTACCACCATTTTTTTTATTTTCTCTCATATATTTTATTCACCTGAAAATCTGTTTAATAAGTCACGGTAATTTGCGCCGTGAGGTGCCGAAGAGAAGAGAAGATTGCTTCCCCCCTGAATCTTCCTCTGGGAGTGGTAATAGATGACTACATGTAAAGTACTAGAAGGTGGGCAGCAGCGCCTTTTTACGAATAGCTGTCTATACTGGTATTCCCAAGACGCCTGCCAAGCGTGGGGGTTATGGCAGAACTCCTATTAATGGAGGAGGCATTCGTTAATAGGTGGTATTATAACTTCTGTTGAAGTAAATTAATTTTATTCAAAGTTTATTAAGGCTTTAAATGTGGAGCACCGTACGATATACCGAATTATCTTTGAACTGACTAAAATAGCTGAAGCAAAAGTTATAATTCATGAATTAGTATACTCGTAAGTGTATCTATTTTTAAATAAAATTTTGTGAATGTACTAATATCGTTTAAGCTATTCGTATTAATACGAGTAATATAAGCACGTATAAAAAGAATAGTTTCTTACCCGTTCTTCTCGAAGTGGCTCTATACCATTTTTGTTGAACGCGACTATAAAATATATTAACGGAAAAAAATGTATTTGATGCTCATAACAGCGTAGACGGCAGTAGTCGGCAACGTTGAATATAATTGATTTTGAGTTTGCAAAAATATTGTCCATCTTCTCAGCCCTTTACAAAAGGACGCAGTTATTTATACGGTGCGAAGTCAGCTATTATACAAAGTACCTTTAATTATGTAGCCAATATATGCAAAAATAATTAAAGGCAATGGCATGAAATTTTCACATGATGGTAGGGCATTTTGCGAAAGCCTAGGTGGGCTTTCACAAAATGCCCTAAGGCTAGCTACCAAGTAGAAAATCTGTCGCCAAGCACCTAACGGTGTGTTCCGGCAGCTGTCCTTGAGAGCCAGTAATTCTAGGTTAGCCTGAACTACATCTTCGACCACATCATCACTTACCATCAGGTGAGATTGTGTTCAAAGGACACAATCAGGAAAAAAAAGGCAGTTGATTTTAGGTTTTAATTTCGTTTGCAATTCCTACGTAATTTTAAATAAAAGATTAATTTGTAGTTAACAGTGATTTAAGAAAATAAATAAATACAGGATTCAACAATTTCAGTTTTAATCAAGTTGCACCCTACTTTCTACGCTGGCTTAGTGATCTAAAGTGAATGTTGGTCTAAATCTTTCCGATTCAGTTTCAATTTGGTTATTTTTTTGTTGTAAAACTAAGTTATTATGTCAAATGAATTAAAATAATTTTTACCCAGGTTATTTGGAAACTAAAAATTAAAACATTAGAGTAATGTGGAATCGAATAAAAACAAATATTTAATTAATATTTATAAAAGCACTTAATAAATAAAATAAATATTAGGTCCTTACATATGAAATTGGCGTTTTTCGTACTGGCCACTTTAATCACGAATTTCTCCTCTTTGGTAAGGAATTCCAAATTCAAATTTGTACAGCTATAGACTCATGTATTTGTGCTTCGATGATCGTCATTCATTTGTTTTTTTCTTCTGTTTTTTTCTGTTTGCGTCACTCATTTTACAAAATGGAAAACCTTAAATATCGCATTATTTACGAGTACGAGTTCCGCCGTGGCACTAGTGCTGCGGAAACAACTCGAAGGGTGAATGATGTGTATGGCGGTCGTGTTGCAAAAGAAAACACAGTTCGTTTTTGGTTCCAACGTTTTCGTTCTGGAAATTTCGACCTGCAGAACAAGCCCCGTGGACGGCCTGAGACTCAAGTTGATAATGAAGAGTTGAAGGCTATTGTGGAAGCGGATCCATCGCAAACCACGTCCGAGTTAGCTGCAGGCTGCGATGTTAGTGATAAAACTGTTTTAATTCACTTGAAGCAAATTGGGAAGATTAAAAAGCTTGAAAGGTGGGTACCTCACGAATTGACTGAAACAAACCGGCAAACGCGCGTCGACTGCTGCGTTACATTACTAAACCGGCACAATAATGAAGGTATTTTAAACCTAATCATTACCTGTGATGAAAAATGGGTTCTTTATGATAATCGGAAGCGCTCAGCGCAATGGTTAGATCCTGGCCAGCCAGCCAAATCCTGCCCCAAGCGAAAATTAACCCCAAAAAAGTTACTTGTAAGCGTTTGGTGGACTAGTGCCGGTATTGTTCATAACAGTTTTTTCAAATCTGGCCAGACTATTACGGCTGATGTCTATTGTCAGGAATTGCAAACCATGATGGAAAAGCTAGCGGCTAAACAACCTAGGCTGGTCAATCGCTCCACGCCACTGCTGCTTCACGACAACGCTAGACCACACACTGCGCTACAGACGGCTACTAAATTAGAAGAGCTTCAATTGGAAAGTCTAAGACATCCTCCGTACTCCCCGGACCTTGCTCCAACAGATTACCATTTTTTTCGAAATTTGGATAACTTCTTGCAAGGGAAAAAATTCAACTCCGATGGGGCAGTCCAAATCGCCTTCAAAGATTTTATTGATTCCCGTCCGACTGGTTTTTTTAGTAAAGGGATCAATGAACTACCTATGAGATGGCAAAAGTGCATAGAAAATAATGGTTCATACTTTGATTAATTAAATATATTATATTAAAAAATATTCGACTTTTTGTTCCTCCCATACAAAACGCCAATTTCATATGTAAGGACCTAATATATCTGGTGACAATTTCGCCCAATTTTCCTGTTAATCCTATGTGATATCACAAACGCGGCGCCACGCAGCTAAACCGGAAGAATTTTCGACGCGTTTCTTCTATTAGTATACATAATTGAAACAGACTCTAGCCACAAGTTACATTCAAGTTAGTTTTTAGCCTATGCCGTACAATTGGTTCTGGTTTAGCCTGAACAACATATTCGACCACATCAGCACTTACCATCAGGTGAGATAGTTGTCAAAGGCTAACATATCAGCAATAAAAAAAAAGTTATTGCCCGGGTGTAGAATATAAGCTAAGAGAAATATAGTGGCAAATTAGCATTATCCCACCACACGCAAATGCGAGCGTGTTGTTGCTGCACATCAGGGGTACAAAATGGTGCCTTACAATTTTAACGTCTTGATTACTCAAAAAATACACATACTAACAATGAGACTGATGGGATACACCCAACCATCCTCGGGAAGTCTTGGGTTGTCGTCTAGAAAATCAGTTGGCTATTAAACCGAGGCTAAATCATTTTACAACTATATTCATTACTTGATGTCCTTTATTATTAGAGAAAGCATATAATGCCGACACCCACATTGGTGGGATAAGTGTAGGAAGATGAAGACACGTCCTTTGTCTTTGGGACCGTGTCATAATGTTATCTTAAAAATATATCTTAGTCGGTACCCAAAAGAAGGTCACGTACGGATGAGATCCTAATAACTCAAAACTACACGTTTCATCGTAATATTACACCTACGTCACTGAAGTATAATAATGCTCGGTGTCTTCATAAGTACGTTCTAAAACAGACTATCTACGTCACTTTAAAGGACCATATCACAATAAATATATTATACCTATATAAAAAGCTCTTGAATAAGAAACGTTCTGAATTTTTCACTGTGTTATAGCTTACTTTGTAAAATTTATTTCTAGAATAACTTGAATGTAACAAAATTTAAATGTCATGTAAAGATGGTAAACTAAACTGCACCAGTTTGTTTTGGATTAACTGTTAATTGAAAAACTGGGCCAAAACACTAAAGAACTGAACATGTTGTCTCAAATAGGAAATTTCATGACCATAACATTACGACAAAGCATCTCATGAAGCTCCTTACATGTTGTTATCTACTGTTATCAGTAGTAAGTAATCTTTATAGTTTTTAGAGAAAAGTGCTAGCGGTGCACTTCCGTAAGAATAAAACGAGTGTTAGAAGACGTGACTTAATATAACAAAGGTACTAAGCGTGTCCTATGTAGGTAGGTGGATTTGAGAACAAGAAGATGCAACCGGTGCAAAACTCCACGTGCACTTGACTTCGTTGTTGGCGGAGTGTTTAAAGCATCGCTTTCGAATTTTGTGGTCCAGGGTTCAATTTAAAAAGCTAAAGCTAGTCCTGAAACTGGATTAGTCCTATGTTAGGCAAAAGGATAACTTACTTTTTTTTTTTTTATTCCTGATTGGTTAGCCTTTGACCACTATCTCACCTGATAGTAAGTGATGATGTGGTCGAAGATGTTGTTCAGGCTGACCTAGAAGTACTGGCTCTCAAGCACAGCTGCCGGAACATACCGTTAGGTGCTTGGCGACAGATTTTCTACTTGAGGGTGGTAGCTAGCCAGGCGGGCATTCGCAAAATGCCCTACTACTACTACATGCTATAACGACCACGCCATCCTAAGACGACAACCGGGAGCGACTGCTTAACATGCCCTCCGAAGCACGGAAACGCTCAGTAATAATGTCACTGCGGTCTCCCATTCAACTTATGACCGCGCGCGACGTTGCTTAACTTTCCTGATCGGTTGAGAACACCTAGGTAAACTTCGCTACGAGCGCTTCAAAACTAATGGGATATAATATGGGAACTTTTTTATGGAACCAAACCTTGGCTAGTTAATTGTTACAAAGGAATATTGACAATCGTGATTGTGATCTCATTTGTATTTTCGAGGTAGTTTACCTTTTTCTTATACAGTTGGCAGTCCAAGGGAGAGTAATAATGAGTTGGTACTTGTGGGGTGCCACAGCTGTGTCAGCCATTTTGCTTTCAAGCAGTAGGTAATGAGCAATGACTGTTAACCCTTCTTTGCATGATGATGGAAATTTTAATCATAATATTTAGTCAACAAAAAAAGGTACTCAAAACCCTTCTACTGTAAATTTGTTATTGCTGGCAACTTTTTAAGCGACTATAGCTTAAAACAAAACGCAGTTGTCAAAAAATAGTAAACGTCACTGTCAATTACCAGGCTTAGAACTTGTCATACCGCTGTTTGTTGTGACTGGAAGAAACAAGTGATATTTTAAATTGTTTTAAGGCGAAATAAACGGAGATATAAAATACAAGAAAAGTGAACATGAGTGGAAAAAAGGTTTGTTTTCATGTTTTTGTTATTTTATGTACAATTTATATCAAAACACTGTGAATACATTTCTCAAAACTATGTGATGGAAATTTACATCACTGTGCAGTAACTTCACTTGTAATGTATGGCAATTTTTTGTTTGTAAATATTTATTTTATGTTGTTTTTTAGGGAAACTTGAATGAAAGAGATGTTGAAGATTATCTTAGTAAGTTAGAAGGCGGTTGGCTCTCAGAAGATGGCCTTGATGACCAAGATTCCGATGATGAAAACCGCGATGCTGATGAAGTTATAAGAGTGTTGCAGGAGGAGAACGATGATGATGATGATGATGATGTGGATGAAACTGCTGACATTGATCCTCCTCTTGTAGAACCAGAAGATCAAGAATCCTCTCACCCATCAACATCATCCAATTTGCAGTCTTCATCCAGTTTTCCATTTGACAAAAGAAGCTTGATTTGGAAAAAAAGGAATCTGGTGTATGATACAGATAAAATTACTTTCTTGGGGAGTTCTACTGCTTCAGGCGGTCTGTCACACCTAGAAACTCCATATCAATGTTTTAACCATTTTATCACTGAAGATTTTATCAAAACATTAGTAGAGGAGACAAATTTATATATAATACAGAGTAATCCCAGTTCATCTATAACATTTACAGAACATGATTTGTATAAGTTCTTTGGTATATTATTATACATGTCAGTAATCAAATTTCCTAGCACAAGATCATACTGGTCGCCCAAGTTTGGATATGAGCCCATTTCTTCAACAATGCCTCTAAACAAGTTTGAGAAAATAAAGTTATCATTACATTTTAATAACAATGATCTTCACAAACCTATAGGTCATCCAGAACATGACAGGCTTTATAAAATCCGCCCTGTTATCAAGCATCTCAATGAGAGGTTTGCCACAGTGCCAATGAATCAAAGACTTTCTGTGGATGAACAGATGTGTTCTACCAAAATAGGGCATTTTTTAAAACAATATCTGCCTAAGAAGCCACATAAATGGGGCTTCAAATTGTATGTTCTCTGTGATTTGATGGGATATGCCCACAAGTTTGAGGTATATTCTGGACAAGAGAATACAGAGAAACTCCCAGATGAACCAGATCTTGGTGCAATAGGAAATGTTGTAGTTCGTTTGCTTCGAGGAGTGCCAAGAAACCAAAACCACATCATATACTTTGATAATTTTTATACCTCTTTGCCATTGGTAGTTTTTTTAGCTAAATCGGGAATTCACACAGTGGGAACTGTGCAACAAAACAGGATACCAAATAATAAACTTCCAGAGAAGAAAAATTTCATGAAAAAATCTGTGCCCAGAGGTAGTTTTGAGGAAAGAGTGTCTGTGCATGATGGTATAGATTTGAGTTGTGTGGCTTGGAAAGATAATAAGATAGTAACCCTGTTATCTTCTTATTCTGGAGCATTGCCTGTAACTAAAGTCAATAGATTTGACAGGACAACAAAAGAAAAAATTGATATTACCTGCCCATTTATTGTCCAAGAGTACAATAAACATATGGGAGGAGTAGATCTCATGGATAGCTTTTTGGGCAGAAATCATATAAAAATGAGGTCTAAAAAGTGGTATTTGCGTATTTTTTTTCATCTATTTGATCTAGCTATTATAAACTCTTGGATTATTTATAAAAAAAATGCTCAAGAAAGAGGTGAACCTAAAAAGAGTCTGCTTACAATGGCCCAATTCAGAAATGAATTGGCCTTTGTGCTATGCAACAGAGGAACCACCAAAGAAGCTAAAAGAGGGCGTCCTAGTACCAGTTTACTAGAAGAAGAACTACAATCAAAGAAAAGAAAAGGTTCTCCAGCTCCACCACCTCCAAAAGACATAAGAAAAGATGGTGCTGAACATTGGCCAAAAGTAGGTGTGTCACTCCGGTGCAAATTTCCCAAATGTAAAGGCTATTCCACAATTTCGTGTATTAAATGTGGCGTTAATTTGTGCTTAAATAAAAATAATAATTGTTTTTTTAAATTATCATAAAGAATAAAGAAGATTGAGTGAACAATATTTTTTTTATTTATTTAGTACTGAGCTAAATATGTGACATTGCATGATGATGTAAATTTCCATCATATTGTTTTTTTAAATAATACATATTTTTATTTACACTAGGATTTTTTAAAATATTTTTCCTTTAATGTAGAGCATTATTTACATCACCCTGATTTATTAAAAAAAAAAAAAATAATCATGCAAAGAAGGGTTAAGGCCTAAAGTTTATATCTCACGGACATCCGGCTCGAAGGATACTGTAAATGGTTGTAAATGAGACATATGGTATAATGTCAGAATCATTAAAGTTAAAAGTTTTGAGTGACGCAATGCTCGTTACTCCCAGACACACTGATTTACGCTCCTAACACCCTGGAGTGAAAAATATAGTTCTGTATCACGTAGAACTTTTCAGTTAAAATCTCTGAGTGACACAGTAAGTAATGTGCTGGAGCTTACTTTGAGTCAAACTACTTTTCATCTCATAAAATGACGAATTTTTGATGCCGTAGATTATTCACTGTGAAGTTGGATTCCTATTATGGTCTTCACTATTACTGCATGGTTTTACAATTCGTGTCACAGATGTTCAGTTATAGCAGATTCTCCACCTGGCGATGTTTTACTCACACCTGCCTCTTTAGTCCGCTCGTGACCACGACCAATGCAACTTAGTCAGAGTAGAGGTAAACAAATAATGTACATGTTTTTATCGCGATTAAGTCCCTTTAAATACTTATGACTAAAATATCAGATTATAAACTTGAAGCGCTCGTAGCGAAGTTTACTTAGCTGTTCTCAACCGATCAGCAAAGTTAAGCAACGTCGCGCGCGGTCATGAGTTGGATGGGTGACCGCGAGTGACATTACTACTGAGCGTTTCCGTGCTTCAGAGGGCACGTTAAGCATTCGGTCCCGGTTGTTGTCTTAGGATGGCAGTCGTTATAGCATGGTGGTAGGGCATTTTGCGAATGTCCGCTTGGCTAGCAACCACCCTCAAGTAGAAAATCTGTCGCCAAGCACCTAACGGTGTGTTCCAGCAGCTGTCCTTGAGAGCTAGTACTTCTAGGTTAGCCTGAACAACATCTTATCCCAATTTATATCTTTGTATCCTAGAAGTCAAAACCAATCATTCTTCATTGAAATTGATAGGCAATTTCTCCAAAAGAATAAGAAAATAAGATTTCGCTTCACAGCGTCTATTACAGTAAAAATTCTATTTACGTATCGTCACTCGATAACTTTACACCCTCGGGTGCTAAAAAACCCTTCCTCAAACTTTTTGTGAAATTATTTGAACAAGAATTCCAACTTGGCTACAAGCTATCGAGTGTACAAAGGGGCTCAAGCGAAAATAGCCCCTCGGGAACAGCGTTAAAGTTTCACAATGAAACGAATTTACCGCGAAGTCGATTTTTGCTAGGGAATAAAATGTATAGGTAAATGCTGATACTTGTACCTTGAATTCACGCGTCGCGTCCCACCGAGAATTGTAGTCTGTTCAGGGATATCGTTTCGAAGTTGTGTTACGAAAGATCTAGAAACAATGTTTTTAAAGAAATCTAATAATACTTGGGTTTTGGAAGACTATTACATTCTTTATAGCATTTGTCTATTCTATTTTCACTTTCTTTTTTGTTTTCAGTTAGAGATTTACGTTTTTGATATTATATACTTGACTGTATATAATATCAAATAGTTTTTTCATTTAAGTAACAGATTAATTATGCAAATTGTTGACACCACGCAATTTTTCACACTACATAATAATTTTCTGACGACATCGTTGGAGTAACATAATACATATATGCTTTCATGACACAATCTTAACACATATTATTAGTGTTAGAAAATTTTCTTTTTACCTAAATTAATAATATATGTATATATCACATATTTTTTTCAGTTCATAATGTTACTCAATCACCAAAAAAAGTGAGTTATGATGTCTACAACTTGAATTATGTACGGGCATGCCAGACAAGTGGGAATATATATTTTACAATATATATTTCGATGACCTACATAGCGATCGTCGCACCAACCTTGTTTGTAATTTTCTATACACTATCAAATATAAATTATTAATCACTGCATTATAAGAATTCACCAGACCAACCACATCTTGCTCACAAATACTTCTACGTTCAATATTTCGAAGCGCTCGTAGCGAAGTTTACTTAGCTGTTCTCAACCGATCAGCTAAGTTAAGCAACGTCGCGCGCGGTCATGAGTTGGATGGGTGACCGTTAGTGACATTACTACTGAGCGCTTCCGTGCTTCGGTGGGCACGTTAAGCCGTCGGTCCCGGTTGTTGTCTTAGGATGGCAGTCGTTATAGCATGGTGGTAGGGCATTTTGCGAATGCCCGCCTGGCTAGCTACAACCCTCAAGTAGAAAGTCTGTCGCCAAGCACCTAACGGTGTGTTCCGGCAGCTGTCCTAGAGAGCCAGTGACTAATTCTAGGTTAGCCTGAATAACGTCTTCGACCGCATCATCACTTACCATCAGGTGAGATAGTGGTCAAAGGCTAAACAACAAAGCAAAATAAAAAAAACTTCTATGCCAAAAGTTACGTCTGGTACCTATAACGTCCTTTATGTTATTTTGTCACATTTTAACTGAAAGCAACATTATATATGAAGTAGCCATATAAACAGTTTCACGCAGTGTTCTAATAGTGACGTTGTAAGTCGCGTTATGCTAATACTGCATCGAGATTGGATTATTAGTGACGTCTCCATGACGTTGCCTCATTTGTTGGTGATTTTACGGTGACGTTTTATACCACATTGATACTAGAATAACATTTGGATTGGTAGCGACATGCCGTCAAGTTCCGTCGGCTCCAATTTTTATTTTAATGTTGTAAAGACGGACATGTCACACTCCTGATGGTAAGCGTCAGGCCTTACAGTTGCAGTGTCACTGTCGTCGTTTCACGTGACAATGTGAAACGTATTTTTGCGTTCTTCTTTTTTATTGCTGATAGGTAAGCCTTTAACCCTGATGGTAAGTGAAGATGTGGTTCAAGGCTTAACCTAGAATTACTGGCTCTCAAAGACAGCTGCCAAGTTTTCAACTTGAGGGTGGTTGCTAACTAGGCGGGCATTCGCAAAATGCCCTTCTACTTTCTTGATTTGAACCTGCTGCGTGGCAGTCCAGCTAGGCGGACATTCGCAAAATGCCCTTTTACTTTCTTGATTCGAACCTGCTGCGTGGCATTCCAGCTAGGCGGACATTCGCAAAATGCCCTTCCACTTTCTTGATTCGAACCTGCTGCGTGGCAGTCCAGCTAGGCGGACATTCGCAAAATGCCCTTCCACTTTCTTGATTCGAACCTGCTGCGTGGCAGTCCATAGCCAATGCCACTGAGCCATCAGCTTCATATGAAAATTATAATCCCATTGCTATTCCCATTATTGCAAAGGCGTCACATGAGTATTGCTCACGTTAGTGAACTTTCGCGAGCTATTTCACACACACACACACAATGCAATTTTACAATTTATGTAAATATACAACCTTTATAAAGTTCACTCGCTTGATTGTGAAGCAGTGAATTGTTTCAATCGGAGCATAAATCGCCGCACACACTGAAGACCGATTGCGCGATATTATTGTTACGAATGCAAATGAATTTTCTGCTAGAGTTGGGCTTTTAGTCTCGGATATGGATGAGATTGAATTTTACTGTATCTTCCTATCAAAATTTAGAGCAATATATCCTTTTATTTTATGCCTGCCTTTGACCACTATCTCACCTGATGGTAAGTGATGATTTGGTCGATGGTGTTGTTCAGGCTAACCTAGAATGGTTTTTATATGTTTAATGTTTCCTTCATGGTGAAATAAATATTTTTTTCAAATTTGTAAGAGCGAATCACTTAGATATTACTAAGCAAGTGATAGTGTGTGAAATCTACCTAGACATAGAATGTTTGTTGATAAATTATAGATATCAAAATTATTTCGGATGGAAAAAGATAACTTCCATCAATATATACGAAAACATAAAAAAAAGTGTGATTATAGCAATTAAGTACCCAATTATATTGTTTTATCGAATGGCTACTTTGTTATGATCTAATTAATCTGACGTTCTCTTTTTGTCAAAAACTATATTTTTTACCGGTGATTATTGAATAAACACTGACTTAATGTAAAAGCATTTAGTTTTCGTTGGAGCTACGACGACAAGTAGGAGTTTTGGAATACATAATGATGATTGATATAGTACGCATCTGTGATTACTAGAGATATTTAAGTACATAGATTAATAAGTATTGTTTGCTAGCGTAACGTCTTTATGATACTCTTGATATGTGACGCAGATTTTTTGTAAAAAACTAATTTTTATTTACCATTGATTGTTTGTTCATGTTATAAATACTCATTTTTATTTAAGCAACTTTTTTATTTATAAGGCATTCATTTTATCAGTATTTAGTATAGCGGGGCAAATAAACCTTTATCCGTGCCATCTGCCCCGTCAAACGCGATACCGGGGTAAACGATACTTAATGTGTGCCATCGACCCCGTTAAACTCCAAAACCATGACCAAAGGGGTCGATGAAACTGTTTTTCCCATCTGCCCCTTTAGCGGGACAAAGACACCGGGGCGGATGGGAGCAAGCCTTGTAAACAACAGAACAGTCCTTCGGCTCTGATGTTTCCAGTCTGGTGGTCGTCTCAAGAATGCCCCACTCCTCCGCTCTTCACTTCGTGTCAACACTCGTTTTAGCGGGAAATCACTCTGCCAATCACAGAGCGTGTCGTATGTTTTATCCCATCAAATGGCGGCGCTACTGCCGCTTTAGTGTTGCCATTACCACATCCGCCGACTGATCAGTATTAAATATTTATTACCGTTCAATAACACCATAATATCGGATCGCCGTTGACTCCGTACGGACCACACCTATCGCAGCGCACACTTGTGAATTGTAATTATTTTAGTTCTAAAATAATTTCAATTACGCCCGTAGCGAAGCTACGGGTGTAACGTACGGAGGGGATACTTGCAGTACCGGAAGCCGGGATTAGGAGATGCTGGTCTAACCATACCCCAGCATCCCTATTCCCAGTGGTCACGGAGTTGACTCCCCGTAGAAGCCAAGCATGGACCCCTCACCGGGTTCATCAAAAGGCCCTTTTCAGGGCCACTCTCAAGGAGCGAGTGTGAGTCGTACGCGTAGTCCGCCGCAATCGCCCCCAGCTACCATACGTCAGCATCATCACGATGATGCTGACCACGCTGTAACCATGCGCCCGCACCATGAAGAGGTGCAAAAAGGCCCTTCTCAGGGCCACGCTGTAGCCTCCACGCTGCGTACGCCATCACCAGGGAGTAACCACCCTGGTGATGACAGCAGCTTTATGTTGGGGGACATGCCACCAGAAGAGGTGTTGTCACCGAGGGGTCGTCACGAGCGTGATATGCTCACACTCGCCAGGCTTATGAAGCTTGGGATTCTCTCGGGGGGAATGCTGTCCTGGATGGCATTGTATATTCGACTTGAAGAGTCCGAATTGGAAGGCACGGAGTTGAGTGCCAATGATTTAGCCATTCTGGAGATGGCGGCCTCATCCATGGTGTCGCTGCCTCCCACGGCCTACTCGCAGATGATACCAAGACGGTTCAAGCCTGTCACCGTCAAGGCAGGAGTGGTCGAGGCAGCGAAACGCCCTAGAGCGAGATCGCTTTCCGCCTCCCCGCCCGCTAAGAAACAGGCGCACAGGGACCCGAGCCCGTCGGCCGGCCCATCAGAAAGTGCGCATAAGACGATGCCCACAGCAACCCCCATGGCGCTGGAAGAGCCCAAGCCCCAAAGAGTGGCAAAGAAACCCCAGTCCCAACCCGTTTTTACGCCGCCTGCCGTCGAAAGAAAACAGGCGCAAAAACAAATCGAAACGAGGTCGTTCGCGGAAGCCGCGCAACTAGCGGCGGGCGCAACGAGCAAAACAACGAAGCCAACCACAGTCACACCATCTGTGACTAAGAATGTGACGATCCCGGCGGTTTCACTGGTTAGACAACCTACAGCCGTACCGGAAAAAATCGCTCAGAATGCCGCGAAAATTGGTACAGACAAAGAAGCGAAGGCCCAAGAGGCAAAGAAGTCAAAGTACCCGCCGCTAGTCGTCGAGAAGATCGACAACTGGACGCGGCACTTTAAAGTGTTAGCCGCTAAGCTCGGCCGGCCTCCTAACGGAAGACCCTACGGGCAAGGGATCCGATTCACACCAGCTGATGAGGACGAATATAGGGCGATTCAGTCCTACCTATGCCAGCTTGAGAAGGAGGAAAGTATTAGCTGGTTCTCATACTCACTCCCAGCAGAGCGCAGCCTTAAAGTCGCTATCCGCGGTTTGCCGGCGGACACCGAACCTGAAGAGGTCCAGAAAGACCTGGAAGAGAAGGGCTTTAGCCCCGAGTACGTCAAATGTATCAAGGGACGCATGGGGCGCCCAGGATGCATCTTTCACGTGCAGTTAAAGAAGACGCCAGAGTTGATACCGGCCATCTATGACGTCACAGAAATGTTGTATATGCCTGGCGTCAAGATTGTAGCATGGCGAGGGAAAAAGGGGCCTTCGCAGTGTCATCGATGCCAGCAATTTAGGCACAGCTCGCACAACTGCCACAGATTACAGGCATGTGTGAAATGTGGCGAGCCCCACCTCGCGAGAGAGTGCCCAAGACCACGGGAAGAGCCGGCAACCTGTGCCAACTGCCAAGGGACGCACCCGGCAAATTATAAAGCGTGCCCTGTTTTCAAAAACGAAACCCGCAACAAGAAGGCAGGTACAGTGGCTGCCACAATCGCCAGAAGAGGCACAGTGCCCGTCGTACCGGCGACGGTAGAAGAGTCGGCCCCCGCATCCCTTATGGCGCCGGCAAACCTACCCAAATCGACTGGGTCGCAAGCCAAGAAGGCAAAGAAGAAGAAAAAGACGAAGCCCAACCAAAATGAAAGGAGTGAGCCGGCCGCCGCCCCAGCGTCCCGCGCCCCCGCCGCGTCCCGCGCCCCCCCCGTGCCATCCGCTCAGCCTGCAGAGCGGAGAGACTCACTGGGCCAGACAATTGGGGTCCTTAAAGATATACTGGAAGCCGTGCAGACTGGTATGGACCCCGAAACTGCAACCCTCCGTGGACTAATGAAAATATTGAATCATAATGGATCACAACATATGTAGTAGAATAGTCCACTGGAATGCCCAGTCGCTCACGGGGAAGAAAAACAAGCTGATCATCTTCCTCCGTGAGCACAAAGTAAACATCATGTTGATCAGCGAGACGCAATTAAACAAGAAGCATGAATTCAAAATACCAAACTACATTGTGTATAGAAAGGACGAGGTGAACACGGAAGGCAAAGCCTATAGAGGGCTCGCAGTCATAGTTCACCGAAGAGTCATCCACCAACTGCTACCAATAAAGGAATACAACTCCATACAAGCCCTGGGTGTGCTTGTGAACATAGCCGGTCGAAAGCACCGGTTCTACGCAGTTTACAAACCACCTAACAGCATACTGAAAACCTCCGAAATAAGAGAGCTGCTAGACGGAGATATACCAACAATCGTGGCCGGCGATATGAACTCCAAGCACACCCATTGGAACTCCAGTAAAGTGGATAACAACGGGAAACGACTCTATGACGACTCGGTGAACTATGACTATGACGTCATAGGCCCGGACGAGCCGACGCATTACTCGTATATTGGCACAGAGGACGTGATAGACATCACTATCGTAAAGGGGCTACGAACGATGCCTACGCAAACGGTCATGACCGACCTCCCCTCCGACCATCGCCCAGTGCTACTCCAATTAGAAGACCTACCCAGTATAGTAGCCGCCCCCGCCAGAAGGCGGAAAATCTGCTGGGAAGCGTTCAAAAATGAAGCCCAAAATAAAATCACCACAGCGCCCATAAGTACCATTGAAGACGTAGAGCGCGAATGCACGAACCTTACCACAGCCATACAAGACTCCCTTAAGACCGCCTCAATCACCTCTAACTCGGGAGGGCGCTCTGATGCCCTCCCGAAGAAGATAAGGGACCAACTCACTGAGAAACGGGAGACGCGTAAACTATGGCAAGAGACGCGCTGCCCAATATTAAAGAAAAAATTAAATGCGCTCATCGAAGAAACTAGAGTAGCTCTGCTTGAACACGCAGCAGACACCTGGCAAGAACTCATTGACTCAATCGGCGACCACGTGCCCTCCGTCCATCGCCTATGCCGCCAACTCAAAAACGCACCCCAACCCGTCCGCCCCCTACTTGACAAGGACGGACAGTTGAAATTTGAAGCTACAGACCGAGCTGAAATTTTTGCAACTCACTTGGAAGCGCAATTTCAGCCAAACCCAAGCAAGAACCCGGAACACGACGAAAAAATACAAAAACATCTGCATGAGTATTTTCAAAAAGCATGCGAGAGCGAGAAAATACAAGGCAGACGGAGAGGCACCGAGTCCAACGACAAGGGCGAAAGAGAAGGCGAGAGCGAGCGAGAGGCAACTACAAGCGAGAGAGAGCACACTACTGCCTTCTCCCCGGGTCGCGTCGCGCGCGTCATCGCCAAGCTGCCACCGAAGAAAGCACCCGGGCTGGACGGGATCACCAACGCAGCCCTAAGACACCTCCCAGTTAAGGCTATAGCTGCCCTGACGCGGATATACAATGGTATAATGAGAACCGGGCACTTTCCATCCTCGTGGAAAGTAGGGAAAGTAGTAATGCTACCTAAACCCGGAAAGGACCCCAAAAAGCCAGAAAGCTACCGGCCGATCACCTTGCTGAGCACCCTTTCGAAAGTCTTCGAAAGGTTGTTGCTAACGCAGGTGATCCCCCACATTCGACCGCACGATGAGCAGTACGGGTTTAGGTCCGATCACTCCACTACGCTGCAGGTCACGAGGATGGTAAATGAGATGTCAACCAGCTACAACAAGAAGGAGGTTGTCGCGGTGATCCTGCTCGACATGGAAAAGGCGTTCGACAGGGTATGGCATGAGGGGCTGCTATACAAACTGTCGGAGTCAGCCATCCCCAAGAAGGCAGTAGAAGTCCTCGCATCCTTCCTGAAAGATCGTGAAATTGTAGTCGCGGTCGAAGACGCGATCTCAAGCAAGAAGCCAGTAAGAGCAGGAGTACCCCAAGGTAGCTGCATCTCTCCCGCATGCTACGCCTGGTATACCAACGACATCCCGGTCGTTGGGCAGGCGCAGCTGGCACTCTACGCGGACGATGCAGCGTACTACGCATCCTCATACAAACCGGCATTTGCGGCGAAACGGCTGCAACCAACCCTGGAAGCCCTGCCAGAATGGCTTAACAAGTGGCGGCTGACGGTCAATGTCAACAAAACACAAGCCATGCTCACTGGGTACACAAAGCTACCACCCCCTCTCACACTCCTCGGAAAAGACATTCCATGGAGCCCCAGTGTAGTATATCTCGGAGTAAACATTGACCGCCGACTTACATTTGCCCACCACACAGATGTCACCTTAGGCAAAGTGAAAAGTGCACGAGCAGCACTAAATCCGATCCTGAGGTCATCGCTACCACTACGGACTAAGACGGGAATATATAAAACTTACATACGTTCCCGTCTCACCTACGCAGCGCCGGCGTGGTACGCGTTTGCGTCGAAAACAAGTAAGAAGAGGCTGCAACAGCAAGAAAACGTTTGCCTACGCGCCGTAGTCAACGCACCTAGATACGTGCGCAATAGCACAATACATAGAGACCTCAAGCACGAAAACATCAGCGACTTCGTTACAAAATTAACAAAGAAGATGTTCGAGAGATCCGACAAGTCCAGGGAGGAGCACCTGCGGGGCCTAGCCCCGCTACATGCCAGACCACCCGATGAACCAGGAAGAAGGAAGATGAAGCCGTACTCTCGTGACCTCATACCGAGAGTACAAGAAAACGAAGCCGAGAGAGAGAGAGAGGACACGATAGTGCGGGAACCGCCGGCTGCCGCTGCCAGCGCCGCTGATCGGTCCGCTGGGCTTCCCCCGTGTAGGCGGGGGTTCCACCTGGCGCGGCCTGATCGCCCTGGTTGAGTGGAGGCCGGGCCTAGGCCCGCACTAGTCGAAGCCCTCAGCACCAGGAAGAGGTGCGGAACCAAGTCGAGAGAGCCATAGCCAAATTGAGACTACGAGCGAGACGGCGCTATACCCGTACAAGAGCGAGAGAGAGAGAGAGCGATAGTGCAGGAACCGCCGGCTGCCGCTGCCAGCGAGCTGATCGGTCCGCTGGGCTTCTCCCGTGTAGGCGGGGGATCAACCTGGCGTGGCTTGATCGCCCTGGTGGAGCGGAGGCCGGGTCTAGGCCTGCACTACATCGACACCCTCAGCACCTCGAAAAGGTGCAAACAGACCCACCCCTAGTTAGGGGTGTGAGAAGAGCCTGGGCTAGAGTGCATAGCACTGATGCCCATTCCCCACATCAAGTAACAATGATGTGAGACGAAAGAAACAACAACCATAATATCGAATGAACACATAACATTAGAAATAATTTCTATGTTTTCGGTTAGCATGCGTCAAATGCTCTTATATATAATAATAAATATGGATATGTTATAAGTCAATGTCAAAGTCAAAGTCAAAATGAAAAATGAAGGTCAATTATAGTATTGAAATATTCTACATTGTACTGCCACGTTCAGCAAATAAATTGTATAAGGCCACTGCGAGAAGAACGGGCAAGAAACTCGGGGCCATTCTTTTAAACATATTTTAACAATGTGTTTCATACTTACCATATAATAGAGTTATTACAATATTTGTTTAAATTATGTAGGTGACAGGCAATAGCATAAAGATACATTGTAAGTAGGTAGAGATTTATGATTGTTGGAATTATCATTTCAAATTATTTTTAACCGAAACAATCGAGGATGTTCTTTATTCGACAGTATTTTTTTTTGTATGTTGCCCTGTAACGTTTTACAGTTTGTACCGATTTTGATTTTTTTTATATTCAACAGCTGGTGCTTGTGATGTGGTCCCATTTAAATTTGAATGAGATCTAACGTGTAGTATGGAAGTTATCCATAAAAAAGCGTATTTAATTGGCTCCGACTACATTGATGATGTTCTCATTTCCACTTGTCGATGTAAAATGAACAAGAAAAACTGTATACGAGGGTTTGGTTTATTCACTTTTTAGTGCAGTTTCTGTTTGAGAATATTTACTGTTTATTTGTAAAAATTGTGTGATTATAATTTAGTCTTGTTTGTAGTACACCGTAAGTTGAACTATAGCTGTCGCTCCATCTCCATACAATGGTTAAGAACTAGAGAATAAATTAGAGTTCAGTTTCAGATTTTCAGTCACTTGAAAGACACTCCAGTGAAACTACAGGCACATGAGACACAACTACTATGTCTCAAGGCGACAGGCGCAGTGCAATTCGTGACTTGTGATTAAATGCATTTGTTATGGGGAGAGGTTAGTCCGCACATCAGGTGGGCCTCGAGCTTGCACTGTCACAATAACATGAGTCATATGTCATGTTAGCTTAGCTCAACGGCCAGGGCATGTATCGGCTGGAGAGGTAGATGGTGTGGGATCGAATCCCGCATATGACTATTATTTTCCTCTCGTAATTTTGTAAAATACTATGACTTTTGTTCACCGTTAGAGATCTTCCGGCTACAGATGATGTCGATGATGACAAAAAATATCGATTCTAATTAAAGTTAAATTGATCGAATGATCCCTTTCAAATGGTCATGACTAAAGCGCATCTCTAATCCCTACGTGTCGTGAGAATGGCTCCGGTTCCAGTGTTCCCACAAGTTTACGGGTTAACCCTGAGTTAACCCGGAGATGGCGCGAAAACGCTGCCAGCGCGGACCCCGCGACCTCGTCGACAATTAGGTAGCGGCTTCCACGTTCCGGATTATCAGGTGATTCTGCACTTTTAATTGTAAATCTAAAAAACTGGAACCAGACATGATAATGTAAATACATTTTGTAAAAGTTTTGGCGACAGTTTTTTAATTGGCTATTTTACTAGTCACCATTATATGTAAAAAAATTAGATATGTTATAGCAATTAGGCTAATATTGATAGGATATATAAATAAAATAAAAAAAACTACTCCTTAAAAAATAAGACGAAATCATATGAGTAACTTCTTTAATAACAGAGTTTCGTAAAAAGTAAATTAAAAATAAGGTTTGTGCAATGATTCGTCAAGAATCAGTGACCCCAAAAGACGCAGCGAAAATTTTTGAACAAGTTTCATGTTATGTGGAAGGGAATTGAATTTATCATAAATTAAATCTTCATTATGATAAGTACTATTGATAAAAGTTCACATTTGGAAAAAAATACCTCTGTATCGGCCTACGAATAAATAAATTCATAGGTATCGGCCCATATCATGAAAATCGTCAATAAAAGCATATCTCCAAGGCGCGACGCCACCATTCCGTTTTTCGGTGCAGAAGGCCGCGGCGTGGAGATGTGTGGGCTCTAAGTACTCGAAAATTATACAATACAGTATTCACGTCGCCTCCTAAGGTTCCGTCATACAACTACCAAACATTAAGTTTTGATTGAAGACGTTGAATTATTGAGTGGATGGCAAGGCTAACGATGCTTGGACCAAAATGACCACCCTGTTGACATCCTACGATAGATAATTTTACGTTATTTTGGTAGGTTAATTTTGACTTGCCCAAGTTATGCCAAAGAAAAGGGTATAATTCCGGAATTAAATCTTCAACTTTAGTCAAAAAAGTACCTCTATTTACCGAGTATATATAAATGAATTGAGTTTATTATTAAAATTGTTATTATTGCACTATGCCTGCTATGCGAACAAGCGTATTTAAATTTATGAATTAACTTAATTATGTTAAGTGACACAAAGAAGTTGTCCGCCTGATGATAAGCGTCACACCTGTCCATAACAGTAACAGTGTCACCGTCCTCGTTCTGCTTGACAGCACTGCGCTCGTCACTCCAAGTAGCTAGTTCAATTTGTCTCATTAGCCCATTAGTTTCACTTGCTAGAGTGCCCCTCAAGCAAGTGTCGAATAGTCAATCAAACAGTCAATTAATAATGTTTGCACTATTTCTTACCTACTTTTTCTTGAACTAATGTCTGAATTCTGACAGTGGTCAGATTTCTGATAGATTAGTAGTCTGATTCTGGTAGCATCAGCCAAAATGAATAATAGACGTCTGCAGAAACCCACAAACCATCAGGTGGAATACTATAATAATATACTAGAATAATAATGCCCATATAAAAGATATTTGCTGTGGGGTGTCAGGCTAGAATTTCACCACCTCATCTCTTTCCGTGGATGTCGTAAAAGGCGACTGCACGATAAAATATTGGAGAGCAGTGCCTTCTGAGGAATTGCTATCTTACACTGCGATCTTCAAGACGCCTGCCAAGCGTGGGGATTATGTTAAACCCTCCCTTAATAGGGGAGGATGTGTTCAGCAGTGGACAATTTGCTGATACAGTGATAGATACTAAAGACTCAAATATGGTAATGAGTTTTCTTTGCATGGTGTTAGGGTATTTTGCAAAGGCCCGCCTGGCTAGCTACCACTTACAAGTAGATTATTTTTGGCCATGCACCTAACGGTGTGCTCCAGCAGCATTACTTGACAGTCAGTAATTCTAGGTTAGCTTGTACAATATCTCGACCACAACATCATTTGCCATCAGTCAGGTAAAGAATAAACTGTCACACACACAAAAAATTGAAGCACTCGTAGCGAAGTTTTGCATCTATTTTTAAACGATCAACTAGTGACATTACTACTGAGCGTTTCCGTGCTTCGGAGGGCACGTTAAGCCGTCGGTCCCGGTTGTTGTCTTGAGATTGCAGTCGGTACAGCATGGTGGTAGGGCATTTTGCGAAAGACCGCCTCGCAAGATACCTTCTCAAGTAGAAAATCTGTCGCCAAGCAACCAACGGTGTGTTCCGGCAGCTGTCCTTGAGAGCCAGTAATTCTAGGTTAGCCTAAACAACATTTTGGAACATATCATTGCTTTCCATCAGGTGAGATTGCAAAGGCTAGCCTATCAGGCATAAAAAAAAGATTAAATTTCTTTATCCACCATCTAATTTACTTTATTCCACAAAGCAATGCACCTAACGTTAGCCTATATGAAACAGCCGGGAAAATAGAGCTCATGTTTTCACTTTTGTAGTCTAAAACATATTTTTTTCAGTGTTTTTAATCTGCGTGCCTTTACAACTCCGAGTCCTTGCAGCTCGAGGCCGTTTTAATCTATTTTCTGCTGAACAAACAAACAGCAACTGCAGGTTTTCTACAGGTATTAACGATGGTAGTTTTTATTAAATTAGATTACCTTCGTACATTCTATTTATTTATATGGCTTATACTTAACGGAATATAACAATATTAGGTATTTATTTTTATTTGCATTTGTCAAACGCAAATAAAAAACGGTTGACCACACCCCGCCTCCTCATGTTAAGCATTGATGTCATAGTAGAAGGAGTGGGGAAGTAAGTTATCTTCATACAAACGCACCGCGCGCGGCTTGTTTGTGTGCGTCATAGTATCTATGCGTCCCGCACGCACACTCTTAACACAATCTCGACCCGTTTCTCAGTGCGCCAGCCGGGGCTAACACCGAACAAGGATCGCGCGTCACGGCTTTTTGGCGCCGCTAAATAAATGAAAAATGTTTGATAATCGCCTGAGAACTTATTGCTGTGTGTTCAGCTGTCGAAATAATTCATAGATTCCAGAGTTGTCTTTGTTCAGATTACCTACTGAACAGGAAAGGCAAGCAATTCACTTATTAGCTAGCATACCTATGATTTTTACTTGATGATAAGTGAAGCCTACTTATTTTTTTGTTATATTTGGTATGCCCCGCGTCGCACGTCTCTGGCCCCGCTACCACATAGGTATCGCCAGTCGGTATTTTTTTCATCGTGAAAGGTGTTATTATCGTTTAGGTATAAAACCAACCTCACTAACCCTGAACCCAGACAACACAAGTAAAAAATACAACTTCCCGGCCTTTGCCTATTTCAAGGTACTGAATTAAAATTTAGCATATACGAGTACATACATTATAAATAAGTAACAACCCTGAGACAGGCAAGTATGGTAGGTAATTATATCGCGAATTGGGCCGGAGATGGCCTACTTCCCCACTCTTTCTACTATGTTGATGTGGTCGAAGATGGAACACGCTTACCTAGAAGAAATCTATTTACTATCTCTACACACGAATGAAATATTTATATAATATGCCGTACTGTTCCAGGCTTTTAAAATAAAGACTTTGTCCTTACCGTCCTGTTAATTGTCGTAAAAGTCGGCTAATGGAGAGAATGCGCAAAATTAGCAGCAAGGCACTACTCGCCCGAGAGGGAGTGGGTAAACTACCAATAACAGCAATCCCAAGAAGGTCGTTTGCGGTTTAAATTTTTCCTTTCGTCGTAATTTAGTAAGCTTATTCTCCTAGCAGGCTTTAATGTAAAAATTTCAATGTTGAAATTATCTGGTTGCGTTGCGATTGTAAGCTTAAAGTAAGTTTAAAGCATGTAGTTCAATTCAGTTTGGCTGCAGATGTCGCTCCGTTCCTTTAAGGCGGGTTTACAACAGCAAAGAATGTCCCAGCCCGAGAAAATTATTTATAGCACTAAAGGACAACTGCCAAAACTTGCCGCTGAGGTCTTTCTTCTACGATAAGATGGGGTGGTTTAAAAAGGGGACGCCCTTTTTAAACACATGATCCCTTAGAGGTTAGTAAGACATTGGTAACTCCACTAGTATTACAAATGACGGTGACTAATTTTCATCGAGGGTGGCACTAGTTCCTTATGCTACCACCATGCTATAACGACTTTTATCCTAAGACGACAACCGGGAACAACAGCATGTTAAGAGTCACCTATCCAAGTAATAGCGCAGCGGACGTTGCCTACCTTACATTTTTTTTTTGCTGATAGTTAAGCCTTTTACCACAATCTACCTGATGTTAAGTGATGATGTGGTCGAAGGTGTAAACTGGCTTAACCTAGAATTACTGGCTCTCAAGGACAGTTGCCGGAACGAACCGTTAGGTGCTTGGTAACAGATTTTCTACTTGTGAGTGGTTGCTAGCCAGTCGGGCATTCGCAAAATGCCTTTCCACAATGCGGTGAAGCTCAAGACCGCGGTGGGATTCCAACCATGGACCTGCTGCGCGGCAGTCCATTGACAATACCACTGAGCCATCATATTTTCAAAAATCAAGTTGATCGTATAAGAACGTATATTCTAGTGTTGTTCATTACGTTGTTAAATTGAGTGAAGTGAATACGTACTGTACCGACCCCACACGAGTGGTATAAGGGTACAATAAAATAAATACAATGTGAGGGTAGTATGAAATTTCTTAAGACACTTTTTCAAAATAATATATTAAGCAAATCAGCCTCACAAACTAGTTCGATCAATATCACAGACATAAATCCTACTTGGATACAATCCAGTGCCACGGTTAAACTAAATTGTTTCAGAACTAAACAATACGGACTGTATATAGATCGTGTACATATAGATGGCGTTGTATGCCCTCAGGCGTACACGCTTGGTTTTGGACCTAGATACTTAACTGGAAATCGTGCTGGTATTCTGGAATACCGCTTGTGTTTTACGCAATAATTTATTATAACAGTAATGGTTCAGTGGCAATCGATGTAGACTGCCGTACAGTAGGTCCATGGTTAAAATCCCACAGAGCTTGAGGCCAAGCTATTGGGGCTTTTAGCGTATGCCTGACCATCCTCAACTAGAACATTTGTCACCAAACACCTATAGACATCGATTTTTTAAGCGCTCGTAGCGAAGTTTGCTTAGCTGATCTTAACCGATTAGCAAAGTTAAGCAACGTCGCGAGCGGTCATGAGTTGGATAGGTGACCGCTAGTGACATTACTACTGAGCGCTTCCGTGCTTAGGAGGGCACGTTAAGCCGTCGGTCTCGGTAGTCGTCTTAGGACGGCAGTCGCTATAGCATGGTGGTAGGGCATTTTGCGAATGCCCGCCTGGCTAGCTACCACCCTCAAGTGGAAAATCTGTCGCCAAGCACCTAGCGGTGTGTTCCGGCAGCTATCCTTGAGAGCCAGTAAGTCTGGGTTAGCCTGAACAACATCTTCGACCATATGATTACTTACCATCGGGTGAGATAGTGGTCAAAGGCTAACATATAAAACATTAAAAAAAAAATTGACACTGGTGATATCCATCTAGATTCTTGCTAAAGAGACCTATCACCACCTGTTGGAATACAGTACCGTCTTCTGTTAGATTGCAGCAGACATAATTTTTTTATTTTTCTTATTTATTATAAACTCTCCATTTCACTAAATATGAGTATCATAATGACCAGATAATTATATAATATTACCGAATCATAGAGTAATATGGATATTCATTCCTCATAGGCCGGCAACACATCCTCCAGACCTCTGGTGTTGCGGATGTTCGTGGACGACGGTAATCCCTTACCACCAGGTGAGCCGCCTGCTCGTTTGCCCTCCTATCCCATACAAAAAAATAACACATTTTAGTAGCAAGAGAACTCCTTGTTTACGAATTCTTTATAGAAAGATTCACTATACACCTCTTTCTACCGCCAAGCAATACTCGCATTACTGCGTTGAAAGGTATGGTTGCCGGTGAAATTAAAGACACATTAGACTTTACAACTTCAGGTCTCAGGGCAATGGGCGCAGTGCAGTTCATCTCTGACGAAATGCATTGTTATGGGCGAAGGTTACCGTTTACCACCAGGCGGGGCTCATGCTTGTACAGACACAGTCCTATAAAAAATATATTAAAATCGGCCAAGTGCGAGTGGGACTCGCACACGAAGGGTTCTGTACCATTATCTGTAACTTAATCTTGCAAGTTACAGACACTTTTCGCAGTGTCCGATAATTGTGGTGGGTAGGTACGGAGAAAACCTCTTTTATTGTATGGGCTCCCATACACCTTAATTATTTTATTTTAAATAATTATATTTAAAGGGAACATAAAACTAAATATTCTGTGAATAGTTAAAGCGTCTACCTGTCACCATTATTAGTATCGAGCAAGAAACGGTAAAACAATCAAGTTTGTTGTATGGGAGCCCCCCTTAAATATTTATATTATTTTTCGTATTTTTTGTTATAGTGACAATAGAAATACATCATCTGTGAACATTTCAACTGTCTAGCTATCATCGTTCTTGAGATACAGCCTGGTGACAGACGGACGGACGGACGGATAGCGAAGTCTGAGTAATAGGGTCCCGTTTTTACCCTTTGGGTACGGAACCCTAAAAACAAATATCTAAATTATACATATTGATCCTGCCATCCATCACCTGTTACTTTCCAAGCGAGCGTGTTATACGAATATAAACAAATTCAAGACAGGTGATCTCGAAGGCTGAAGCTATAATTTTGTTCAGAATAAGACTTCAGTGTCAAAACAGAACAGTGCATTGTGACAACCTATACTTACAACACGAATGTTAGAGAATAATGGAATTAGAGCGATCTAGGTTACACTTTGTTTGACGTTTCGATAGTGGAGTTGGAAATGATCGCTATGGAATTACGAGACATCGGGTTCGATCCCGGGGCCGACAGTTATTGTGAAAAAAATCCACTAACTGTAACATTCTGAGAAGCAGTTTATGTCTGGAACTGTGCCAGTGTTTTGAAGCAGTTGTAGCGAAGTATGCTTAGTTGTTCTTAACCTATCAACTAAGTTAAGCAAGGTCCGCTGCAGTCATGACTTGGATGGGTGACCGCTAGTGACATTACTACTGAGTTAAGAGTAAGTGTGTCCGTGGAGCTCTACATACAAACGTAGTTTCGTCATATTTTTAATACCAAGTGTTCAAACTCGATAGATGGCGACAAATTTTCTACTTGAGTGTCGTTGCTAGCCAGGCGAGCATTCGCAATAAGCCCTCCCATCATGCCGTGAAGCTCAAGCCGGCGGTGGGGATCGAACCATAGACCTGTGGAACGGTCCATAGCTAATACCGCTCAGCCATCATTGCTTCAAAACGTAATACTGCTTTGTGCAACAGTGCAACAAAGTAACAATATGTAATCACTAGTTTCACCAAATGTTAACGTCGAAAGAAAAATGTTAAAACCTTGCAAGTTGTATTTGTAAAATAAAGCTACGGAAATTTTCTCATTATAAAATAATATTATTTGCGTGAAACACAAAGACGCTGCCATTGTCGTCGTGCACTAAGCACTTGATGCCGTGTAATCCTGCAAAGCTGCAGCTTGCTTGCAAACCTCTTTATTTTATTTCACGCGAATTGTACTACGTTTGTACTTGGTTTGCAGGATATTGGTGTCGTGGATTCCTACTATTGTTACGCTTATTAACGAATACTTAAAGCTGGTGTTAAAATGTTGGCGTGTAGTTTTTAACACGTTCGTCACCCTGAAACCGAATAATCAAAAACGAAAATAATATAAGGAATAGTGTGATAAGGGAACGATGTGATGTGAATGAGGACGTAGTGACAAAAATCGAGAAAGGTATGTTAAGATGATTTGGACACGAGGAGAGAATGAATGAAATGAAGAACGACTAAATAGGTATACATGGGATTGATTGAACGGAAGTGTTGGAAGGAGAAGACCAAGGCGAACATTCCGAAATCAGATTGAAGACGTTCTGAAAAAAGGTCAGGTCAGGAGTACCCTAAACCGACGCTTATGTATGAAAGGATTGATGAGTGTAGATGAAGCGAAAGAGATATTTATGGATCGTATATATAAGAAGTATGTGGAAATCCGTGGTCTCTGCCTACCCCTACGGGAAAGAGGCGTGATTTATGTATGTATATTTGTAAAATAAAAATTAAAATTATTATAACTGGTATTATTTAAGTTAAATTTATATTGCTGCGCCTTTTAAGAAGGTTCTTATTTCAAAAACCTTTTCCACGCTAGCGGTTAAAAAGTGGTCCGCGCAGATTTCGAATGCTACACAAATCCTTTCCTAGCTTGTGAGGTGAAAACCCTAATGTAAAATACTAATACGCAAATTATCAATTCTCGCCAGTCTCACTGTGACACCAAGACACAGAAGCCGGCACCCTTGCCGCAATAAATCATTATACACGTTTCCAATATTAATGTCGGTTAACGATAGTTGCCGTACTCTGAACTGAACCCCGTGTTTGTATTGTGAAATGTTGGCGATATACGACAAGGTTCTTCGTAAAGCTGGAAGTCTATTATCACGTCCTTACGTGTCAGCTGCTTTTAATTTTAGTTAATGAATAAGACTCGTCGGTAGAGTAGCGTTAAGCATCGCTTGGACATCTCGGTATTTTGTACTGAACTGTATCAGCCGGCTGATCTACTGCTGAACACAGCCTTCCCTATTTTGGGTTTGCCAAGCCCCCCCGCTTGGCAGGCGTCTTGGGGATCGAAATGTGAGATATCAGTTCCTCAGAAAACGCTGCTGCCCACCTTCTGGTGTTACCCTTAGTCGCCTGTTGCGGCACCCACGGGTAAAAATGAGACATCATACCCCGGAACCCCACAGGGGAAGTACGGTGTTTAGTCAATAAAAAGTACTAAAAATATTGTTGTATATATTATAGCAAAAAATGCTATGGGGCAATGCTGCCAGCATGCTGGGCACGCTGCCAACTGGTAGTGGGTTGCCTGTGAGTCTTCAATGACTTAGGGTAGATTTATATTAGACCGGGCCGTGCCCGTGGCGTGCCTGATCCGTGTCCCGTCCGGGCCCGCCTACTAACGTACGGACGAGCTCTGCCCCGGGCCCGCCCCGTCCACGGCCCGGCCCGGACACGGCCCGGTCTAATATAAATCATCCCTTAAAGGGTGTTTAAATGATTTTATTGTAGTAGCTCTAGTGTTGTATATAGTTCGTAGTATTTTGTTAATAAAGGCATACCGACGGTAATAAATATATCGTAAAAATATTCTCCAAATCTAGCTTATAACGTGTTAAGTACAATACTGCCGTCCAATAGCTATAATGCCGCTAACCCACACTTTGTCAATTTCGACTTTTTAATATATTCTGAATCAGAAAAAAAAGTTCTATCGACTGATTTTACCCGTATTTTTCTATCTATAATAGTTTTCGAGATAATGAAAAGAAAAATGCCGTTATATGCCTAAATTTTGAATGTAAACAATGCTAAAATGCAGTAAATAGTAAATGCATGGCTAAAACACGATTAAAAGCAATTTTAGCAAGCATTTGCATGACTACATTGCCGTTACTTTGTTTTCACTAACAATAATGAGGTTAAAGTACTTTAAACTCGTTATAGCTGTGTTATATTTTTCATTAATATAAAACAATCCAAAGCTTTAATGCCGTTAAGTGAAAACACTAAGCAATAATGTAGTTAAAATGCAATAGCGGCATTTTAGCATTTTAATTCGAATTTTTTTATCATTACTTTGCAATTATTAAAGGGCTTATGACGGCAAATTAAAATAAAAACTGAAATAATTTTACACTTTGTCAAGACTAAAACGCGACTATCCCACATTACTTAGCTAAAATGCGGTTATAAACTCTCGTTCATTCAACGGTCGCGGAGTGTGCGAATCCGATCGCAGTTTGGCGCAGGAGTCTAGACGAGACGGACGTGTCACGCATCAGCAGAGGTGACCGAAGTGCGCTTACGCGGGAAGTTATTTGGCGCCAAATCACATCTACATGCTACGTAAGTTTTACTGCCCATTTTATTTTGAAAAACTAAATCTTAAGCTATTAAAATTTCTTTTAAAAGACGTTTTTAAAATTACCTAGGACAATAAAATAAATATTTGCCATCTCAATTCAATTCGTAAGTGTTGGTGGCTGAGCGCGTTGTGTTCCGTTTCTGGGATGTCGAAGGTTCGGTTTAAAATGGTATACGTCTCAATACTGCAACTACTGCAGTTGGAGATCAGTTTACATCGGTTTTAGTCATACGTCACTGGCGAAAAAACTACCTACCTAACAAACTACCTCGGTCACTGGCGAACAAACGCGTTCCTACACTTCCTACGCACACAATCTAAGCTCGTGTAGGTGAACGCGTACCATGCTTGTGTAAGTGAGATAAGAAATGCTAGGGTTGCATGCGCAGAAAATGCCGCGCGTTCAAGTTCGATGACCTCAATGACTCAAAACAAACTTATTGCGCGAATTAGGAAGAAATAAGAATCATATTATGCTGTAAGGTGGGTATCTAAGCTCGTTTTTTACAATAGTTTCCTATTTTGAATCAGTATAAACGAAGTAACTAAATTTTTGTAAGGAAATTCAGGCCACCAAAACGTTACGTAAGTTGAAAATATGATTTTTTGTTGATATAGATATTGTGTTGTTTTCAGTGTGATCTGATAGGTTTAGGTCTTAAACCGATAGGGTAAATGAAATACTAAACATAAGTACCTATTGTAGGTTGGTTTTCTACTAAAACATAAAACACTTTAAAAATAACTGTAAAACACTTTAAACACAGCACAACACAGGCCCATTACAAAAGTATTTGTAAATTATTACTGCGCACCGCGTCGTCGCGTCCTTGCCAACCGGTAACTGTGAGGTAACCGAGCGCGGGTGGCAGGGAATGACCGTACTGTACGATCAAAACGTGATACAAAATCTATATTACAACCTTTGTTTTTTCTTACGAATTGGGTCTTCTATCACATATTATTTTATTAGACATTTTTATCGGACAATAACATGTAATTAAGTAAAACGCTTAGGTTTTAGCCGGAGAGGGATTGAAAAGCTTTTACTTGGTAGCCATACACGTAAAAATATACTTGCGCAAGCTTAGACTAGAATGCTATTATTTAGTTTAGGCTACTGAAATGCTAGCTACAGGATATAGCAATGCAATCTAAACTTGCGCAAGTATATCGTTACGTGTATGGCTACCTTTACGTTGCGTACGGACATGTGCCAGCCTACTGATCGGTGACAGGACGCTTGGGTTTATCATACATAAACTCTCCATAACTGTAGATTCTGTCTTCATACATACTTATATAAATTTGTAGTGATTTAATGAAACGTCCCTGAGTAATTAACTTACAAATAATGTGAACTGTGAATTGATTTTTTAATGAAAATAATATTAACATAAAATAACAATCACCTTAGGTCGATTGTTTTGTTATGGTTGGTTTAATAGTTAAATGTTTTTTTTTTCAGAACATGTATACAAGAAAGGATATTATATTACACAAAACAAGATCACCAAATATTAAAAAGACTGACATAAAATCTATATTTTCCCGGCCATACGACTTCAAAAAACATGGTGCAATTTTTGACTATAGAAATGAATACAAAACCAACTTGCACTCTCCACACTAATTAAAAAAATTTGTTAACATAGAAAACTATTTGGACGAAATAAAATCCATTTAAAAACAAAAAAATATAAAGCCCGTAAATAATACCGTAGAATTGAAAGAAAAACCAGTACATCGACATCGACAACTAGTAAACGTCGGATTCTGTGAAACATGCGAAAAAGAAAATCAGGAGAAGGAGAAGAAAACTGAGAATAATGAGAAGGAAATCGCAAATTCGAGTGAAAAAGAGAGCGAGAAGGAGAACAAAATGGAGAGTGAGAAGGAGATTAAGGAGGTGAGTGAGAAGGAGAACGTAAAGGACAGTGAGAAGGAGAACGTAAAGGAGAGTGAGAAGGATACCGAGAACGAGAACGTAAAGGATAGTGAGAATGAGATCGAGAAGGAGAACATAAAAGAGAGTGAAAAGGAGATCGAGAAGGAGAACATAAAGGAGAGTGAAAAGGAGATCGAGAAGGAGAACATAAAGGAGAGTGAGAAAGAGATTAAGGAGGTGAGTGAGAAGGAGAACGTAAAGGACAGTGAGAAGGAGAACGTAAAGGAGAGTGAGAAGGATACCGAGAACGAGAACGTAAAGGATAGTGAGAAGGAGAACATAAAAGAGAGTGAAAAGGAGATCGAGAAGGAGAACATAAAGGAGAGTGAAAAGGAGATCGAGAAGGAGAACATAAAGGAGAATGAGAAAGAGATCGAGAAGGAGAACGTAAAGGAGACAAAAAAAAAGAGTGAGAAAGATAACGAGAAGGAGAACATACAGGATAGTGAAATGGATAGTGAAAAGGAGAGCGAGAAGAGGAGTGAGAAAGAGAGTAAGAAAATGAACCAGAAATCGAGTGAGAAGGAGAACGAGAAACAAAAAGAAAAAGAGAATGAAATTGAAAACGAGATGTCTGCAGGTTTTTTGTACTGTGACGAGACACTTTCATTATCTGACGCATACATTGATACTAAAATGCAAGAACAAGATCCGTATGCAGCGTCAGACGACAGCAAAGATGAAGATTACATTCTCGACACAGATATCTATAGTGAACAATCTAGTGAAACAATAATAGTAGACGATATTGAAGATACTAACAAAAAATCTATGGTATCAAGTTATTCGCAGCATTGTGAATATGAACATTGCATTGAACCAGCTATTAGCAGTTGTGAAGTATGTTTTTGTCTATTGTGTCCAGATCATTTTGACAGTCAAACAGCTTTAGCTATTTCTTGCATAAAACATCATCCATTTTCTACTGAAAAAGAGCATAATAAAGAAAATGACTGTAATATCATCAATTTTTCAATAATTTTTCCAAAAAGATCTCATTTATAATAACTATTTTTTAAGTAAAAAAAATAAATGATTAAATACTCATTTAAAATTATGACCTGTTATTTATTATTTCATTTAAATAATCAGTAATCAACCTGAAATTAACTAAATACCTTTAGTAAAATTTTTACTTTCGATGCATTTTGTTGTATTTTTTCAATCATGATGTAACATATACATCGCTAAATTGCCGATAAGATAGATGGTTTAGTGTTTAGCTGCATTAAAGTGTAGTAACTGCTGATAAAATAAATAGAAATTTAAACGTATGAAAGTTTTACGTATTTTCTTAGACTAAATTGCAATTAAATTACGTTAACCGCATTTTAGTTTTGCATTATACGATAAGCTAAAAATAAAAAACTTAGTAATAAAATTCTGAAAACGTTTAACGGCAATATAGATTGGGAACAAAAACAATATTTCTAGTGCTTTACAAGTTCCTAAAATTTATGCAAAACCAATCACTAGAATGCCGCTAGGGTTGTCCTAATGGCGTTATAGCTGTGGCTTTTGTTATCAATTTATGCAATGAATACTAACTGCAATCAGTTTTATAGCATTATCTCAAAATATGCTAAATATTTTGGTTTTAATTTAAAACCGTCTTATAGCCCTTAAAATTTCCTATTTTATGATATTTTAACATTTAAAATCGGTAAAATGGTTTTTGAACAGCAGTGATTTTAACTTCTCCCGCACTTTTCTCGAATTTTGGTTTTTGGGGTTAGCGGCATTATAGTTATCGGACGGCAGAATACTGAGACAGCTTACCAACATAACAATAAAAAAAAACCCGACCTTAAACTGTGGTAGTGCTGCAGGTCCATGTTTTCGTTCCCCACCACTGTCCTTAACTGGAAGGGCATGTTGCAAATGCGCTACATAAAAAAAAACTGTCACCAAGCACATAAAAGTGTGTTCTAGCAGGAATTCTTGAGATCCAGATAGTAATAATGGAATTACAGACATATGATATTGAAATGCATCTGTTCTATGCAGAGGTTACCGCTTGAAATCAGGAAGGCTTCCTCATCAAAATAAAAACACAAATGCAGGTATAGAGATACATGGTACAAGTTCGCAAATATAACTTGCCGTGTTTTTCCAATAGCAGCACCTCAATGAGAATGTTAATACGGCAACACCAACGGCAACCGCTTTGATTTATGACTTTGGAACATTATGCAGAAATACAATAAAGCTTGGCCGCCCTCCTCGTTGTCGGTGAGAAGATTGATATACATTGATGTCTATTGTGTTATTTATGTTATATTTTGTTAACTTATCAGCTACAGCTAAATACTGTGTATTACTAAACACATTAGTAAATATATGCAATGTGTTTTTGTTTATTTTTGCATGAGATTTTTTTTTTAATACTTATTAGGTTAACCATATTATAACAGTGCCTCATATAACAGTCTCATGTGCCTGTAATTTAACCACTATCTCACCCGATGGTGAGTGGTGATGTGGTTGAATATGTTGTTCAGGCTAACCTAGAATTAGTGGCTATCAAGGACATCCTACCCCGGCACACCAAGGGGGAAGCAAGGTGTTTTGTCTAATTAAATTTATATATCTTTAGTTTACCGTTTATATAAAAGTTACTTTAATTGCTCTCAATATAGGTAAACGTATTTTCAAAAACAAAAATATGTTTAATTAAAAATAAAAACATAATTAATGTACCTGTACATTAATTATGTATATTCTTAATTTATCAATCCTGTTATTTTGTTCAACGCTTAAGACTATTTGTTTTGCAAGCTAAAATATACGATAAAAGTATAATTGATAAAAGTATATTTCTGTACAACTCTGTTTTTACAGGACTGCCCAAAAAAGGAGATTTATGTTTTCAGGGTCCATGTATGTATTATGTTTGTGAGTTTCTTTAATCCACCATAACTTCTTATTGGTCTCTAACCTATTTCAATGTAAAAATATCGTTAGATTCGTATTGACAGCGCAAGTGATACCAGGCACATAAAAATAAATAAAAATCAAACTGGCGAATTTTAGACGCCATATTAGGACATACAAATAAATATTTCTTCCAACCTCATCGAGTGGGATATCAAAAATCAAAAAACTTTATAACACGATTCCATAATTATATATCGCACACTGAAAACAAAAATGGCGTTATGCAAAAACAGTACTTTTTCAGTATGGCCATTTCAAAGTTTTGGTCTAATACTGTGATCAATATTTAATGCAAATAACTGAAATATAACAAGGTAATTAGTTTTACCAACAGATTAACTATCTGGCTTTTAGTTAATTATTAAAAACATGCGAGTAATTCAGATAGATATTTAGAAAAAAACAGTTAAAAAAAATTGTCCGTATAGTGCCACTTTTGATTTTTGTATTTGTTTCCGTTTTAGAATAAAAACCCAAGTTATAGCTTATCTTTATGATAACAGTAACATAAGAAAAACATAAATAAAACAAAATTATGTGACAGTAATAGGAAAAAATATTTATTCGGCAAAAATACAATGTAATCAGTACAATCGAATAAAAATCAATATCAATTTATATAAAACTATCAGGTATAAAACCCCATTTTTGGCGTATTCAAAAGTAACAATAAAGAATAATTCAAAGAAACATAAAACTTATAATTAAGTAGGTAACATGAATGAAATTAGTATCAAAATAAAACAATAAACTTCTAGTATCAAAATAAAATATTAATTCTTATGTAGACAACAGCCCAATTTCTTTGTGAGATCAATCAAAATAATTATTAAATATTTAAATGCTACTTAAATATACTTTCGTAATAGGATGTGTAATAGCTGGGTATCAAACCAGCATCAATAAGGCTCCGCACGTCATTTTTCTTTCTTTCGGATATGTCCAATTTGCGCAGATAAAGCGGCTTCAGTTCTGGAGGACGATTGTTTCTATTATTTATTCGTTTAGTCAAATCAAGCTCTTTAAAATCATCAAAATACGATAATTTATATTGTATTTTGATCTCATTATGTTCATTTTTCTCAATTTTGATCACTTTTATGTCTGACAACTTAACAACTTGGCCGTCAACACTTTTGTTAAGTCTGGGAACTGGTAGTTGTTTTATATCTATGAAATCACCATAACCCATTTCATTGACACTAAAAGGTGTTCCACGTTTTTTAGCACCTCGGATAGCAGAAACATATTGCGAAGGTACGTATATCGGTCCAGATCTCAGACCTCTTTTAACTTGTTTCTCAATTAGAGAATGCACGGCATCCCCCTCATTCTGTGTATGTCCACTAATTAAGAACTTGTGTGTTATACATTTAATTTTTAAGTGTAAAACTGCGTAAATATACATACCGATAATAAACTGGTTCTTCTGCTGACCGCAGCAATTATCAGAATAAAAAATGATTTCAAGATCTTCGTCAGCAGAAGAAGACTTTTTTTGCAAGTACTTTAGTACACAACTACCAATTTCATTTGCCCCTCGGTTTCCTTGAGATTCATCCCAAAAAAAGCATTCTGTAGTGTCATGTTTAAGCTCAGAAATCGTGAAATTCAAGCAATTTATTTTAGACTTATAATAAAATGTGGAAATCTCACCGTTTGGAACTGTCATTACGGCTTGCAAATCATAACACGCGACAATAAAACTACTTGACACCATTTCTTTATCAGTACTCTTTTCTTCACGACTCTTGTCTTTTTCAGCTAGATGCCGATCGTAGGCTTCCTTTTGAGCAGCCTTTATATCACCTTCAGCAAGCTTATATATGCAGCACTGCTCACATTGATCTTTCTTTGGAATGAAGAAACTAATGTTGAATTTTTCTTTAAAGATTTTTCGATAGGTATGTAACATTACGTAGGGTAATCCTTGTTGCATACACTCATCTTTGTAATCGCAATAAATGTCTGTTAAGGTTTTTCCACCATCGATATATTCCTTAGTAGTTTGTTGCCGTAAATAATGGCTTTCAATGCGCGGAATGCTTTTAATATGAGATTGAACACCATCAATCAAGTCATCGGGTATTTTTATATGTTTGCCATGCTTCCCTCTTTGTTCTCCTTTTAGTACACCAGTTATATTATCCTTCTTTTCTATCACAGTTCTAATACATCTGTCCGTTATGTTTAGGGTATTTTTAAAGAATGTTTTACACACTTTTGTTTTAGTACCATTCAAATCAAAAAAGAAAGCATTCTTTAACTTTCTGTTTGAATCCAGTCTTTTGTATTGATACTTTGGTTTAATTTCTTCCATATTTCGAGCTATATATTCCCTTTGCCGCATCAACGAAGCCATGGCCCAATAATCGTCAAATAGTCGCTTTCTTAAATCTTCAGTAACTCTTTCGGAACATTTAAGTCGACAAGATGCCTCACAGGATTTCTTAAGAAATTTAGCTGGGTAAACCTTCTTTGATTTGGAGCTTGAAACATATTCTTTCCCAGAGTCTTTTAAAGCCTTAGCTATGCAGGCCGTCCTTTGGGTCTTCTTTTTTTTCTTTGGTTTCTCGATATCAAGAGCCGATGAGACGTCCATTGCAACAGTATTATCTACACTCCCAGTGCTTTGGTTATTTGTATCAGAAGAAATAAATATTCGTGAGTCAGAAACTTCATTTGTTGTAGATATAATCTCTATATTATTAGTAACAAATTCGGGACTATTTTCATCTATATTAGCACTTTCAGCGGTGGCTTGACGGATATTCGGTGAATCAGATGCAATAAAAGTTGTAGGTGTAACAGATGTGTTTGAAGATGAAGAAGATGAAGAGGAGCTCGAAGATGAGCTTGAAGATGAAGATGAACTTGAGCTTGAAATACGGCTTGTTTTCTTTGCGGGTGTGTATGTTGTATCATCATCAGAAGCGGGTAAAAAGTCACCATCGTCATCGTTGATGTAGTTTTCTTTGTCATGTGAATCTGAATAGTAGCTAGTCTTTGGCAATTTGTTTGAACCGGATGTTGAAGGTTCAGGTGATAAACTGTTGTCTTTATTTGGAATAACCATCTGTAATATTCTTCTGCCTCTACTTTTGGATGGATCCATGTCGATGACCTTAAAAACGAAAATAAGAAGTCATTAAAAAAATAGGTGGTGCGGGAATGATATCCTAATATCGAAAAAAATACTCATCTAAACTCTATTAGTAAAAGAAGAGAATCGAAGTTATCAATAACTATAGAACTGGCATTAGATAAAACTCCATAAAAGGTTACAAAACAGTATAGTATTATAAAATATTATAATTTTATACAATGCATTTATATAACAACATAAAAAACAAATTTTCTTATATTTTTATAGTATAACTGGCACTATAAGCAAAATTATATTTATCGAATTAGATAAAACAACAACATTTCAATTTTTTTGTTTAAAAACTGGCACTAAACATAAAATGTCAATTATTAAATTCATCTTGGGGCTCGTTTATTTTTAAGTTAACCAAAAAAATGTCACTTAGCATAGAATGCCAGTTTCATATTTATTAATTCAGAAGATTATCACAGTTAACAACATTAAAAACGGCATTAAACAGAAAATGACACTTTTTAATTTACACTAAAAATTACTTCATTCTTACTTTAATTAAAAAAAACGACACTATCCAAATAATGCCATTTATGTATTTATTCGTTCAAAAGATCATTACATACTATAACGTTAAAAAAGGCACTAAACATATAATGTCACTTTTTAATTTATCAAATCATTTATTTCGGCAATAGTTCAACTACATAAACGGCACTATACTTAAAGTGTCAGTTATGTACTGTTTCATAGTAGAGAATTATTTACGTAAATAACGTTTAAAATGTCACTAAACATAAAATGTCACTTTTGTACTCACCGCAACGTGCGTTCCCTCTAGATGCTTGGCTCGAACTGGCTTAGTGCCACCTTTTCAATTAGCACGTGGTCACTTAACCTAAAAGTAAAAACTGACACTACCGACATCTAGGCAAAACTATCTGAACTATTTGAACGTAAGTCTTTGCATTATAAGCGTTGTTCTTTTAATAATCTAGATGTCTCTCTATGTCAAAATTGACGTTTTTGGCATAATGCCACTTTTGTTTTCAGTGTACGATATAACTTGCAGTTTTATGGTCAATGATAAAACGTTTAACAAAAGTAAATAATTTGCAGTCGAGTGTTTTTTAAATTAATTTGTACTTGTAATTTGTTAATTTTCTGTATTTTATGATTACGTCGACAATTTTGTCAGGTTAGAATGTGGCTCTCAACGTCAGCTGCAAGAACAGGTGAAAGCTTGGTGACAGATTTACTACCTTAAAATGGATTCTAGCCAGATGGGCAACAAAAAATGACGTTCTAAGACAACAACTTACAATGTATAAATGCTAATATAAACTTTATGTCTCTATGTCGGTCTTTATGTCTCTGATATTTGAATATAATGTTTTTTGTATTCGGCATAACTAAAATGATAATATCTACGTAGTAAGTATATCCATATATATTGTATTGTAGCTTTGCATAAACATTAGTACTGTTATTAATGTAGATAATGTAACATATCAAAATTAGGTTTGTCTATTAAGAACTAGTGCTGCCATCTTGTGTGGTTTCCAGTGTAAAGCAGAACAATAATAACCTATGACATCCTTTATAAAAATAAAGCATTGTCCGTTCATTCAATCCTGTCAGCTAAAGCACGTTGATTATTTTTAAGTACCGATATTCTTTGTCAAAAAATTGCTCCTCTCCATTCAAAGGCCATCTGGAAGAGATCGCTTTTAGCGATAAGGCCGCCTATTGTTCACTATGATAAGCTAAATATTTTTAATTTTGGTTTGGTTTAAAGTGTTCACTAAAGAATTTATCTCTAACTATCTACCCACTTTGTAACGCAAATCTTACCGTAAAAATTAATAAAAAATATGAAATAATTACAGACACAAGAGACTTTAACATCAGGTGGTCCTCTAATCATCTCAAAATGTTTGTTAGGACTAACAGACTAAGAGATTGTTAGCATTTTACCAATAACCCTGTATATACAATTTTATTATATGACATTAGAATACTGAATTTACAAAAAATATAAAAAAGCCATATTTTAAACCACAAGCGGTATACCAACCCGGACATAAGAGACAGGAAGAGCCAGGACATGATCTGCCAATTAAGTTGTCGTGGTGAGTCAATTATAGCTTAAATTTATCGTATTTATTTTGGTTCTAGAAGAACACTGAATGCCTCTGTGCTCCTATTTTTTTGACCGCATAAAAATCGGAACTATTTCACTTAGTTTTAAACAAAACACTTGCCTATCACATCACTAAATTACATACAAAATATCCAATAAAAGAAACGTTAGCTTAAACAACACAATTTAAAAAAAAAACAACTACAATGAAGGAGCCCATTATAGAATTCGACTACTCATTCGACCAATTTAGGGGGTCCATGGTACTCGTGTTATCTTGTAGATGTATCAGGAGATACTTGTGTTGAGGGTCCGTAGTACAGCTTACTATTATAGGTACGTGGAATCTAATAAACTGGATAAGTAAGAATAAAAATAACCGTGGGGGTCGGGAGCTCATTTTATTGCCAAAAAATATCGGCGCGTGATCAAAATGCTGGCACTTATTTGCCTTATTGCAATACAACGGGACAATGCTGCCACCATGGTGGGCACGCTGCAACCTGGTAGTGGGAGTCTGCAATGACATAAAGGTTGTCTAAATGCTTTTACTTTAGTAGCTGTAGTGTTGTACATATATAGTTCGTAGTATTTTGTTAATAAATGCATACAGTCTTTAAAAAAAATATCATACTTGATTTATATTCAATTTTAAATATTTAGTTGTATTCTACAGTGAGAGAATTTAAATGAATTTTGTGCTCTAGGTATTTTTTTTTATTTAAGTGGGCAAATCATTATTTGGGCACGCTGCCAACTGGTAGTAGGCTGGAGCATTTGGACTGCCTGAGAGTCTGCAATGACTTATGGGTATATGGTTTTGTTGTAGTAGCTGTAGTTGTAGCTGTTGTATATAGTTCGTAGTATTTTGTTCATTGAGAAATATTAAATATTAATAATATTATTGATTTATGCTGCTTATTTTATCTTTTTTTATTACTGACTAGCTGTACCTGCGACTGCGTTCGCGATTGCCGTACCTGCAAACTAATTATTCACATTTGAGCACTGTTTATCTCATATTAAGCAACACTGTGGTCTGTGGTGAAGCACTCCTAGTAAAATATAGCTCAGAAAGGAGCTTTTAACTTTGGGTTTGATAACTCCCAGCTTGTTTTTCCAGAAGGCAGTAGTTCATTAACTCAAAGAGTTCCTTCGCGGTTTGCACAATAAATGTTGAAGCAAAGTAGGTACTTTGTGCGTTTCTTTGGAATTTCGATTATAAAACGGTATCTTTTTGCCGAGGTTGTCCTTGTTTGGCGGTAGAACAAAAATATATTACATTGTACACTTCCATTGCGCAGTCTCCAAATTGTATCCGGCAAAAGATAGATGGAAAAATTTAAGTCATGTGCGGGATGAATAATAATATAATATAGGAAAAAAATATTCTTATCGTATATTTGTGATTTTGTAATGTAATCCGCATAGTAGGTGTTATTGCAAACCTAACGATATAAAATAAAAGATAGATAGTTAAAAAAAAAATTGTGGCGAATGTTCCAGATTATAGAGTTTTATCTTAGCAAGCTGGCAAATCTAAATAAGGATGCCGAGATGCCCGTGGGGTGCCGAGCTGCTCATGGGGTGCTGGGCTGACCGTGGGGTGCCGGGATGCCCATGTGGTGCCGGTATGCCCGTGGGGTGCCGGGTGGCCAGTGGGGTGCCAAGCTGCCCGTGGGGTTCCGAGCTCACTCGTCACTATTCTAACAAAAAAGCATAATTGAAATCGGACTATGCGTTCATAAATTACAACTAAGTAACATTTTGACTTTCTTCCCTTTTCCCAAGGGAACCATGCTGAATTTCGGGATAAACAGTATTCAATAACCTTCTTCGTAGTATGAACTCAAATCGTGTTAAGTTACATTGAATTCCATTCAGTAGCCCATGGGGTGCTGGGCTGCCCATGGGGTACCGGGCTGCCCGTAGGCTTCCGAGTTCACTCGTCACTATTCTAACTAAAAAAGAATAATTGAAATCGGACTACGCGTCAATAAATTACAACTAAGTGTACAATTTGACTTTCATCCCCTTTCCCGAGGGAACCGTGCTGAATTTCAGGATAAAAAGTATACAATAACGTTCTTCGTGGTATGAACTTAAATCATGTTAAGTTTCATTGAATTCCATTCAGTAGCCCATGGGGTGCTGGGCTGCCCGTGGGGTGCCGGGCTGCCCATGGGGTTCCGAGCTCACTCATCAGTATTCTAACAAAAAAGAATAATTGAAATCGAACTACGCGTTAATAAATTACAACTAAGTGTACATTTTGACTTTCATCCCCTTTCCCGAGGGAACCGTGCTGAATTTCGGGATAAAAAGTATACAATAACCTTCTTCGTAGTATGAACTCAAATCGTGTTAAGTTTCATTGAATTCCATTCAGTAGTTTTGCCGCGGCCGGGATACAGACAGACAGACAGACAGACAGAAAGACAGACAGACAGACAAAAATATAAAAAAATACAGTTTTGGCATCAGTATCAGCTACAGAGTGCTCTCAAATTTTTTTTGCAAAATATTTTCAATGTACAGAATTGGACCTGTTACAGTTTTATTATAAGTATAGATATAGAAGATAGGCTAGATTTGATCACTATCTCACCTGATCGTGGCAATGATTGTACTCAGATCATCCATGGTCCGAATGCTTCTGCGGCCTTGCACATAACACTACTACGTGTTCTGATCCAAATATTGGTTTATCCGAGACAGGGCTGCCACAACGAACCACTGCGCTACCGCAAACCACTAATGAAAACGTAATGATGAAGCAAATTCATTTAATCAGTGCCCCTATCTTACAACCCTAGTTTTTTTTATCCACTGGAAGTTTGAAGATGCTTCGGGAATGTTTTGGTAAAAAGCATTGGAAGTGGTATGTAAAAACATTAGTGTATGTAATGTCTTATATTTGATTGGATAATGAAACTGACGGTAAAAATATCAAAGTTTATTTATTGTCGGAGTATAATTAGCTACTGTTTTTAAAAAGTTTATAAGTTAACTGAGATACCTAATTAATAATCGATGATTATTTGTCTTCAGGACATATTCAATTATCATTATTTTTAAATGAAATATAAAAATAAAGAAATTAGTGTAAAATAGCTAGTTCTAAAGTTTTGAAGCAGTGATGGCTCAGGGGCATTGGCGATGGACTGCCGCGCAGCAGGTCCATGGTTCGAATGCCGCCGCGGGCCTGAACTTTACCGCATGTTGGTAGGGCATTTTGCAAATGCCCGCCTGCTAGCGACCACCCTCAAGTAGAAAGTCTGTCGCCAATCACCTAACGATAAGTTCCGACAGCTGTCCTTGAGAGCCAGTATTTCTAGGTAAAACCTATTGACACCTTCGACCACATCATCACTTACTATCAGATGAAATTGTGTTCAAAGGCTTACCTATCAGCAATAAAAAAAACACTTTTGACCAAACTATTTTTGTGTGCCCGAATGAAGCGTTCCTACGAGTAATATTCATAACATTTCAGTAACAAATATATGAACTTTTCCATATACTTCTGTTGCGTTTCTAGACGCTACTTAGGTTAAATATACGCCCAATGAGCAGCATACTACTACTCCCGTTGACATTAAACAGATTTTGTTGCAGATTAGGCGCACAACCGGGCTCAATACTATCAAGGTACCATTAACCGCAAGGTAGTATTACTTCTAACATAAAAATCCACAAGAAAGGGTGGCGTCAGACTCAGAAGGGTGTTATCCGGCAAAACTGAAGCCATAGCTATTACACATTATGTTTATGTGTTGTCAATGTTTATTTAAAAATCAGTATAAAATTAATTTGCACTAAATTCAACTCGAAAACAAAAAAAATTTACAAAAAAAGAACAACTTTTAGTAAATAAAAATACATAGGCATTTTTTTTCTCCACAATATTTTATTTTTATTTTTTAGGCCTGATAGGTTAGCCTTTGACCACTATCTCACCTGATGGTAAGTGATGATGTGGTCGAAGATGTTGTTCAGGCTAACCTAGAAGAACTGGCTCTCAAGGACAGCTGCCACACCGTTAGGTGCTTGACGACAGATTTTCTGCCAGGTGGGCATTCGCCAAATACCCTACCACCATGCTATATAATGCCTGCCATCCTAAGACAACAACCGGGACCGACGGCTTAGCGTGCCCTCCGAAGCACGGAAACGCTCAGTAGTAATGTCACTAGCGGTCACTCATCCAACTCACGACCGCGGGCGCCGTTGCTTAACTTTCCTGATCGGTTGAGAACAGCTAAGTTAACTTCGCTACGAGCGCTTCAAAAATATATCCTAAAATCATTTCATTACCGCCAAAGAAAATAAAAATGACGTCGTTTTATTAAATTTTCACCAAGATTTTATCGGCCTCCCCACGGATCCCAGACAAGACACGTCTGTCGCCCCCCGAACAGTGACTCGACGTTTCAAAACAGAATTATTTAATCAAATTAATGTGACAGACCCAACGGATGTCGTCTGCCCTCCCAATATACGATATCATGCGACGATGATTTTAATAAACGAAATAAGGAAAAACGTTATTACGTGACTTGCCATTTGTTCATAATTAATTTTGTCGATTTTTGAAAGACACGTAGGGAATGATTAATATTATGTAATTAAATACTATCTGATATTTTTACTTTTTAGATTATTTATTGCTGATAGGCTAGGCTTTGAACACTATCTAACCTCATGATAGGTAATAATTTGGTTGAAAATATTGTGAAGGCTAACCTAGAATTACTCTAAAGTAAATCTGCCTAACCAACCGTTAGGTATTTGGCGACAGCTTCTTTACTTGAGGGTGGAAGCTAGCCAGGTTAATATTTGCAAAATGCTCTACCACCATGCTTTAACGACTGCCATATATTAAAAAACTGGAAATATCTGGCATCGATGTCTAATAACGAATAAATACTTCCAAATTCAAACCTCCAACAAAAGAAATCACAACAAAGGCTATCTATATCCGTGGTCGATTAAGGTCATTCTTCTCAAACGCTGGCCGATAAAATAAATACAGATAGTAATAAAAAAAGGAAAATGTATTAGAGGCTCGTTGAAGGCAATCCAGCGTTTTGACAGGTGACGCAGCGATCAAAAGGCTAGGAAGTGGCTAGTCATCGTCAAATGATTATCGGCCTCCTTGACGTCAGATCGGATTCTATATTGGCTGTGGTAAGGAATTCTTGTGGTGGATAGAATGGTTATATTGAAAGTATTTTTCACTTTGGTATTTTTATTCAAAATGATTATTTTTCACGAAGGGCCGGAAATGAATTTTGGTCTAGAAATTGAATTGTACTATTTTTCACATGAGATTGTGGCAAAAAATGTGTTTTATACTTTAAAAAATCAAAAGTTACATTTAAACCATTTCCGTTATGGGGTTTATCTACAAAAAAAAACTAGTTATTAATATATACCTTAACATAATATATACTGAAAATAAAGATTTTTAAGGTGTACTTTTAAGGCTGACATGGAAACCAACCAATTTTTCAAACACTTTTTACTTTATAGGTTGTTGCAATGCGGAACCCTAAAAGAGCGAGGATGACTTGAACTTGGCTAGTTAAGGTCTAAATAGGTTATATTCATGAGTTATTCACTCGGATTTTCACTTCAATTGCGAGGAAGTTATACAATGTTATTGTAAGTAATAAATGGTTAATAAAATATTAATTAAGGCATTTAAAAAAAAACATGATATTTGAACAATGTTCTATTTTGAGTGTCTATATTGTTTTGTCAAAAATTATGTTTGGGCCTTTAATAACACCTCTGATTTATCTATATTTTGAAAGACCCAGGCAAATCTCGTACATAAAATGCATTACAAACTTAACCTTTGTGGTGACCTTCAAATAAAATATTCATTTATATAATATTTGATCTTAAAAAACAGACTTTTACTTATGCACTAGAGCTTCAAAAGCCGCCTTTTAGCGCGCTTATACCGGGCATAAACAAGAACTTTACGAGCTCGAAAAATTTGTTTTCCCCTGTATTAGAAACATCAAAAATGTGTACAGAATCTTCAACCTAATATAATTTTTTGAGTCAACTATTTATTTGAGTTAACTTTTATATAAAATATCAAATCAAAGGGCATTGTATCATGAGCAAACGAGACATAAGATCAAACGTCTCAAACTGATGGGTGCAGTCCATTGTTAAGCTGAACGAGGATGGCGACAGTGCTTATTAGTTTTATAATGGACATACTTGACCGCTTACTATCAGGCAAGTGGCTTGTCAATCTCATCAATTGATCACAACATTATTTAACACTTGGCTATTACTGCAAAAGAAGACATGGGACAGTCTCATTTGGAAGCAGGAACAGTGCGGCAAGCCCTTGGTTATAATTAAAAACAAGTTATTAAATCATTACTTAACTAAATTTAACATACCTTTTGACATTTACCCAATAATTAAATACAGAATAGTTAACAGATCCTAATCGACCTATCAACCCCACTCACCTAAAGAAAGTTCAGAACACAAAACTTACTAATTAATGATTAACCAAAATAAGCCAGCGGCGCCCTTTAGAATTAGTCACCTCTTCGCCTTTTGTCCTTCATCTTATTTACGCTTACACCTAAAGGAAAGAAGGTCATGAAATACAGTACAGAAGATCTTGCAATTTTTTTTTATTTTTTTTTTATTTATGATAGGTTAGACTTTAACCACTATCTCACCTGATGGTAAGTGATGATGTAGTCGAAGATGTAGTGCAGGCTAACCTAGAATTAATTTTTTGATTTTGACATAACATAGACATACAGACCCCCGTGGGGTGCCGGGTTAGAATTGCACCTCCCCATATCAGCCCGTGGGTGTCGTAAGATGCGACTAAGGGAAAAATACTGGAAGGTGGGCAGCAGCGCCTTCTAAAGAACTGCCGTCTTACACTGCGATCCCCAAGCCGAGTGCCAAGCGTGGGGATTATGGCAAATACCCCCTTAATAGGGGAGACTGTGTTCGGCAGTGGACGAGTCGGCTGTTACAGTACAGACATAATAGGTATACTTTTCTAAGTATATAGGTATGTATCATACAATCTTCGCGAAATTGAGATGAGATAGAATGAGGTAGTATGTTGCATCTTTGCTTTTTTATAATCTAAATTAATTAATTTACGCTGCCAACCGATAGTGGGTTGTGGCGGTGGATTTGGATTGCCTGTGAGCCTGAATGGCTTGTAGGCTGTCTGAATGGTCACAATGGAGACACATACGTAGTGGCATTATAACTGAGCGCTTTTGCTCTTCAAAGGGCCACGTTAAGCCCGGCCCAGTTGTTGTCTTAAGATGGCAGTCTTAGCTCGCTAGCTACTCTCGAGTATAAAATCTGTCCGTATCTACCGGTGCGTTTCAGAAGCTGTCCTTAAGGTCACGAATCCTTAACTTTAGGTCACTTTGAAGGTAAGGTTCCTCTTGAAAAGTTCACTATATAGATTCAGAAAAAATAATCTAACTGGCGCTTTGGCAACAGATTTGTTGCCAAAGAATTAGAAGTTAGAAGTAGATACCACTGATTAGTGCTATAGGATTTTTTCATAATAAATATCTAAAGTGTATTTTTTTTAGAACTACTTCTCAACGGTAATGGATTTTCATGTCTAACTTTCTTATAAATTTGACAAATTAGTTATACACTTAATAAATAATTTAATGTATTGTAAATTTAAAATCTAGCAGCCACATCCCATTGTAAAAAAATATTATCTCGAATTTTAGACAAACTTAAGGTCGTGCAACGTCATATTTAACAAACAATAGGTCGTCGTGGAGCCGCTATGTGCAGCGCGCATTGAGATTGAACTTTATATTCAACAAGGTCATCACTTACCATCAGATCAGATCAGAAATCTATCTCTACCATACAAATATATCTCTTTATATAGAGTTATTGGTAAAATTCTAACAATCGCGGGTTGACTTCTGATAGTCCTATGAAACATTTTGAGAGATTTTTTGTTGGTTATGAAATATATATTTTTTGTTTTTTGAATTTTTTATATATGTATTTTTGGGTTTAATGCCTACTCCGAGCCTAGAGCTCCCGCCGCGGCAACACCGGACCACGTCGTGGTCCCTTTGAATAGAGTTTTGAATATCTACATAATAAAAATATGAAATAATATATTACAGGCACTAGAGACTTACTTTTGACATCAGGTGGTTCTCTTGCTTATTCAGTCAAAAACATATGAAAAAAAAAACAAAACAAAAAAAAAAGATCTTAAAATGTTTCTTAGGACTAACAGAAGTCAACCCTAAGAGGTTGTTAGCATTTACCAATAACCCTGTATATTAGCATCAAAAAAACATAAAATCTTAAATTATACAGACCTTACCCACTGTCAGATACTGTTTCAAAAGCTTTATTATAATAAATCCGTGGTAGCCAACGATAAGGCTTTTATTATGAACGTCATTGTATTTTCGCTCTACTGCAGCCCAGAATTGACTTTTTAATGAAAACACTGTTAAAAGAAAATTAAGCTATTCCGAAGCCCTTTGTGAGGTTAAGCAGCTTAAGGTTGAAAGGTGTTTAAGGTAACATTGTTTGCGGTTTATTTTGTAACAAGTGACCCTTCTGCAGCTTTGTTTGCGTGGTTTTGAAGATTATGTAAGATAATGATAGCAATAATAAACAAATGAAGGTAAGTATGTTTATATTTATAAACATATACCTAAGAAGACTATATTTCAGATGTGCATTAAGGCTAGAGTGCTCGTGGCACTTTATAGTATACATACTATTGTAGTTTCGTCATATTTTAAATACTAAGTGTTGAAATTGACAGCTGATTTAAGCAGTACTTAGGTACTGGATAAAGTTATGTAGCGTTTTTGAGTAAGGAATTTTGCTATTCAGCGGCTAAGTAATGCTTAAAATTTAAGTAGCGTTTATAAGTAAGATTGTAACTGTTCAAACTCGCTGAAACTTGGCATGTATGTCGTTGAGTTTTTTATCTATGCTTCTGGTTTTCCAGATTTTCGTAATATGAAGTATTTTCAAAAATATTCGAATAATAGTTTTGTATGGGAAATGTCATTTTGACATTTAGGAACAAACTAAATAATAAATCGAAAAATTGGCAAACCAGAAGCATATATAATAAATAATATGCATAGAACACCTTGGTATTTAAAACATAACTAAACTATGTTTGTATGGAAAGCGCACTTATTATGGTAGAACAGCTAAAGAAAATGGTTACTTTGTTTCAATTAAAAACATAATTAAATTTTAACATCAAAAAATTTCAACGATATTGAACACTAACTTGATGTACGTTTGTACGGAGAGAGCTACTAAGAAACTAACCTTCAAAAATTAGTCATGTTAGCTCAATTGGTTACAGCATACCCCGGCTAAAGGGGTGGATGGACGCGGGTTCGAAGCCCGCAAATGACTTAACTTTTTTCTCTTGTATATTTGTAATTTTGTAACTAACCTTAACTTACGCTCAATTAACTAAATAAAACAATGTGCCAAACTTCAATGAAATAGTAATTGCAAGTATTGTTGATGAAAACCAATATTGTGTACAGTGGTAGAGTGAAAACCGACGAGTAAGCTGTATATACCACTAAAAGAAAAGAGATGAGAAAAGATAAACAATTTTTTTACGTTATTGTGACGGAACAAGCACGGGGCCTTCCTGATATTAAACACTATCCTCTGCCTATGACAGATGCATTTCGTCACAAGTAACGAACTGCACTGCGCCTGTCACCCTGATACATACAGTTGTTAAGTCTCATTATGTGCCTGTCATTTCACTGGCTCTCTTGGACTGTTTCCGGACACACCGTTAGGTGCTTGACGACAGACTTTCTACTTGAGGGTGGTAGCTAACCAGGCGTGCAATTGCAAAATGCACTACCACCATGCATTGAAGCTCAAGCCGGCGGCGAGGATCGGATTATGGAACTACGGCCCCGCAGTCCATACCTATAACAACTCGGTTATCATTAGTATTAGGAAGTAAGAAATAAGTTACGGATGATTAACCATAACAATGGGAGCGCACACTGGTTAATCCACCAACCAACGTCAACAAGTTATTTTATTTAGTAGTAGACGCTCGCGTTGACTCGCTGTGCTCAGCGAGACGTCAACGCGGGCGTCCCGAGCTCTCCTTGAAAAAGACCAACGAATGTGGTTGAAACTATAGTTGGAGCTATCTGACTTATTCACGTGAGTAATCCCGTATTATTTACTAAAATGAGTGAAAACCACGTTAGTTTTTATAACAAAGTTATTTTATATTTTCAGTACTAGAAGTTGAATCCGTTATCTATAAAAAATTAATTGGTCAAGTTATGTAACACAAACATGAGCATAGGAGTAGTGATAGTTAAGTCCCAGTCGTTTTCGAGTCAGGTTTTAGTATTGGGATTCAACAAAAATGAATATATAGGTACCTACTACTTTTTTCTACTACCTTAACTAACTGTGAGCTCTGTAATAAGCCAGATAATGCCATGTTTTGGTGGAATGTGCCCGCAACAAAGCTGAAAGAGAAATGATACTGACAGAGTTGAATACTACTGTAAATAATATCGGTATTTTCATTGTTTATTATCTGTGTTATTATCCCAATTACAATGAAGCAAAAATGATTAATAAGTTAGTATATTTACTCTAAGCGCATTAATAGTAGATTACGATACAAGTGAGCTAAGTTGCAGTCGGTTGATTTACGCTCTCGCCTACGGCTCGGGCTGTAACACACAGCCTCGTGTATAATGAGCAAGTTGCTCACGAGTTTTATACGCACTTTTTCAAGACCCTTGCGAGGAAAAAAAAATATTGCACAAATGCGATACAAACAACATACGAAAATTATGGAGTTTTTTTTTTTTTGCGCGCGGCAAATGTATGGTGGTTGATTACATACAAACCTCTTTGATGTTACAAATCTGTATTACCCGGTTAAATTGAAAATGCTCTGTTTACTTGCATATAATTTGCAGTTAGGTACTAACTTAACTTTGTAGGGATAATTCTATTACGCACTAGTGTATAGTATTATTATGCACGAGGGTGTTATAGTTCGGTTTATAGCCCTAACAACGATAAAATAAAGCACACTTTACGAGCAAGGGTGTTGAAAATAACATTATCTACAGAAAAGCTAGTTAAGTACGTACGGTGCTGTGCGCTCTTTGGTGATATATTTCTTGTATTGTTTGTGTTATGATACTAGACTGACATGAACTTGTTCAAAAGACGTAAAATAATAAAGAAAAAAAGGTACTACTACCGTTGATTCAATAAATGAAAGCTTGCCAATGAATTCAACTATGATACGAGTAGATTAATATTTTTGCTCTCTCTTTATTTCAAGGTGTTTGACTAATGTCCCAAAATATTTTATAGTAGATACCTGCTGCTAGTAAAGGAATATTTGCTGATTAAGATGAAGCCATAACCAGAATCAATTGCGATATGAACAAGTGTTTGTGGTCGTGATTTCAGTCAGTATAAAGTATTGCAGACGTAAACCGTAAAACGCATAAGTGAAATCTTCCAAGCTCCAAACTTAAATCAAAAAACTTTTAAGGCTTAGGTGAGCCAACTCCGAACTAAATCTCACATACTGCACTTCTTCCTCAAGGCATAAGATAAGGATATTTACAGACGTGCCTACTTGTAGTAGGAGAACTCTCGTGAATAAGTTCGGCCTAGAAAGTAATGCCATCATTCTTATTTCTACCGCCAAGCAGAAGCAGTGATGGCTCAGTGGCATTGGCTATGGACTGCCGTGCAGCAGGTCCATGGTTCGAACCCCACCGCGGGCTTGAGTTTCACCGCATGGTGGAAGGGCATTTCGGGAATGCCCGCCTGGCTAGCGACCAGTCAAGTAGAAAATCTGTCGCCAAGTACCTATCAGTGTGTTCCGGCAGCACTCTTTGAGAGCCAGTAAAATTACAGACACATGAGACCTAACAACTGTATGTCTCAGTGTGACGGGCACAGTGCAATTCGTAATATAGAAATGCATCTGTTATAGGCAGAGGTTAGTCCACTTAACATCAGGTGGACCTTTGGGCTTGTTCCGTCACAATAAGAAAAAAAAGCAGTAATGTTCGAATTACCGGCGCAGTACAGTTAGTCACTTGTAGCTCTTGCTTGTTCACACAAACACAAAACGGACCATGCCTGTATAGTACCACCAACTTAACTGTGCTGTTCGCGAGGGCGCTGCTGGTCAAGGAAATCAACTACAAACTGTCACAATTTGAAGAAATGTTGTAGTTCTTTTTTCTGCCACCTGAACAGATAAGTTGGTGGTACTGTAACTTAACTGGCTCTCAAGGACTGCTACAACTGTAACACACTTTTAGGTTTCTAAATCCTAAACGGTCTATTTACGCACGAATTAAGATCAAAATAATAAAATTACTATTTTGACTGACCACGGTCAATGCACTTGATCGAAACGTCGAGGTTAGTCAAAATATTATTGTTTTGTGTTGTTGAACATGAGTTTAGTTCACGAAAGTTTAAAGAAAAGTATACTGTTAGGTGTTTAGCGACAGATTTCCTACTTGAGGGTGGGAGCTAGCCAGGCGAGCATACGCAAAATGCCCTTTCACCACGCGGTGAAGCTCTGAATCACGGTGGGATCGAACCAAGGACTGGTGGATCGCACTATTACTGCTCAGCCATCACTGATTTAATTCACTTTGCCTTTAGGCCAAGATTCAGTAGGGTCAGAGTGATTTGTATGGTGCACGTCTTGAAATCCGCCATTTTGGATTTTTGACAGGTGTTATTCGACTGCTCTCCCGATGCCCTATGACATTTGTTCAAACATCCTCTACCTATTTTGCACCATTTTTAAGAGGACTTATAGCACGAAAATATATTCCTATGTATAACCTCATATTTTATGGTGTATGGTATGTATACAATCATGAAATTTGCAGAACCATTCTTGTGAGTCTCACGTATTTAAATACTAGTTTCGTCCCGCGGTTTCAGCATGATGAAAAAGATCATGATCATGATTTATATAGTTATGTATGTGTTAACCCAGGACCTAAACTGTCGACATTCCAAGTACCTATTATTCAAATCGGTTCAGCTGAAGAAGCCACACTCACACTCCAAATCACAAACTTTTGCGTTTATAATATAACAAACTTTCATATGTATTTATATATTTCATATTAGTTTGATTATTAATAAGCCGGCAAAGGGTGCCTGTGAGTCAACAATGACTAGTATTTTGTTAATAAAGGTATACCGCTGGTAAAAAAACCGGCAAAATACTCATGTTTGGGATCGAATACATCGACCCGGGTTTCGAATATATCAGATGCTCATCTTCAGGGCGAGAGTGGAGTAGAGTCTGCGAGTGTCCGATTAATAATATTTAAAAAGACCTTTTTTTGATAATTAAAAACAATATTTATTGATAAGGTCTCGATCGTGCCCTCGTAGAGTCAAGACCTCCTGAGGATGCTTCGTTGAGAAGCGAAACTCGTCGAATACTCTTCCGGTTTGGCTGCGTGGCGTTTGTGACGTCACGTCGACTTAACAGGAAATTAGGCGGAATTGTCACTAGATATACATCATTTTTATAAAGATTTTTTAAGTGTTTTATTAAATAATGAATTAAATGTTTTCTTAAAATACTTTTAAAATATTTGTTATTATTAATTAAAAACGCCTTTATAAACAATAATAATGGTACAAAACAATAATGGTATAGAAGTTGAGGGAAGAGAGCGGAAATCCTTGGGGGTTAGAAACACAATAGTGGAAAAAAGAATAAAATATTACGGTCTTTTCATATAGTGTTGGAAGCCAATTCAATTATTTTAAAAATGTTTATCTACCAAAAATATGTCCATCATCTATCAGTAACTGCCCTAACACCAAGTGTCAGAGCTCGGTGAATCATATAAAATAGTAGTGAGCGGTTTTGACAGGGATTTAAACTATTTTATTGGCCGCTAACACTCGCTGGTGATATTTTAGGTTATTTGGTCCGTTTCCAAGCAGACCGAACTAGCTCGCAGTTTTTGATTGTTTGAAAAGTACTTTATTCAGGTTCAGGTGAAAAATTTGAGCCTGGAGTATATGGAGGATATTTGACGTATATTATTTCTAGGCTACAGTTTGACGACAATCTGAACTATGGGTAAGTGATAATGTGGTGGAAGGTTACTGGCTTAGCCTAGGATGTGAATTGTCTTTCGAGGACAGTTACTGGAGCGTGAGCTTATATAGCGACCGTTTTTAGGGTTCCGTACTGAAAGGGTAAAAACGGGACCATATTACTGAGACTTCGCTGTCCGTCTGTCCGTCCATCGGTCACCAGGCTGTATCTCAAGAACGGTGATAGCTAGACAGTTGAAATTTTCACAGATGATGTATTTCTATTGCCGCTATAACAAAAAATACTACAAATAAAATAAAATCAATATTTAAGGGTGGCTCCCATACAACAAACTTATTTTTTTTTACCGATTCTTGCTCGATACTAATAACAGTGAAAGGTTGACGCTTTAACTATTCACAGAATATTTAGATTTATGTTCTTTTTAAGTATAAATAATTAAAATAAAATAAATAATTAAGGGGGCTACCATACAATAAAAGAGGTTTTCGCCGTTTATTTGCTAAAAATACGGAACCCGTCGTGCGCCAGTCCCACTCGCACTTGGCCAGTTTTTTCAATTTGAGGATTAAAACAAGTCAGGTGATAATTCGCAAATGTCTTATCTCCATGTAATGTCGTAGGTTACTGGCTGCATGAAGGCCTCTGACATAAGACGTACACGTAGCCTAACTACCTGCCTAAAGGTCCGATTGTGAGCAACGCTGCAGATTGTAGGCAAGCTTCACTAAGATCGTTTACAGGATTGATTGTATCTGACTCATGTTGATGTCTAAAGATGACCGAATGTCATGGTAGGTCACATGCCGGTCAGTTTTGCCAATACGATGCACAACATCGATGTTCATGTGGTTAACAGCAAATAACGAACTGTGTTGTTTGTCGAGGAATCGGAATAAATTATTTGTAGTTAAAAAAAGCAATAAGAGCAAATTTTAATAGTTTTTTTTTTTTTTTTTTTTAATGCTTGATAGTTGAGCCATTGACCACTACCTCACCCGATGGCAAGTGATGATGTGGTCGAAGATGTTGGTTAGGCTAACCTAGAATTACTGGCTCTCAAGGACAGCTGCCGGAACACACCGTTAGGTGCTTGGCGACAGATTTTCTACATGAGTGTGGTAGCTAGCCAGGTGGGCCCTACTACTACCATGCTATAACGACTGCCATCCTAAGACGACAACCGTGACCGACGGCTTAACTTGCCCTCCGAAGCACGGAAGTGCTCAATAGTAGTGTCTCAAGCGGTCACCCATCCAAATCATGACCGCGGCAGACGTTGCTTAACTTTGATGATTGACTTTGATGTCAAGAACAGCTAAGCAAACTTCCCTACGAGCGCTTCATTCAATTACTCATATTTGAGACATGTTTTGAGAAATAATTTGTAACATACAAAATGTCGGCCCGTCCCGTTTATTTATTGCTATTTGCCAATCAAATGAGGCTTTAAATCATGCATGAGTAAGCTTTTAATACTCTTTGTCTTGGATTGTAGCCGGCAGGATAGTCCGATTGTAAAATAATGCTATTATCAGCACACTTGCATTTAAAATGACTCTTGTTACACTGCCTTTAGGTTCACAATGCAGTATCAATACTCAAAACGCGAGATTTTCACTTCACATTTTAAAACATGTGCGTTTAATCTCAGCAAAGATTTTTTTCTCTGTTTGTATTGAACATTAATGTTTAAAGCAGTTCCTCTTGACTCGATTACTTCTCGCCTTCGGCTCAGAATGTACTGCCTCGTTTGTAACACCCACATGACTCCTTTACGAGTATATCATTAAAAATATACAAAGTTACAAAAAGGTCGTGTTCTAAAGGCGCGTCTCCTGTGTGTTACTGATGACGAAACGCAGTGCGTCTGCACAGTCTATAAGCTTTAACAAAAAAGAAATGAATAAAACCTTTTTAATAATTACCCACGTATATTTGAGATATATGTAAGAATACAAATACATTAATACAATTAATTTATTAATACCACTATTGTTACAAGTCCTACAGTTACTATATTAAATATATATTGTAAATAACATAATTTTATTATATTAACGTGCCAGTGGAGTGCTGAGCAAGAATGTTACCCCCATCTCTACCCCTGGGTGTCATATGAGGCGACTAAGGGAACTTATATCTCACGCTGCGATCCCCAAGCCGCCTGCCAAGCGTTGGGATTATGGCAATTCCCCCCGATATTGGAGGAGACTGTGTCCAGCAGTGGACTATCCGGCTGATACATTTATGAACGCACTCTTTATGTCAGTTATTATTATTTGATAATTTCTTTTATTAATATATTTAGATGTCTGTATATTTTTGTATAATGTAAAATAATCGTCTAGTGTAGCATAGAGATTTAAAGTCATTAGTTGGAACCCACATAAAAATAAAATCTTCACGCATACCTTAATAAAACCTTACATAGATACTTATAAAGTCCTACAAATTAAAAGGAACACGGCTGCTTTTCGGCTTCTCCTTATCCAAATATGTCTAGCGTATGAATTGAGATTATTTATTCCAAATCCGTCTGGCGTATTATCAGTTCGTTTGGCAGACCAAATGCAAAGACCACGATATCAGTGTTTTTATGGCAGATCAACTTCAAAGTTATAGTAAACACTAATGTTGAAACAAGTAGCCATTACCAAAGTATTTTGTTACCTATCCATCCGCAAACATTCTAAAGTCCATCGTGACCGGTGATTTGCAAAAATCATCCGTTATGATTTATTTTTAATTCCCACATAATTGTTAACATTTTTTAAATATTTTGCGTTGATGGCCATGTTTATTTTAAGGGGATATTATGAGATCACTCGACCCCATTATTCCCTATAATAGCAAATTTAATCCTTCTAATAAATATGTAAAGAAATGTAAGCCAAGCTCAAAAACAGCAGAGTGAAAACTTTACCGCGGCGGGAGTGGTTTAAAAAGTGTACCGTGTGGCGCACAACGTTATTTTGACGCGACCAATCCAGTCCGATAACTTTTAAGCGCCAAATCAATTCTCCATTCCAATTGAACATGAAAAAAATATACGAAAATTGATGAATCGGAAATAAAAACAATGTATGAGAGTTACACTTCTTTACATATATATTCGCAGGTAAAAACCAACACGTTCAGTTGCATCCGCGACTATTGCAAATTATAGCACAGAACAAAAAGGACTAGAAGGATCACTCCGCAAAGTAATTCCAATAAATAAGCGACTCTAGCTAAGAAGCAATAAAGTGCACTTCACCTCGCAAAACATGGAGTACCTAATCTTACAAGTGTGCAAATGAGTTGTAATGATTTACAGCGCCATCTTCAATTCATTTCTTACTTAAACCGCTTATTTCACCAATGTATACTGAATGAGCCTCCTAATTATCAGTCACTATCCCACAACTTGAACATTTTGTGGCACGAATTAAGTGACTGACAACTGGTTTTGTTTAAAAAAAATAATTTATTTAAACAAGCAGAGTGACAACTTAGTCTATACAAATAATAATTAATTCTATTTTACAAAATATAAACCTTATATACTACTTTTCCGTAATTCAGCAGTTCCCCACCAGTGCCTCACGTCCTAATTACTTATTGCTGATCTAGTGGTGAGGTTTTGTTGACGAAGCTGATTTGGGTGTATTGGGGTTCCTTAACTCCTCCCTCCCCAAGAGAGAAATTATCCGAAGGTGACCCAGACGACTTCGGAGAATTTCGACAATATAATTTATGCTGAAATTTAAACATAAAGAAAGTCGTTCCTAAAATTGACACAATAATATAAAGAGATACAGTCCATATGCTAATTTTAAATGTAACTATGTTATTTTCTACATTTGCACCATCACTATAACTTAATTTTGCACTTCGTAGCACTTCTTTTATGTCCGTAAAGTCCACGTTTCGTAAGTCCATCTTCTTGGTCCTGGTTTCAATGTTGTACTGCAGTTCTGGTATTTGAATGACTGGAAGTTGAAGACTGGAATCTGTCGTATTTGAAGTGGCATTTATAATGATTTCTTCTATTTGTATTTCGCAATGCTGACTTGGCGTTAAAATATATGTGCCTTCAAGATTATGTTTGTGCACCTCGTTGTTGCAATTTTCCGTGATAATTATTCTTTCTTCTGAGTAAATCAACCAATCGTTCTTTGTAACCTTCTGTATTCTGGTCTTCTCAATTTTTATATGGTTTTTTAAGCATTGACTAAGATTGTTTTTTAAGAGCATTATCTGTTCAATACAGGTTTCCGTTGGGTATTGAATTATGTTGTTTTCATCGCACAAGAATCTGTTGTTTTCTATTTCCTCGCAGGGTGTCGCTACGGGCATGTATTTCAATCTATTCACCATTAAATAGGGGTATTTTGGAATTATGATAAAGGTGTTAAGGGAATTATAAATAGGAATGGGAATAACCTTGTAATAATTATATGTTTCTGTGTCTATTAAAGGGATTTCTAATACAAAAACTAATTTACTACTATCTATGTAAGACTTTAAAATAATGTTACGTTCTAACTTCGATAAATTATCTATACTAATGGGGTATATCGTTCTAGCGTGTTTGCTTATAGCTAGTAAGGCATTAAATAATTCTGTGCTATTTATAATTGATTGGTGTAGTATGTGGAGTTTACTGAACGCTATCGCTGTTTCTATTTCTTGAATGTTTTCGTAGCAAGTTCGAAAGTTACTTAGAATCTGATACAAAGAGTTCATTATATGTATCATTTGATTAAATTTAGACTCGTATAGTATTACTGCTTCCATGTCGTTGGTTTTCGAACCTAACTCATTTATATTTGAATTTATTGTTTCAGAGATATTTACTAAATTATCAAAAGCTTTCTGCATCGATGAAATCTTACGTTCAACAAGGTGTTCTCTATTGTTCAACATCGTTATCTGATAATTATACCTAATTGCATCTTGTTCATCTAAATTGCCTGAAATAGCTTTTACTTGCATATGCGACTGGTTTATCTGAACCTATACTACCTTGTGATAACACTGCCCCGATTGCAAAGTTAGATGCATCAGTAGTTAATATAAAACTTTTACTGAAATCGGGATATTGTAACAAGGGTGCATTGGTTAAAAGCTTTTTACATGTCTCAAAGCTTTCCTTATATTCCTCATTAATGACTATTTTGTGACCCTTTTTCAAACATACTGTTAAAGGTTTAGTAATCTTAGCGAAGTCTTTTATGAACTTTCTATAATAGCCTATGAGACCTAAGAAGCTTTTAATTTGGGTTGCTGTTTCTGGGATGGGATATTTCAAAACAGCGTCAATTTTATCATCATTTGGTTTTAAGCCCTCGCTCGTTATTGTATGACCCAGATAAAGTACCTCTTTTCTAAGAAAATGAGACTTGTCTAATTGTACTTTTAAATTAGTTTGTCGAAAACGGTCAAAAACTGATCTGAGTTTTTGTATGTGTTCAGGCAGACTTTTTGAGAAAATGATGACGTCATCAAGATATATAAGGCAATGCAAGCCTTGTAGACCTCTCAGCACGTTGTCCATTGCTCGTTGGAAAGTGGCAGGCGCCGTTTTTAATCCAAACGGCATCCTGTTAAAATGATAATGTCCCGCAGGGGTTGAGAAAGCAGTTTTGGCCCTATCTGCTTCTTGAACTTCAATTTGGTGGTACCCACTAGCTAAATCAAGGGTTGTAAAGTAGGTACTTTTTCCTAACATGTCAAATAAGTCGTTTATATTGGGCAAAGGGTACTTATCGTCAATAGTGATATCGTTTAATCGCCTATAGTCAACAACCAATCTCCATTTTTGTTGTCCTGATGCGTCCATTTTCTTAGGGACTAAATGCACCGGAGCACTCCAGGGAGAATGTGATTCCTGGATAATATTATCCTTAAGCATTTTATCTACTTGATTCCTAATTTCTTTTGCTTGTACGGGAGGTAATCTGTGCGGCTTAATATTAATGGGATCCTCATTCTTTGTTCTAATAACATGTTTGACCTGATTAGTAAAGGACAAAGGGATATGTTCACAATAAAAAATATCCTTATACTCCGTACAGATTCCTTCGATCGCTTGACGCTCTTCCTGGTTCATGTGATCTAATCTTAGTTTTGATAAATTTTGCGTCAAAAGTTTTTCTATTTCCCTATCGCTTTCCGTAAAGTTCACATTAATTTGCGAGTTCTGAGTGTATGTTTCTACTCTAAAAGGTGCTGTTACTACTAACTTTCTATGCTCATCAGTATAATTTTGAATAACTGTGGTAGCATATCCATTTATACATGATACTACTGCGGCGGGCATTCGAATCCCTTCTGTAAATTCCTTAAACTCTAATATGGCTTCTCCATTTAACAAATTAACGGGAAGTTTTACCCTTAATTCGCTACGAGGGGGTAAATTGTAAACCTCTCTCGTAGGTGGTGAATATATTATAGGTATATTCGTTGATTTTAAATGTAGCACCTGATGTTCCATGTTAATTTTTGCTTGTAGTTGTTTAAGCAAATCGCTACCTATTAATCCGTCGTACCTATCGTCTACACTATATACATAAAACTTGTGAAAATCGTTACTCTTAAAAGATCTCGGTAACGGAATCATTGCTGTTTCACTATGAATACTTGAAGCGTGAGTGCTAACTACTTCAAATGGCTCATACTGAATATAATTCTTAAAATACTTATTTGCAACGTGCGGGCTGATAAAAGACCGGACACTACCCGTATCGATCATAAAAACTGAATTTAATTCGGGCAATATAATGTGAGGTAAATTCAACCGCTTACTAAGATTAATTTCTATTTTCTCTCTAGAATGGAGGCTGTCATAAAAAAATTTTCCGATCCAGACTCATTATTATGGAGCTGAGTATTATCGTTTAAATTATTTAGGTCATCGTTAAAATGATCAGTATAGTTAATACGTCGCGAGCTGGCCGTGCGCATTGTGACATCGGTGTTCGAGCCCGAACTCGCTGGCGCAGCAAAAGGTGGCACGTGCGGTTCGCGAGTCGCATAGTGCTGACTCCGTTGTACCGGTAGCTGTGACCTAGTTACTTGTTGCCGCGGAATGCTATTTGACTGATTATTATAAGTATTGAATTGTTTCGAGTTTCTAGATTGAAACGAACTGTTTGGCGTACTTGAAAATGAAGCATTTGTCATGTTATTAGGTGCAGGTGTACTCACTGGGCTCTGAGAATGGTACCTTTGGTTGTTAGAAAAATTTGGTCTCGGAGACCTATTAAAATTACGGCGGTCATAATTACTTCTTGAATCGTATACCAACTGGAAGTTCTGTTCCTCTAATACTACTTTTAAGGCTTCTTCTAACGTACATACGTTACGTAATCGAACTAGCCTTACTAAATACTGTGGTAAATTATAGAGAAATATCTTTAACGCTGTGTTATTGTAGATGTGTTGTTTTGCTAAACGTAAGGATTCATCGCGGATGCTTTCTGATAACTTCGAAAATAAAACGCTTCTCATATGTTGCAATCTATGGCAAAATTCTAAATAACTTTCACCCTTATTTATTTTTGCGGATTCTAACTCCATTGCTAGACAATCTTCGGTGCGCGGGTCACCGAAGTGCTGTTTAAGCAGTGTCTCTAATTCATCCCAGGACGCTATCGTGTCCCGTTCACCTACTAAACTAGCTGCTTCCCCTATTAACCTACTCGTTATTACGTGAAAAAGATACTCGTTCTGCGCTACGTTCCCCTGATACTGGGATAATACGTATTTACATTTTTTTATAAATAACGGTAGTACCCTAGCATCGCCACTGAATATGGGGATTATATTAACAATATCCTGTGGTACCCGGTTAATGTTCTCCATCGTAATAAATGCACGTAAATAAAATAGAAAAATAAAGAGTAAAAAAAAAATCGTACAAAATACACGTACCTAACTAAAATTATCCTTCAATTAATGTTTAAAAAGTAAGATAATAACCTATACCTATGATCCTATATTGTGTAATTAGGCGTTTTCTAATCCTAAATAATACACACACAACATAAAATCAATACAAGGTTGGATATGAAAAGAAAGTAGAAAGGAAGGTGAAAAAGATTTACTCACAATTCCGCTGCTCTTCCCATATCCTTCGAATTAATATTTGGCTTTGGTTTGTCCTCTGTATTTGTCCAGTGCTGCTCCTTAATAAATTTGTTTGTTCGTTGATCCTTGCCAAACCGTAGAAACGGACGTTGATAGCCTCAGTTAATGGTGAAACTGTGCTGAATAACTGCAAGAATCCTGTCCTTAGCGCCAATTAAGTGACTGACAACTGGTTTTGTTTAAAAAAAATAATTTATTTAAACAAGCAGAGTGACAACTTAGTCTATACAAATAATAATTAATTCTATTTTACAAAATATAAACCTTATATACTACTTTTCCGTAATTCAGCAGTTCCCCACCAGTGCCTCACGTCCTAATTACTTATTGCTGATCTAGTGGTGAGGTTTTGTTGACGAAGCTGATTTGGGTGTATTGGGGTTCCTTAACTCACGCTTTACTGAAAAACTATCGCGCCTATAAATTTGTGCTTGAACATAGTAACATAGTAATAAAATCTGTAAAAAATAAGAAATTATAATGATTAAAATAATGAAAATTAATAATTTTGTATTCACTGGATAGAATATTATTGTACAACTAACGCCATCTGTTAGAAAATCAAAGAGTTAACATCACAACAGAACTAAACCTACTAAACTCAATACTAAAATACATCTTAGTTATTCTACATGACACCACTAGAATCAGGATGTAATATAAACGTGAGGTTACACAAATCTCAGCTTTTTGCTAGTTTATAAATTAGATTTAATGTTATTAAACAAAAACATGTTGCAATGCGGATCCTTAAAAGAGTGAAGACAGCCGAATTTGGCCATTTTTCTCCAATGCTCTGATAAATTAGTAGTATTCATAATAAAGTAATCTTACTTTCAACCGACTTCCACCAAAAAAGAGTATGGTTCTCAATTCGAAACTTAATTTTTTTTATGTGTTTTGTATATGAACACGCATACCTTTTTACAGAGAAGTCCGATTTTGATAATTATTTTTTATTGAAGACGGTATACCTCTGAAGTGGTACCATATTAATTTTATTTAAATCAGTCAAGTAGTTTATCTACTCAACTGACTGAAAATGTTTGACATACCTAGATGACTTGGTAGTTACAAGTTTCGTCGATGGTGACTAGTATAATTGTGAGAAACCTAAAATCTACGAGTAAGAAATTAAAAAAGTCATTATTTAAAAATTAATACATTTATACTAATATTCGTACCATGTTCGTTAAGAACCAATAATGTTCATATAGCGCTATATCTATCGCACTGCGATGAATTGAGTCAATACATGCAGGCCGCCCTCATTTTCTAGTTTCATCATCACATCACATCAACCGGAATGTCCACAGTTGAACAAGGTGATATGTAAGTTTACTTTTAAATAACTGGTAGTATGAAATAAAATTGTAAATGTAAGGTTTGACCGAGGCAGTTGACCCCCTGAATAGCCAAACCAGTTGTATTTCTGATAAGACTGTTATCACCATCTCTTTTCCCCTTTGGAAATAACTATTTATTATAAATAAATAGTTGGAAAATATTGTCTCATAGTATCACTCATTAGTACTACTCGTAACTGCATGCGAAAATCTCTAACTTACATGAAGCTGTAACGAAGTATAATTATGTTCTATTGCCTTACTAAAAATATCTTTTGTAGAAACTACCTGTTAGGTACGTAATCAATTACATTAGCACTGTATTATTAGGTACGTATATCTATAATATATAGTCACATATATTATACCCTATTTTCGACCCGTTGCTCATCGCCTCCGTGGCGCAATTGGCTAGCGCGTTCGGCTGTTAACCGAAAGGTTGGTGGTTCGAGCCCACCCGGGGGCGTTATCATTTTGCACTCTACCACAAAATCTAAATATTTTTAATCCTTACCACATGAATAAATATATTATTAATATTATTGTTCATGTAGTTTTTATAACTGATTTGGCATAACTATACCGTATACAACGTGATTTCAAAAGCTTCAATTTTCATTTTATAATACAATAATATAAACTTAATATTTTAACGTTATAATTTTATAGAACAGGTGCACCCCTCTCCTGTATATAATACGAGATGCATAGTAATTCTTCTACCACCTTATCGAAATTAATTATTTCTTCGGTGGTATGTTAGTAACAAAATACAGACTACTACAACAAATATCTATATAATATATTGGTAAATAACCCGGTTTAGTACAGAAACAAATCAAAACGAAAGTACCGCCGCTAAACCTCTCCCTCGCACACAATAGACAGCAATAGTGTATGATTGAGAGGATTAGCGGCGCCACTTCCGTTTTAATTCGTTTATTTATTAAAGTGGGTTATGTTATTTTTTAGAGTAAAAATTATGCTTGTTGTAACATACTAACATAATAATTCTTCTTTTTTTATAACAAAACTACGCACTACAGACTCGTGGTCCGTACTCTTTTTGGATTTTTCTTCATTAAATTATATTTATCAATTGTAGTAATCACATAAGTATTCCATACATCAGTGACTTACTTTTATAAACTAAGATTGGTTCCATATTATTTTTAATATATCTTCTTCTTCTTTATAAATCTTAAAAATATTTTTCGTTACCAAAATGGCGCGCAGAAATTCATTTCATCCGTCAAAGAATCGAAAAATCATAAACTACGGGGATGTTTCTCGACAATTTTCCGTATATTTTCCTTACCAGTAAAATATAAACTACGTTAATAGAAATACGGAGGAACGGTAACTAGGTGGGGTCGTGAACATTTTCAATAGGTTCGTTAATGCTTTCATGGTGACGGAAACTAGGTCTTACGCGCCCCTGCTGCCAGTACAATTATTGTAACAACTATAAAAATGTTATTTACAACTAGTTTTACGATATCTGTGTATTAAAATAATATAACACTCTTCCTTCTTTCGGTCGCTTACTAATCATTGTGATATAATTATTACAAATAAAATAATTACCCACTCACTTTATTATATATTTTTCTACATTTAGGTAATAAATAGGTATCAAAGATATTTGAAAACGTTATTTACATCTGGATTTGCTAAGAACCTTATCTTACACCTACAATTAACTACTCAACGGAATTTCGTCTTCCTGGATTTTGTTTAAAAGGCGCACATCGGGGAACATGATATTAGAAAAACATATTGACGATTCTGTTTAGAATGTTCTAGATTCTTTGAAAGTCCTCTATACACACTTACATGTACAGAAAATCGCCATTAACCTCCATACATGGAAAAAAGGAAACTAGCAAGAATAGCGTAATGTTCTAAATGATCTAGAACGTACATATCTGTACTAGGTATGTATATCTGCATATAACTCACACGGGGCTGCGGAGTTATAGCCGCAAGCAAATCATTCTACACATAATCTTACATCCAACGTCTAACCATGTAGCAAAGATTTAATAAATGGATAGTTATAGGTATAATATATACGTGAGACACTCAGAAAGTTATTTAAATCCAAAAACAGCATAAATCGGATTCATTCACATTTTAAAAATATAATTACAACCAGCTGCTGTGTACCATACATAAAAATTCTAGTTCACATTTTTTTATTTATACTTTATACTTTCTTTGGCCATTGAACACTATCTCACCTGATGGTAAGTGATGATGCGGTTCAAGATGTTGTTCAAGCTAATCTAGAATTACTGGCACTCACGGAAAGCTGTCAGAACACACTGTTAAGTGCTTGGTGACAGATTTTTACTTGAGAGGTTGTAGTTAGCCAGGCAGGCATTAGCAAAATGTCTTACCACCATGCTATAACGACTGCGATCCTAACACAATAACCGAGACCGACGGGTTTACGTGCCCTCCGAAGCACGGGAGTGCTCAGCAGTAATGCTACTAGCGGTCACCCATCAACTCATGTCCGCAACGGGCATTGCTTTACTTAGCTGATCGGTTAAAAACAAACTACACTATGAACGCTTCAAAAAATGTAACAATACGGTAAAATATACTTCGTTGAGAAGGTTTTATGGCTATCTAGTAGACAAAGTTACATTTCCAAAGAGTCACAAACATGAAGAAACTCATAAGTATATACCATAAGTATGCATAAGTACATTAGAGGTAATTAACTTATCAAGTTATCAACACATCCAAAGGACTACACTAAGTTTTTTGTGTAGATACGGTAACTTACGTAACGCAATATAAAAAAAACAACTTCATCCAAAAACCCCGCTGTGGTCTGATCAAATGAAAGGGACTTAAAATTTTAATTAACCCAAAACTAATTTATATTCTACCCATTATCGAATCAAAACAAATACGGCGACCGAAATGACTGTCAATTAATTAACTTATAGCTACCTAGGGATTTCGAATGTGAGATGAATTGAAAATTCTTTGTCACAGTACCTTCTCTACAATTCAATCGTATTAGGTATTAGTATTATATAATATGAGAATACATTTTCTTACAGCGGCAGAATTCTACATACCTATATTCGCATAATATACTATAGTATAATGTTAATACAGTTGCGGAAAATTGGGAAGACCTTAGTATTTTGAAAAGTTATTTTACAATATATACCAAACTTGAAGTTAAATATTATTATGAAAAAGTTTTAATGATTATGGAATACACAACAAATATGTTATTACTATGTAATCTACGTATGATTTATTTATTGCTTTGGTATAAAAAGGAAGTCAAAGTATACGGCTCGCGGCGTTATGATGCACGAATTAGACCTTTCATTGATAGTGTGCCCTAGCTAAAGACCGCCTGGACCAACGATAATATATTATTTTCTAATTTTCAAAAGTGCCTAAGTGGTCTCGATTGACTAACGTTTAAGGTACCCTGTGCGTAAAGCCGGAGGGTGCGGGTTCGAATCCCAGCCGAGACAATAATTTTGTGCTCAAAAATTTGTAGGTAAATGTGATTTTCGCTTAGCACGCGAAATGTACTCAACTACATTACAATTTAAATTTGATTTCAAAATATAATTTAAAAAGATGCAAATAATAATAACAAATATTTTAAAAGTATTTTAAGAAAACATTTAATGAATTATTTAATAAAACACTTAAAAAATCTTTATAAAAATGATATAATTATATCTAGTGACAATTCCGCCTAATTTCCTATTAAGCCGACGTGACGTCACAAACGCCACGCAGCCAAACCGGAAGAGTATTCGACGCGTATCGCTTCTAAACGAAGCATCCTCAGGAGGTCTTGACTCTACGAGCGCACGATCGAGACTCGAGTCTCTACGCAATAGGAAATCAGACGGAGTTGTCACTAGATATATATTATTTTTATAAAGATTTTTTAAGTTATTTATTAAATAATTCATTAAATGTTTTCTTAAAATACTTTTAAAATATTTGTTATTATTAAAAATGGATTTCCGCAAAGTTACGCCTGAATCTATTCATTAAGATACAAATAGTTCATCAAATAGCCAAACAACAAAATAATATATAAGTACAGAAGAGGTAAGCTATTTTTGAACCACAAATACTCATATATAGGTAAAAATAAACATCTCACTAATCCCCGCTTTGTTTCTGGCCAGTTATACAATAGTTATTCCATGTCTAATTCTAAGCCACCACCTGTCTTGCAAAAACCAGCTCTTTGTTACCAAGTTATAGCGGTAAAAACCCCCACACTAACGCCATCTGTCGGTGACAATGCGAAGATTTATCGCCTACTTTAGCGTGGAGTAGTCTGTAGTGCGTGTTGGTACAAAATATAAGAGGGTGGCGTGTTCTAGCTGAATAGAAAAATAAGATTAAAACTAGCTACGCCCAGCGGTTTCACCAGCGTGGTGATGGATGATGATGATGATGTCAGTATCCTGTGTGTTAATCCCACACTTCATCTCTTCATCATCACCTCCATAATTTTTTTCTTAAAAATTGGTGCTGCCGTTTTAGCGTGAAAAAGTAACAAACAAACACACTCACAAACTTCCCGTTTATTATATTGTGTTTGTCATAATTAAGCTTTGTTTACACAATAATAAAAATTATGAGAGTACAATTTTGATATTTTTTATTCCCACTTCCATTTTCACCCTAAAACAGGAGACGGTAACTATACCTAAATATTGTGTGCTGTTTACTGTTTGTGAAATAAAACTCCAAAAGTATATAAAAGGCTCGCTTTTCACTCACAACATTCAAAAAGCACTATATTTAAAAGTATTGTATTTGAATTGGATCTTTAACATACGTACTTAATTAAATATATATATATTATCAACCTTGTGCAGGTCTTGAGATAGATATGTGAGTGCAATAAAGAACTTTGACTATCAATGAACTACATTGTAAATAATGAATAGATTCAGGCGTAACTTTGCGGAAATTCATATTTAATGATAACATAATTATATATAAAAAATATATAAAGAAAACATTGAATTAGTATTTTAATAAAACACTAAAAAAATATATTTAGTGACAATACCGCATAATTAATGATTTCTTAAAATATTTTTTAAATATTTGTTATCATTACATGATAATAGATAAATCGATGGGGGTCAGGAAGTTTATCTTTCTCTAAGATACCTTTCCCACATTCCAGGACCTTAAAATTTGGTACTTCTTTACCGGCTATTGTGTAGTGGTAGTTTACACATGTGCAGTCACCTGCAATAACAAGTATACATATTGTAATTTTCACAATTATGGCAAAGACTTCTGTTTCTCTCTATGTACACGGAAGTATTTTATAATGAAAGAATCATTTGAATTTATTACTCATGTTTATGTTAACTTCGATACTTAAGAATTTAGTGACATCACGTTATTAAGAAAATTACGTAGTGTAGTATACACTACGTAATTTTTATTGCAGGCGAATGTACAATAGTAGTATTTAGAGCCACTATACAAAAAAATTTACCGAATGAAATGTTTACTTGTTATATAGTTATTAATAAATGGGGTATGTAAGTGAAAATAAAAAATAAAATAGTGTAGCGAAGTAGGAAACAATACACTCACTTTATTACATCACAAGACTTTTATGTACTTCATGTTTGAAACTTTGTTTTGAGCTATTGAAAAGGTCTATTGAACTAAATCTATCATTATATGTCTTCTTTGTTCTAATGATTACAGAATTAGAAGAGTACTTAGTATACGAGTGCGGTATGTATAATAAATTAGTATGTCTGGTGCGGAGCGTAGGGGCTGCTTTCCATGTCAAAAACCATTAAGTTCCCAAAAGGTTCGCTAGGTAGCGTTAGTTATAAATATTGCATGATAGTAGGTTTATCCATTTATATTGCACTAAATAATACTTAGTCTTAAAATAAAATGTGGACTAAATTTAATTTAAATCCTATACAAATATATATATTATTGCCTCTGGAAATTAATTTACAGCTAAGTCCCATTAATTGTAGCACTGCTAACTAACATAGAACTTTACAGCTTAGTGTTCCAATGACTAAATATTTATCATTCCATGCCAAACTTCGGATACAGAGAAAATACAGGTTCCTATTTGACAATCAGATTAGTCAAGTACATATAGCACAGCTTTAAAATATTGTCACGTTGCGCTTGTGTTCCTCGACGGAGTTGGCGTAGGTGATGAGCATCTACCGGGGCAAAATGGTGAATGCTAAAGCGACCCTATCTTTCCCCACCTTGGCGGAGGACTGCTCACGGGAGGGTTTTAGTGGGTTCAAATCCCACACAGCCCCGTCTACCACCCCAGTGGTGGATGGGTAGTGCATAGGCCCTAAAAAAAATGGTGATGAGCATCTAAGTTTGTTCAGAAACATTTTGGCACCATGTTATATCCCGGCCGGCAACAAAATGTTGTTCTTACGTGTTAAAAAGTATTGCCCGCTTATTTCTTACGCCTTGCGCAGAATCCTTAGAGCTGTCTTCAAGATTAAAATCCCGAGCATGTACCAATGAAGTCCTCTTGTATTATACCAGCATGTTGTAGCACATAAAATATGTTTCTCTCTCACATAAGTAAAGTACAGGATCTGTACGTTAAAAGCTTTTAGTTAAAATTGTGGAAATGTTTCTAACGCAGCCTAGTTTTGTGTGTTATGTTGAATGTATCTATTAACAAATTTTAAGAGACCTGAACCGCTCGGTCATCGAGACTAGCAAATGAGATGCGATTTTAGTGCTCTTACTTTATTATTTTTATGAGAGTAAACATAAGGTACGGTGTTCCCATCAACCAGACTACTACTACTACAATCTATCCCTTCTTTCAAAGCTGGTAGCCTTATAGATCCATTGGCTTTTCGTATCGCTTTTAGCTTACTCTTGGGTATAAGGTGTTTTTTGCACATCACTGCCAGTGTGGTACCGCAATAGATTATCTCGGTCACCATGGCGTCTTCTGCCCTTGAAGTGCTGGTTGAATTTCCCATCTCACTAGCCTTAACAATATCATCCACCGGGGTTTTACCAGCGTCAATATTGCAGAAAGTCTCTAACTGTATGGTATAATGCGTGCCGATGGTACCGATATACCGATGGTTGCCGTCACATCTTTCTGTCTCCAAAGTAAAGGCCGTGGCTACTTCGGCGGAGCAATATAAACGGCCCAAGTTATGCTAACCTCGGTAGTGGTTACATAATATAAGCATTTTGGTGTGAAGAGGTTGGGGGCCAGGAGCTCTTTTATTTTCCAAAACTTATCAGAGAGTTCAATGCGACGCATGATTAAAATTCTGGCGTTTAATTGGCTAAATGAATAAGCATTGCAATCCAACGGGGCAATACTGCCAGCACGCTGGGCAAGCTGTCAACCGGTAGTAGGCTGTAGTATTTGAACTGCCTTTGAGTTTGCAATGACTTGTAGGTTGTCTAAATGCTTTTAATGTAGTAGCTGTAGTATTGGATATAGTTGGTAGTATTCTGTTAATAACGGCAAACTTTCAATTTTACTTATAAAAATCTACATGATCATAGGGAAGTGATTGGGAGACATGCGAGTCTACCTGTTAAGGATTTTTTTCTGTTGATAATAAATGTGTAAGATGCCTTTCTCACTAATTCCAAGCATTCACTCAAAATTTTCGTCACATTTTCATAATTAAATTATTGCAACTTCTCGAATTATAGATTTAATTTCATCTGACTTTATAAAATTATTATTTTTGTAAGGCACATAATTCAATTTATAAAAAACATATACAGAATTAGGTCAGCCTAAAAGCAATTCCATTTTACAAAGTAGATAAAAATATATTACACTTTTTCATTTCTTAGAATGAGAACTTATCTAATCTATTGAAATAATGTATTATTATGATTCTGTTACAAAAATAAAACAAGAATTTGATGAATTTTATTTTGTTTATTTTGATGTATGAAAATGAAACAAACCGTTTGATTACTAAATGAAAAATTGTATTAAGTTAACTGAATTACAATTGTTAACGAAAGCCAACCAGTATTTGATTTTTAATGTTTCAATATGAGAATATTAATCAGCATCGATATATCTTTCTATACGCTTTTATGTTTCACAATGGCTTTAAAATGTATTTGCACAATTCAAACTATAATAAACATTATTATAGACTTCTAAGGGTCCGATTAAGATGAGCTTTGGTCAAATGAATGCTGACTGTAGCGGCAAATTCAATTATTTTTTAAATGTAGTAACAAATGTATATAGTTATGTTACTAATTCAAACACTTATTTGACTACACTATTGTAATATTCATATAAGAAAAGTTGAAATAAATAATTAAATAAAAACTTAGATAAAGCTGTCAAGTCAGCTACAAGATTATAATTCAAGATCTAATAAAATATAATGATGTACAAAGTTTTATCAAATCTCGTATTAGCTGTTCAGATATAATTGTGTAACTGACATACACATCCTCACACTAACAATCAAACTCACCCTTACTTATTTTGAATTCGCAATAATAGTGGAACGATTTCATCATAATCATATCATTGGTATACTTACTTGGTATACATACTGGAAGGTTGGCAGCAGCACCTTCTAAAGAACTGCCATCTTACACTGCGATCCCCTAGCCGCCTGCCAAGCGTGGGGATTATGGCAAATACCCCCTTCATAGGGGAGGCTGTGTTCAGCAGTGGACGATTCGGCTGATACAGTACAGTACAGTATGTCATTGGTAGAGTGTTAAGATTCCAGATTGCCCAGGCAGGGATTGTTCAGCAGAGAGGCTTCTGCCTAGACAATCTGTTTTGAATGCTTAACAACCGGCGATACACCGGGAAGGCTGAAAACACAAGTAAAATACAAGAAAAAGGTATGGTATCAATACGATGAGGTACCTACAGAATGATGCAGGGTTTTCTCCACTCCGTCTTTGATCCCCTTAGCCTATCGTACCCTAGGGAAACCTATCTGGCCAGATTGTCTCTACTACTAGGGTACTCACGATTACCATCCAGTCCTTTGAGGCTCCAACGTCACGACGGCACCGTCGCACAATTACACAACACAGAATTGTCAATTTTTTAGATCAAATCTTTACAAACAAACAAAATGAAATCAAGAACAATGCAAAAGGTGAGAGGTAGAATCATTTGCCAAAAGTTTTCAAATTAATTACTTCCAAAAATGCAAGAAGGAGAATGAATTGCAAAAAAAATTTTGATAATCTCACGTACCAAAATTCCATAGATCACAAATAGACGACTACCAAAGCGGTGCGTTCCAATTGCCCGCGAAGTTGATCGGTCCGAACATAGAGAATTTTGCAAATGCCCGCCTGGCTAGCTACCACCCTCAAGTAGGAAATCAGTCGCCAAACACCTTACTGTGTGTTTTGGTAGCTGTCTTTGAGAGCCAGTAATTCTAGGTTAGCCTGAACAACATCTTAGGCAAAGGCTAGCCGATCAGGTATAAAATAAAATTATTACGTTATTTTAAATGTCAGCAAGGTATATATTTTTATTTCAACAAAAAGATTAGTACGCTTCTACATTCCTGCCTGTAAAAAAGATCACTGATAACAAAATAACCATTAAAATTATTTAATAATAAACAGGATAAGTGAAACAGCGGGTTCCTGTCCTTTTTATAGTTCCTCCCATGTTTCCAACTTATTAATGTACGTTTTTAAAGAATTTATGTCCGACATGTGCGCAAGGGTGTAGCGGCTACCATTAGTGGTGTTTTTGAATAAATAATCTGCTATAAAAAAGTATTTATGATATAGGTGAAATGAAAAGTGTATAGTGTAAAGGAAATGTGTAGTTTTTCTATTGAATAATATAAATATTAATGCAAATTCATAGAAAAATATAAACGATTTGCGTCTAAGCTGTGAAGCACTCGTAGTGGAGATTGCCTAGTCATTGCTAACTTTTTTATTGGTGACGAGGTGTCATGGGAAGCTGTGACATTGTTATCGTTTACCGTTCGAGATTATTGTCTCGCAGAGGGAGGCGGAGGACTGGGAGAGGGAGAAGGATCCCCTCTTTTCACCATCGAATAACGCGGATACGAGACTCGTTTCCCGTCTCCACTCAAAGGATTTGTGTCGATGGTAGGCACAGCCGGCGCCCACCATCAGTGTTCGGTCTTCACGATGTATGCATGCCACCTATGTTCTGGGGTATGCCACGAGGCGGAAGAGTGGATGATACTCCAGATTCTGTTTTGGCGAGCAGCAGTGTCAGTTAAGGCTGCGGTTACGCAACGATCCCGCGCCCCTGCTACCAGTTTACGAGACGGTGGAACACCATGGGGGTTTTAGTCAGTAGTGGGGCCTTAAGTCTGACATAACCTACCAACTCCCCGCCAGATGGGTATGCATAAACGCATTCTTCCCATTGCAAAAAAAGGTAAAAAGATATTCGCTGCGGTCAGTGCTGGGCTCGGTGACTAATAGTGGCATTTATTATTGTGAAATTCCGTGTTTTGGAGGGCTTGTTGAACCGTCGATCCCATTTGTTGTTTAAGGATGGCAGTGGTTAGGCAATTCACGTCTTTAGGTCTTCAGGAGGCTTAAAAACTCCGATACTTATCGCAGTAAGGCATTTCGCAAATGCTCTCTTGGTTAGTTACCACCCTAAAATAGAAAATTTGCCGCCAAACACCTAACAGTGCAATAATAACAAATATTTAAAAGTGTTCTAGATTAAACTAAATCAATATTTCAATAAAACACTTAAAAATATTAAAAAAATATCTAGTGACAATTCTGCATAATTTTCCTGTTAAGCCAACGTGACGTCACAAATGCTACGCAGTTGAACCGTAAGAATTTTCGACGCGTTTCGCTTCTACACGAAGCACCCTCAGGAGGTCTTGACTCTACGTGCGCTGGTAGAGTCAAGACGCTGCAAAGTAACGCCTGAATCTATTCATTACCTATTAGTGTGTTCCGGTAGCTTTCCTTGAAAAACTGTTCCTATTCTAGATTAAGCCTGTTTAACAGCTTCGAATGCATAATCACTTACCACCAACTGTCTCTGTAACTAATACTTTTTTTCTGTTAAGCGGTGATGAGACGAAGAATTTGCCCCGTAAGCATCACGCCTGTCTATTTCAGTTAGAGGGTTTCATTCTAGTTCTGCTTTACAAAGCATTCCGCTAGTCACTCTGAGACATTATTTCTTGCCTGGTTCATCCAGTTATTTCATTGTAGTGCTTGCACATTACCACTTCGAGACAAAATCCCTGACACTGCGGTGAATGATGATAAAAGAAATAACAAGATGCCAACTCACCAAGACGGAATCTTGCCAAATAGACATACTGATTATTGCTGAACACAGCCTCCTTCATCAATGGTTTGCCATAATCCCGAAGCGTGGCAGGCGTTTTGGGGATCGCAGTATAAGATAGTACCTCAGAAGGTGCTGCTATATAGCTATATCATATATCTATTTGTAAGATTCTGTAATTGGAAACTTACGCTCATATTTATATTATATGTTTGAAAACACGGGTGTTTGAGCGTGAAACAACTTACTGTGAGTCGATATGACGATCGATAATGTTTCGGCTTCTACCGGAAGCCTTCCTCAGGATATTGAGTGTGGTACGTCCGCCGCGGTCGCGTTACGTTTCACACTGCGGGCGGCAGCTCGCTGTGCTCGAGCCGACGGCGATGGCGGCGGGGGTCGTTGCGGGGAGTGTTGTGGTGAATGCTGCGTTCTCAGTACAGGATGCGATGCACCCTCTTCATCGCTGCTGCTTTCTTCAGATGACACCATCGCAGTCCGACAAGCAAAACTGACTGTGTCCACCATCTCCTGCTTCACATTCTTCCTCCATGGAGCCTCCATGAAGACAAGTTCTCCAGCTTTGTGACAGCGCCCACCCTCTATCTCTGTTGAAATTAGGACGACAACTAATTTCGATAGCCTCGCGGATTTTACGCGGAACGTAAAGCTTCTCCTTGGCTAAAACCCGGGCTTTGTCGAAACGGATGTAGTGCGTCGTACCAGATGTCAGGGCGTGCTCTGCCACAGCAGATTGATGGCTGTCCGCATTTTTCATTGAGCGAATGTGCTCTCCGAGCCTTGTGGACATGTTCCTTTTCGTTTCTCCAATGTAGCATTCACCACAATCGCATGGTATCATGTAGACTCGGCGGACGTACCACACTCAATATCCTGAGGAAGGCTTCCGGTAGAAGCCGAAACATTGCCGATCGTCATATCGACTCACAGTAAGTTGTTTCACGCTCAAACACCCGTGTTTTCAAACATATAATTCTGTAATTGGCTTCTAGTGCTATAGTGCGCGTGGAACTAGTTGGCCGCGCCTTAGGTATGTGAGCGGTGGAGAGGCAGGGGCGCTTGCTTTGGTCATCACTGTTTTTTTTTTATGTTATTGTGACGAACAAGCTCGAGGCCCACCTGATGTTAAGCGGATTAAACTCTGCCTATAAAAGATGCATTTCGTGACAAGTCACGAATTGTACTGCGCCCGTCACCTTGAGACATAGTTGTTAAGTCTCAGATGCCTGTAATTTCACTGGCTCTTAAGTACTACTGCCGGAACACACCTTTAGGTGCTTGGCGACAGACTTTCTACTTGAGGGTGGTAGCTAGCCAGGCGGGCAGTGGCAAAAAGCCCTTCCACCATGCGGTGAAGCTCAAGCCGGCGGTGGGGATCGAACCAGAGTACTGCGGCGCGGCAATCCATAGCTATTACCGCTCGGCCATCATTGCTTCAAATTCAAAGTCTAATGTGCGTGTGTGCGTTGCGAGCAGAGGGCAACTCGCCCCCTCGCCGCCCCTGTCGCCTTAGGTATGTGAGCGGTGGAGAGGCGGGGGCGCTTGCTTTGGTCATCACATCACTGTCTCATGTGCGTATGTGCGTTGCGGGTAGTAGGCAACCCGCCCCCTCGCCGCCCCTGTCGCCTTAGGTATGTGAGCGGTGGAGAGGCGGGGGCGCTTGCTTTGGTCATCACTGTCTAATGTGCGTGTATGCGTTGCGAGCAGTAGGCAACCCGCCCCCTCGCCGCCCCTGTCGCCACCTAAGGCGCCGCCAACTAGTTCCGCACGCTCTATAGTTTATTGTTTATCTTTAGCGTAAAAAGCTTTTGATTTTTCAAGAAAATTAACTTAAATGAAAGAGACCTGAGCTAAGCCGATTATATTTTAACCGAAAAGGAACAAACGATACTAGTGCCTGTTTATATTACGTGTTAAGAGCTACGGGTAATACTTATCATCATAACAAAGCTACAAAATTCGTTGAGAAGTTTTACCCACTCAATTTTAACGACCAAAAACAGGGCTTCAAAAAACGCTTTTAATTGTACATTGCAGCAAAATGACGTCATACCCTCATACGGCCCACAAAGTGGACGGGCAGTGCAGTGCTGATGTATTTTTAAGTGGTAATATCCAGTTTTTAGTCCCAAACGTAAATAGGTAGACAGACGACGCGACGTAATAAAAACATGAGTGCGCTAAAGCAATTTCAAATTTCGCTTTGGGCTTGGTCGGGTAAATGGATTTTGCTACTAAAAGCTTGTGGCACATCTAAATAGGTTTTAATGAGCAGGTTGCTCATGATTTGGCTTTTTTTAGGGTTCTGTACGTGAAAACGGGACTCTATTTTTACACGATCCCAAAAAAAGGAGTGTTATGTTTTCAGGGCTCATGTATGTACATAGAGTTTCTTTATTCCACCGTAAGATGTCAGCTCCTCAGAAAGTGCTTCTGCGCACCTCTTGGTGTGTTACTCTTAGTCGCATCTTACGACATCCACGGGTACAGATGGGGGGTGGTGCCATTCTAGCCCGACACACTACGGGCTTCTCAAGATAATACGTACAATATTATTTTAAAATCGCTAATACCATGATCATGCAGATTGGTTACCAAACGTAGATAAGCGCACTAAAACATAAAATTTTGTTTTTTTTACCATGGAGGTGAGTTTCCACCTTAAATATATATGAAGGGTATGAATGTCAAAGCTTATGAAAGAGTATGAGTTGCACTTGTGGATATTTTGTTATTTTCTTTTATTCATTTTTTAGGACCAACCAACATTTTCACAATATTTTCTTAATTTAAAGTTTTCTTAATCATGATAATAATTGTGGAAGCAACATCGTTATCCATAAATTAAGTAAAGATTTGTAGTGAGTTAGACATAGGCACAAAGTCATTTAGTCATTTAAATAGTTGATACTTATAAGAAAGAAAAATAAAAAGTAAACAGCAATAAATGCAAGTAAGATTATAATAGGGGTATCATCATATATAGGTCAGTCATAGTTAAATGCATACAAAATTATTTTTATAGACTATCGCGAAGGAGCATGCACGAGGTCTACGTGGTGTTCATCGGTAACCTCTGCCTATGAAATTTGTAGTTCGTCACAAGTGGCGAAGTACATTGCGGTCATCACCCTGAGACATAAAGTTGTATAGTCTCATTTGCCTGTGATTTCCCCGGTACCTATACCCTTCAAACCGGAATACAGTAAAGTGACCATTACTGCTTGGCGGCAGAAATAGGTAACTCTGGGTGTGAGTTCGTCTGGGGAAGTACTGCCGCCAGTACTACCCCAGAAGAACTCACACCCAGAGTTGTACTACTACAAGACTAAACTATTATGTTTTTATATTTGCAATAACGCATGCTACACGGACATTACAAAATTACATGATCTTGAATGCTCAGGATTTATTTTTGAAGATATAGAATATAATTTTTTGTAAAGAGTTAAGATATTGGTACATATTTTTTATTGTATTAATTTAATTGAAATAAATGGTCGACTACACAAGGCTGCCATTTGTTACTAACAAAATCTGATTTGAATCATTGAGAAACTGCTGTTTTTTTTTTCAGTTTTTACTAAGTAATTATACTAATAGATTATTTTACATACTATAATATTTCTTCATATTAAATATGATGTGGGTACTAACACAATATATCATTTGGCTAGAAAATTGTTGTAAATTTTATGTTAGTGTATCTGCTGCTGAACTAGGCTCATAAACAGTATTTCAGCATACAGCGCTCCTCCCCTTATATCAGACAACTGCTAGCCTCTATTTTAGTATTTTGAATTAGTGTAGGAGATAGGGAGAAAATAACAGAAAGCGATTCAAGTAGTACAAGTATTTCAACTTACTAAAGTTTTAATATTGTTATGTTAGCAATAACGCCTGCTATGATGACATTACAAAATCAATTGTTGTATAATCATTACTGCGGGCTGCAGACGAAATATCGTGTATTTTTATCCGTCTTTATAAGTCTATTTTATTCTCTATTTTAAGTCTATTTTAATCGGTGTCCATGAGTGAAAATTAGGTTTTGCCTTAGATCAATGCGAAGGCATACAATATGGTTACTCAGCCGTCTGTCTGTCTGTTATCAATCCATGTGTTTCAGCCATTAACTTTGGATATTACGTCTGTCGCACAATTATGTAATTGTTACTAACAAAACCTGATTAAAAACGTAAAAAATTTTTAGTATCATGATTAGGTATTAACATTTAATAACCATAGCCGTTATTAACTGATAATCTTTAGTAATCACAAATATACGATAGGAAAAAATTAAGTCATGTGCGGGTTTCGAACCCGCGTCCATCCACCCCTTGAGCCGGGGTATGCTCTAACCAATTGATGCATCATATACTCAAGGGTATGCTCCAAACAATCATGTCATGTTAGCTCAATTGGTTAGAGCATACCCGGCTCAAGGGGTGGATGGACGCGGGTTCGAATCCCGCACATGACTTAAATTTTTCCGATCGTATATTTGTGATTACTAAAGTTTATCAGTTAATAACGGCTATGGTTATTAAATGTTAATACCTAATCATGATACTAAAAATTTTTTACGTTTTTAATCAGGTTTTGTTAGTAACAATTACATAATTGTGCGACAGACGTAATATCCAAAGTTAATGGCTGAAACACATGGATTGATAACAGACAGACAGACGGCTGAGTAACCATATTGTATGCCTTCGCATTGATCTAAGGCAAAACCTAATTTTCACTCATGGACACCGATTAAAATAGACTTAAAATAGAGAATAAAATAGACTTATAAAGACGGATAAAAATACACGATATTTCGTCTGCAGCCCGCAGTAATGATTATACAATAATTGAATGTCTCGTGCAAATTTAGGAAATTCAAATGAGTATATAATCTTAAAGAATTATCTTTAAGATTATCTACTCTATTGAACTTCCCAAATAATTATCTTTAAGATTATAAACTCATTTGAACTTACAACTTTGTACGAGACATTCAATTATTGTATAATCATTACTGCGGGCTGCAGACGAAATATAGTGTATTTTTATCCGTCTTTATAAGTCTATTTATTAGTCTTGCGATTTCGATCCAATTTAGCTAAGCTATAATAATCAACACGTTTGCAATTATTTCCATTATTTTTGTCATCTCTTGCTGTATATCGAATTGAAAAAATAAACAATTTTGGCAAAAACGCCATTATGGAAATTTCATTATTTCAATCGGTTATTTGATATAAGTAAAATGTACACAGACGGATTGACAAACCCGCACTTTCGAATTGGGATTATATTACATTGGGATAAAAAAAATCATAGCATTTATTTTGACAGTTGGTTAAAAGGAATAAATACCAAACAATTGATAGCAAAGAGCAATTCAATAATGCTCGAATGATTTTTAATATTCGGGCGATTCTCTGCATTGAAGTATTGTTCGTTCGGCGAGAGCAATTTTCCACCAGTTCTCACCACTAGATTTTAAACCTTAAATATACCAGCATAAAGGTTAAAATGAATGTTACATTGATATTTTTGAATAATAACTCTTGATCCAGGATTCCATGGAACATGTGTGAGGATTATAATTATGGGGTTCCGCACGATTTACGGTTGAAAGATTACATTAAAAGGAATTTCTTTTATTATTACATTTTGCCGCAAACGTACAAAATACAAAGCGAGCAAATATTTTTTAAGAAACCTCATAATAAAATATGACTTAAGGTAGCAGTAGAACTCTTAGTGCGTTTTCGTCCGGGTAAGTATTGCCGACAAGCACCAATGTTGACATTCCTGTGTTCTGGTTTGCAAGTTATGTGCTCCGGTAAAATTTATTATTATAGGCACATGGGACTTAACAAGTTTATGTGTCAAGGTGATGGGCGCAGTGAAGTTTCACCACTAGTGTCGAACAGCATCTGATTAAAGATGGTGTTAAACGGAACCTCTGCCGTAATAGGCATGACCATGTGGGCCCAGTGCTGGGTCGATCATGATAGCATACAAAAAAATAAAATAATATCTCTTAATCTTCGTACAATTGTACCTTCAAACGATTTTTTTTTTATGTTATAGGTACGGAACAAGCTCTAGGCTCATCTGATGTTAAGCGGACTAACCTCTGCCTTGAACAGATACGAATTGCACTGCGCCGTCACCTTGAGACATTGTAATTAAATCTCATGTGCCTGTAATTTCACTGGCTCTCAAGGACTGCTGCCGTAACAAACCGTTAGGTGCTTGGCGACAGATTTTCTACTTGAAGGTAGTAGCTAGCCAGGCGGGCAATTGCAAAATGCCATTCCACTATGCAAAATTATTTACTAATGTGCTCAATATTTATTTAAATATGCAGCACACTATACACACTCATAGTTAGTGCCAAACGATTAGTATTTTTTTGCACAAAATTAAGAAGTATCTGAAGCAATGATAGCCGAGTGGTAATAGCTATGGACTGCCATGCCGCAGGCCCACGGTTCGATCCCCACCGCTGGCTTGAGCTTCACCGCATGGTGGAACGGCGTTTTGCGAATGCTCGCCTGGTTAGCTATCATCCTCAAGTAGTAAATCTGTCGCGAAGCATCTCACAGAGTGTCCCGGCAGTATTTGTTGAGAGCCAGTAAAATTACAGGCACTTGAGACTTAACAACTAATTTAAAAATGGGAGAAGCCACTGGTTCCTCAAACACAGTTATACACTAGAACCTATGGATTCCTTGTATATACTGTAATCAATGTATATCAATAAAAACATTTTTTTTTAATATTTTGCTTTATTTCTCAGGGTGCCGGTATCAGTGTATCTGTTATAGGCAGAGGTTTTCGCTTTACATCAAGTGGGCTTCGTGCTTGTTCCGTAACAATCTCATTAAAAAAAATACTTTAACATATACCCTATGGATATAAATAGCTGTGTATACATATCATTAGCCAAAGTACTAAATCATTCCGATGAGAATACTTAGAACTCCAGAATTATATTGTCGCTTACGATGAAACTAGTCATAATCCTCGTGTGCTACAGCATAAAGAGTCTGTTCTAGTTATGGAATACGTCAGAAACATTACATGCTCATTCATAAAAAAATAACTGCAACTATTTAGTTATAATGTTTTCAAAATTGAACTAGCATCGTAAAAGCGAAGAAGTTTAGTACCTATATTTTATGATTATGAAATTAAAACGATGTCTCGATGGTAATATTTAGATGTCTTTAACTTTATGTTAAAGTCAAATTTAACTTTCAAAGTAAGTGTCTACTAAAGTTTGGATGGTACACGCCTTATAAAGTTGGTTGTATTAATAAGGCATAATAAATGCTGTATTCAACTTTATTAATATTATAACTTCTAACAATCAAAATAAGGGAAGGGTTTTTGAAAATGTTACTCGTAATAACGGGGTAAATGTAAACCTCGTTGTTTTGATACTTAATAGAACATTTCTTTATATAAGCAAATGCGATAAAAGTTTCAAGTAAAAACTGACACCGTTTGTCAAATTGCATGGAAAATATCGGACTGATAATTATGTCAAGCGACCAATTTCAAAACGAAGGAACGTTACAAAATTACAAAAACACGATAGGAAAAATTAAAAAAAAATCCTGTCGTATATTTGTAATTTTGTAATGTTATCCGCATAGCAGGCGTTATTGCAAACATAACAATATTAAAATTATAAGGTTGCGTCATCATTTACAAGTATAAAACCAATTGCAAAATTGGTCTTGTTTGTAGTACAACGCAAGTGGTACTATAGAGGTCGCTCCATCCCAATACGATGGTTAAAGAACGATAGGAATTATTTGAGATGTGACGTCATGTCATGTTAGCTCAATTGATTAGAGCATGCCCCGGCTAAAGGGGTGGATGGACGCGGGTTCGAATCCCGCACATGACTGAAATTTTCCTATCGTATATTTGTAATTTTGTAATGTTATCCGCATAGCAGGCGTTATTGCAAACATAACAATATTAAAAAGGAACTATTCTGTGATTCAATCAACACTTGTTCTTTTAATATTGGCTTTGTATTTATTTTATTCGTAAGATCATATCAGAGGAAAGGCCAAATGTAGTAAAAAAATTACACAATGGTACCCGAGAGTCCCCGAAAAGGGAAGGTAAAAGGAAAAGAGGTAGACAGCAAAGAAGCTGGGACGACGATATCAAGCAAGTTGCAGACATAACATGGAGTATAGAGAGAGATCAGAATGGAGCAGGTTGGAGGAGGCCTTTGCCCATTGGCAAACGGATATACAGAGAGTAAAGAAGCACCCAATTCGCAAATATTTTAATTGTGTATAACATAAATGTATATCTGTTACCCGAATAAAAAGGCTTTATTATTATTGTTAATATATATAGGTACCGTACTGTATCAGATTGAATTATTATGGAGGGTGGGTATGCTATAATCCACACGCACGGCAGGCGTCTTGGGGATCGCAATGTGAGATATCAGATTGATTCTGAAGATTCCATCCCGGCACCCCACGGGTCATATACAATATTTTGAACATATCTATGTTCAAAATATTTAAATGAAAGTTCTTTGGTTGTGTGTCAAATATTTAAAAGTATAAGGGATTTTTAATCTATTTTGTTTTGAATAAATATTTTTTTTGAATTTTAGATTTTTCACATTAATTGAAGAATTTTTCTTTAAAAAGTGGGTTAGCCACAAGGCTGGGGTTTTTGAGACATTTCCATTGAAAACTTTCCTTGTTATTTTGTGCAAATAAATATTTTCACTCCAAATAATTTAAAAACTACTTACAAATTTAATTTAGACGTTTATTCCGGAGGTTGTGAAATGGGCTACTGTTAGATGTTCATCTTTTTTAAATCATTCACGATTTTAATTCAAACTCATATTTACTATTTATTGGAGCACAATATTATTTGTTCTAGATGGAATAGGCATACGGCGCGAAATCAAATGAAGCTGATTTTTCTACTAATATTTTTGTATGTTGTTGATTGATTTGGATAATTCTTTTATAAACGGGTATGGTGCAAAAATACGCGTCAAGTTATGTCAAAAATAATAATAATTATGTCGGCCATGTGGAGCTTAACATAGGCTTGTGGGTAGCCTAAGTATTGAAGTATTTAATCGATAGAGAAATATATTGCTTTCTCTTTTTTGTCATTTACCAATCAAATTATTTGGCAAATGATTGGCGTCCTTTGATTCATATATTATAAAATATGTGTTGTGATATGACGACATAAAACAACCCCTCATAAAGCGGAAATATTATTTTTTTGTGTTTTAAATTGTTAAAAACTTATTGACGAGCAGAAATTACCAAATAATTATCAATTATATGTATCCCCCGTGGGGTGCCGGGTTAGAATTGCATCTCCCCATATCATCCCGTGGGTGTCGTAAGAGGCGACTAAGGGAAAAATACTGAAAGGTGAGCAGCAGCACCTTTTAAAGAATTGCCATCTTACACTGCGATCCCCAAGCCGCCTGCCAAGGTGGGCATTATGGCAAATACCCCCTAATAGGAGAGGCTGTGTTCAGCAGTGGACGAGTCGGCTGTTACAGTAAAGTACACTATATGTTCTGTGTCATCGTTTTATTTTATTAAATAAAACATAATATTATATCAGACCCCACTTATAGATCAAGGTGATGATGTTGTATTAATGAACACTATTGTTTATTTCTTATCTAAAGAGATTAAAATGGCTTCGATGAATATCACTTAAAGCATTGATGCAATCATAGAAGAACTTCAAAGGTTTCCAGATTACAAATAATTATGAATATACATAAAATTAACTTGGTGGTATGGCATTTTATGAATGCCTAGCTGCCAAGCCCAAGTAAAAAATCGATCCCCAAGCACCTAACAGTGTGTATCGCCAGCTATTCTCGAGAACCAGAAATTCTAGGTGAGGTTAGAACCTCAACAACATCTTTGACCGCATCATCGCTTAAGATCAAGTGAGTTTATTGTCAAAGGCTGGACAGCAGTAACAAAAAATACCAACGACAACTCATATGTACCGTCGACATAAGAAAAAAACCAACAACAACACATTACAATAGGAATATCTGTTTACCTCTACTTGTTAAGAATGCATAGTTCATAAGAATCGCGCAATCAGAACTAACGTCTTCTAAAAATGAAAAAGGTGAAAAGCAATTTTGTCTCGTCAAAATAGAAAAAATGCCTTAATATTTAAGCAGACGACGTCGTCAAAGGGTGAATATAACGAAATCTTGTTAAAGTAATGAACAAACTTACCGGCGTCTCGCTTAAATTAGAGTCACTTTGCCACCCTACTAAAAATTTAAAATGTGGGTATCCGGCAACTATCACATCCGGCCATATTTACTAATGGTAGAAGGGATATTTTCGAATAATGCTCTGTACATCTACAACCTTCAAGTAAAAAAATCTGTTGCCAAGCACCTAACAGTAGGTACCAGCAGCAGTCCTAGAGAGCCAGGAAGTTATTATAAAACTACAGGCACATGAGCCTTTACAACTGTATATCTCGAGGTGATAGGTGCAGTGAAGTTTGTCACTTGTGACGAATAACATCATTGAAATACGCTTAAATTAGGTGGGCCTCTTAGGGGTTCTATCAAACTTCCACTAAGCAAGTGTTAGCAAATTTCGATAATGCCACCTCAGTATCATACAGTCTACAATTTTCGCGGGATAACTTAGCCAGCCTAAAAATACGCACTCTGAAAGCGATCGACCATTGTTTTGTGGAAAAACATACATCCTGCAGAATTGTACACGAAATTTAAGACAACCAATATCTAGGTGAAGCTAGTGACAGTAGGCCCGCAATTTTAATTTTAGGAGTGAAAGGAAGCACTTGTAGCTCCTATCGCTATCTGACTCACGTATCTTTCACTAAAGATATTTGAGTACAAATTTTAATTTTGTATTAGTCGCCTTTCCACTTAAAACCAAGCCAATTTTCCAAAATTGGAATATTTGCTGTAACACCATCAATGTGAATAAGTTTATAAAATCCGAAACAATTGGCAATCGTGATATTGACTCTTTGTAATTTGATTGCACCGTTAAGTTCTTGTTGCAAACGTCGTAGATCTCATGTTATCTAGAATGGCTGACGACGATATTATACTGTAAGTACAAGCACATGAGAATTATAACATCTGCACATTTTCGTATTCAGAACGTCAGTACATATGCAACGGATAGGAAAATTCTGTTTTGTTTCTATTAGCACAAAGAAAATACTAGGCAATTTCTTCTACGCTTTCATCGCTCGGATACTTTATTACTTGCTTTAAAGTACCGTTTTTTTCCTCCTCTGCCTATAACAGATGCATTTCGTTACAAGTCACAAATTGCACTGCACCCGTCACCTTGAGACATAGTTGTTAAGTCTCCTGTGCCTGTAATTTCACTGGCTCTCAAGGACTGCTGTCGGAACACACCGTTAGGTGCTTGGTGACAGATTTTCTACTTGAGGGTGGTCGCTAGCCAGGTGAGCATCGCAAAATTCCCTTCCACCATGCGGTGAATCTCAAGCCCGCGGCGGGATTCGAACCATGGACATGTTGCGCGGCAGTCCATAGCCAAAGCCACTCAGCCATCACTGCTTCAAACGTGCAGCGATACTATCATAATTGGTTATTTATTTCCGGCATAATCAGAACGAGCCCATCTCTACTGTACATAATGCAGTAGGAGAACTAGTGTAGCGCTTATAACGATGGTGAAATCTGTCAACTCTTTATTAAAGCTAAGTGGTGGTGTAAGGGGTAAAGCTCAAAAGCTTTGAGAAAGCACGGCGGGCGTCCATAGGACTGCTGGACCGTAAGTGCCTTTGATCTAAAGCGTTCTTTTTACCGTTCCAACGCTTTTTTTATATCTGATACGATAGCCTTTCGCTACGATCTCGACTGATGGTAATTGTTGATCAAAGATGTTGAAGTCGAAGATGCTGTTCAGACTGACCAGCTCTCGCAGACAACTGACCGAACACACCTTTAGGTGCTTTGCGGCGGATTTTTGCTTGAAAGGGGTTGCTAGCTAGTCAAGGCACACACAATATACCCTACCATCATGATATAGGGTTTGCCATTCTAGACAACAACCGAAACCGATAGCTTAACGTACTCTCCAAAGCACGGAAACGCTCAGTAGTAATGCCACTAGCGGTCACCCGTCCAACCACCATCCACCCATCATGACCGCGGAGACTAGAATTACTAGACAAGCTACGCTTCGAGCGCTTTAAGATGATGTTAACTTGTGTCTAGAAAGAAACTACATTTTACAAGTACTAGTTAATTAAAAAATAAAAATCTCGACTGCAACTTATTTATTTTTATAAAGCGTTTTATCGTTCCATTGAAATTAAAAATGCAAATGACATATATATATATATATGTATATATATATATATATATATATGGAATCGTTCCTTAAAACCCTTCATTTTGATATCCCACTCGATGGGTAAGGCAGAACCACAATTTTTTTTTTCTTACAATATGGCATCGTAAATCAATCATTTTTTAATGTACCCCGTGTCACTAGATAGCGCTATCAAGACCAATCAAATGACATATCATACATTAAAATCGGTTAAGCCATTTAGAAGTAATGGTGGAATAAAGAAACTCACAAACATACACATACATACATAAACCCTGACAAAATAACACTCCTTTTTTAAACAGTCGTGTAAAAATACCTATTAGGACGTTTTATAAATTATAATGAGCAACATGACATCACTTACTATAATTTTAATGGGGTGTTATTAATTAATGGATGGTGAGGCAAATTACCAACCATAACGCTCATGTTATGAAGTTGAGGCACTACTTGAATTGAAAATTCTACCAAACCCACTAGTGGAACTAAGCAACCGTCCACCAACAGCCCTCAATACATATATTCTCATGGTTATGCTAGGAATACAGAGTTTGAACACTTGGTTTTTAAAATTTGACATAACTACGTTTATATGGAAAGCACGCGAGCACAGAGCATGCACTGTGACCTTAATAATAATAAACTTTTTTTTTACAGAATTGTATAATTTTTAATTAATAATACCGAATATTTTAAAAATATTTCAAGAACACATTTAATTAATATTTCAGAAAAACACCTAAAAAAGTAAATAATATATAATGAAGTGCCAGTTTCGCCTAATTGTCCTTTTAAGCCGATGTGACGTCATAAACGCCAGGTAGCCAAACCGAAAGGATTTTCGAAGTGTTTGGCTTATAGAAAAGCTTCATCTGGAGGTCTCGAATCTACGAGCACACGGTCAAGAATATTCTCGTTTTAAGTGTTTTCCTTATATATTAATGTAATCTTTTCTTATAATACTTTTTAGAATATTTGTTATAATTAAATTTGGATTCCGCAAAGTTACCCCTGAATTTATTCAATATCAAAAGAATTGTTGGTTAATAACAAAGTATGATACGAACAATTCCTATAAAGGTATACAACTCAGCCCATTCTTTTTGACGTCCGACAGCTTTCAGCGAAGTTATATTTTATGCAGAAACTTGTTTCATATTTCTTATTCAAACTTTCACATGGAGAAGAGAAAAAGTGGAAATTTTATTATTATAGAGGCAACATTCGTTGGCCGGGGCTAATATAGATCGAATAATGATAAAGAGTTTTCGTAACAAGTTCGGTTACTTTAGAATAAAACTTTGAATACCATCCAACATTGTAATTTTTACATTATACGCTTCTAATTCAATAAGCTTATAAATTACAACTGAAAGAGCGTACGATATTATGAATTAATACTCAAGATAATAACATTTAGGTCCAACCTAAAAAAGAAAAGAATATTCTTAAAACATAAAGTTTTTCCATATAATTCCTAACACAATGAACGGTAAAATTTAAACCACGATTAATTATAATGGCTTCGAACCCGCGACCATCCGTCTCTAGAGCCGAGACGTGAGATATCGTGGTGAGTGAGTCATATCTCAAATTAATCCTTTCGTTCCTATTGTAGAACCGTCCTTTGTAAAATAGAATATTATGCCGCGCCGAACGCTTATGTTAGCAATATACGTATCTCTAGAAATGGACATAGAGAAAAACTGCCAAAGTGCGAGTAAGGTCTCCCTCTTTGAGAGTTCCATATTGCAATAGCCTACAAATAAAAATATGATTACCAGCCCCGTGGGGTTTCAGGCTAGAATTGCACCCCCCGTTATGCGTAAAGCGTGAGGAAGTCCTAAGAGTTGACAAAGAGAAAATTACTAGAAGATGGGCTACATCACCTTCTGCAGAACTGCTATCTTACACTGCAATCCCCAAGATGCCTTTTTTTTTTTTTTTTTTTTTTTTTTTTTTTTTGAGGGGGGGAAATGCCTTCGCACTGCCCCTCCACCACGGGGGTGGTGGAAGGGGATGTGTGGGACTTGCACCCACTAAAACCCCCCCGTGAGCAGTCCTCCGCCAAGGTGGGGCAAGATAGGGTCGCGTTAGCATTCGCCATCTTGCCCCGGCGGTAGGCCCGAACTCAGTCGGGCCTCTGCGCCTGTGGAGGGGTGGCCTTGCTCACCAAGGCCACCCCCCAAACGTGTGGGGCCGTGAAAGCTGGTGGAGAATCCCCCGACTTTCCACCAGTAGCCCCACTACGGAGAAGGGAGGAGGCGGGCAAACTGCCGCCTCCTCGTCCCCGTTCGTCTGCGCCGGAGCGGGGCAGCATGGACATCGTCCTCCCTGACCCGCTCCGCGGCCTCCTTCTGCGCCATTACCGCTTCGCAGAAGGAGACCACCGCCCGCCACGATCTCTCTCCCCCGAGCATGGCGTTAACAACGCTCGGCAGAGAGAGATCCCCTCCTATGAGGGCTGAAAGAGTGTGCCGCTGCGGGCCCCATGCGGCACACACCTCCAGCGTATGGAGCGCCGTATCCTCCGGCGCCCCACACTCGTGGCAGGCTGGGGTCGCCTCCCGTCTTGCGATCTGGTGCAGGTACTTTCCGAAACAACCGTGTCCAGAAATCCCCAAGATGCCTGCTCCAAGCGTGAATATAAAGCATTAATACAGACGACTTCTTTGTTTAATAGAAGACGTCATCCAACTGTAATTGATTTGTTTTGTTTTTGTTCACAGGTTTAAAATTTCATTTTAATCAGAGTTTTCAGTATTTGTTGCAAACGACAGGATAAAAAGAACCAGAAGGATCACCCCGCAAAGTGATTCCAATAAATAAGCGACTCTAGTTACTAAGCAATAAAGTGCACTTCAGCTCGCAAAGCACGGAGTACCTAATTTTTGTGTTCATCTACAAGGCGCCTCTCTTTCTATCGCATAGTCACGCATAGCTCTGATCTCTTCTGACGCGGCGCGCTCCGTACAATAAACCCGTCCGGATGGATACGGCGATGTACCTGAAGCTTTGTACCTAAAGTGCAGTGAGCCAGGCCTGTTTTAAACAGAGGTAAATGAACATTATCATAAAAAAATCAGAATCTTCATTTTATTTTTGAGGCAGCCCTTGTAACAAAAGTCGTTTAAAATTGTGCATATAAAATAGTAGTATATATATCACTACTAAGTGGTAGACTTTGACAATAGATTTTATACTTGAGAGCCGTAGCCAGGCTGGTATTTGCAAAACGCCCTACCACTATTTTAAGACAACCAAAGGGGCCTACGATCGCTTAACGTCCACTACGAAGTACAGAAGAGCTCAGTAGTGCAACTAAAGGTCACCCATCCTCAGTAAAGCAACGTTACTGTGGATGGGTGACCTTTAGTTGCACCTTTAGTTGCAAATAGATACTGATTAATATTGACTAGATGAGCTCAGAACACGTCGAATATGTTGGATAATGGTAAGAATATAACCATTCTCATTACAGAATTCGTTATCATAACCATTTAAAGATTGTAAATGTTATTACCAATATATAAAACGCTGTAGGCTGTGAAATGTATCATTTTAATTTAAATAAGATCCACATAACGTTCGGCTTCATGTATGAAATTACAATTACGGTAAATTATATTCATATTTTTCTCATGGGGCTATACAGTTTAACATTAAACTTGTAATCGTGTTTTTTATGTGTAAGCAAGCGCTTTAGTAAATATTGGTATTTTTTACATTGAATATATTATACCATGTATTGTCATATGAAAATTAGAAAAGTTGTTTGACTTAGGCCCATATGAGATTTAAATACTTACCTACCTAGTCCGGATACGCGGTTTAAGCAGTGATGGCTCTTTGGCATTGGTTGTGGACTGCCGCGCAGCAGGTCCATGGCTCGAATCTCACCGCGGGCTTGAGCTTCACCGCATGGTGGAAGGGCATTTAGCGAATGCCCGCCTGGCTAGCAACCACCCTCAAGTACAAAATCTGTCGCCAAGCACCTAACGGTGTGTTCCGGCAGCAGTCCTTGAGAGCCTGGGAAATTACAGGCACATGAGACTTAACAACTATGTCTCAAGGTGATGGGCGCAGTGCAATTCGTGACTTGTGACGAAAGGCATCTGTTATAGGCAAAGGTTAGTCCGCTTAACATCAGGTGGGCCTCGAGCTTGTTTCGTCACAATAACATAAAAAAAGAGAAAAAATGTTTAATTTTTTATACATTTCCAACAAACATACCTAACATACCTCAACATCGATTGCCAACATATTAATATATTCAACTACACACGTCAAAAGTATATTTTAGAATGTGCAAAAATGAAACATAAATATTACACACTAACATGCAACATCAGATAACATAACCAAAATCATAAATGAATAACAACAATACTTCAAAAGTAAATTCAAACATAAAAATAATATATTATAAAGTCCTTACAAAAATATGTTGAAAACAGAATAAGACAAATTAAGATCAACAGGTGAGATAGTGTTCAAAGACTAACCAAACAGATAAAAAACTGTCTCTTCATGTACTTTTACAGGAGTAAACTCTTCAGTCAAAGAAAGCAACTTCTTTTCAGAATATTTTCACGTAGCGTATCTCGTGACGCAAGAAAAAGCAAACATCGTGTCTAATCAAGGCGCCCCGTGCCCGAAACCCGGAAAACCGCAAGATTTCCGTCCTAACACTTGTAAATAATTCCCAAGCGGATTCGTCTACTTCATACATTATAAATGTTCTGTTATTTACGTCTTGTAGTGTACACCAGGCATAGTGATGGAGACAGTACTCAAATGTTGCTGTTTTGAGTATTTTTAAAGGCATTCTTTTGAGAAGCTTGTGCAGCGAAGATGGCCGAGCGGTAATACTCGTAACTATGGACCGTGTCACAGATCCAGGGTTCGATCCCACCGCCGCGCCAGTTTGAGTTTCACCGCATGGCAGAATTGCATTAAGTATAATTGCGATTGCTTTAAAGCGGTGATGGCTCAGTGGCATCGGCTATGGACTGCCGCGCAGCAGGTCCATGGTTCAAATCCCGCGGCGGGCTCGAGCATCACCGCATGGTGGAAGGGCATTTTGCGAATGCCCGCCTGGCTAGCGACCACCCACAAGTTGAAAATCTGTCGCCAAGCACCTAACGGTGTGTTCCGGCAGCATCCCTGAGAGCCAGTGAAATAACAGGCACATGAGACTTAATAACGTTGTCTCAAGGTGACGGACGCTTTGCTATTCATGACTTGTGAAAGTAAAAGATGCATTTCGATCTTTTAGTGTTGACTTTCTGCTCTAAGGTATTTGATTGGCCTGTAAATACGAGAACGACATCGTCAGCGAATGCTTGACAGTACACTTGCTCGCTATCCAGTTTCTGCAGCAACGAGTCTAGGATTATGTTCCAAAAGGTCGGACCTCCAATAGACCCTTGGACGCAACCTTTGGTGGTTTCCTTTTCGTGTGCTGCTCTGGCATAGTTGACCTTGATCTTTCGGTCACTGAGGTATGAGCATACCATCTCGTAGAGGTTTGATGGGCACCTCTTTTCCGCTAACTGATGTTTTAAAGTGGGCCACCATGCATTATCGAAGGCGCCCTCTATGTCAAGAGAGATTAGTAGTACGATGTTTTTGCTGTTTACTCCTGTTTTGATGTGCTCTAGCAGGTCATAGAGGGCGTCTTCAGTTCCGCGTTGAGGCATAAAACCGTACTGTTTTGGGCTGAGGGTAGGGAGGAGATGCCATTGCAGCCTGCCGATCAAAAGCTTTTCGACGATTTTACCGAGAACTGACAAGAGACCTATGGGCCGGTAAGACTTCGGATGGGTGTAGTCCGTCTTGCCGGGCTTCCTAAGGATGATGACGTGCGCTTCTTTCCATTGCTTGGGGAAGTATTTCAGCGATAGACATTTGTTAGCTATCGCCATGAATACCTCCCTTTCACTCTGGATGGCTGTAGTGCATATGTCAGCGGTTAGCCCGTCGGATCCTGGGGCTTTCCTTGGATTCAGTGCTTGGAGCACTGAGTCTAATTCTGCTGGTGAGAATGGTGGGTCATCATCAGGTAGGTTGGATGGTGATGCTCTTGTCTTCTCACGGATTGCCGAGTGACACGGATGGTCTGTGTTTTCGTTATCGTCTGGAAAGAAAGTTCTGGCTAGGAGCTCTGCAGATTGTTGTGGGGACAGGGTGCTGCCTTCGTCGTTCCTCAGGAGCATGTCTTCATGCCTCCGTGAGGTCTTCCGAAGGATTCGGTATATCCCATCCCACATGCTTTCTTTAAGTTGGGTGGTGCAGAATTCCTTCCAGCTTTCTGTCTGTGCTTTATCGGCTATCTCCTTGTACTCTTCTCGGGCTTTTTGGTACTCATCTACTACTGCATCGACTCGACAGGGGGCAGCATTCCTTATGCGTCTTTTTTTCCTTAGAACCTCGATTTTGAGATCGTCTAGCTTCTTAGTGTACCACGGGGGAATCCGGTCCCCTTTCCATTGGCCTAGCGTTGGGATGGTGTTTTCGCAGGCTTCGTGGATGCAACTAGTGTAGCTTGTGATCACTGTTTCGAGGGCCTCTGTGCCATCTAATTCTCTCACGGAGGCTGGCGTGATGTTTTTAGCCTCAAGACAGGTCTTCACATTGGACGTAAAATCTGACCACTTAGCCTTCTTTGTGTTGTATTTGCGCGTCGTAATAGGTTTTAGTGATTCTAAGTCCTTTCCGGGGCGCAAAGTGAAGGTGATGCTGTTGTGGTCAGACGTTGTGATACTACTGTCTACTTGCCAGTCTTTGATTTTACCCAAGAGCGGAGCGCTGCAAGCGGTTACGTCAACTCTGCTTGTACACGCTCTGCCTCTCCTGTAGGTTTCAAAGGTAGGTTCATCTCCATTGTTGAGAATATGATAGCCTATTTCATTAAGGAACGCGCCGTAGGCTTTTCCTCTCTGGTTTTCCGTCTCACTTCCCCACCAGTGGCTCCATGCATTGACGTCTCCGGCGACTATGATATCTTTCGTCGCCAATTTCCCGCAAAATGCTTTAGTCCTCTCTATATATGGCTCTATGTCTTGATCCACTTCGTAGTAAACAGAAACGACTCCAAGTTTTAGGTCTTTGTTTACCAGCAAAACTGCTGCTTCCGTCTCAGTTACAAGCTGGGGGTCGTGAATTACCTCCAGCTTGTCACCAAATACAATTACAGCAGCTTTTACCGGTTTTTTTCTATTAAGGGTGCATTGGATGATTTGTGTTCCCGGATACTGTTTCATCACGCCTGTGTTCCCTACATAGGGTTCTTGTATCAAAGCGATAGAAATACCCTTGTCCTTTGCAGCCTTAAGAAGCTCGGCAGTTGCTACTTTGGAGTGCTGCAGGTTCGCTTGGATGAAGTACAAACCTGTTCTGCCACTACTGATGGGGGTTGAGCTGTGGGTTTCGGGGGTGCCCTTAGCAGTAGGAAATTCTGGACCGCGCTATGCCATCCCATTTTTGCCTTTTCGGACACAATATGTTGAACGCATTGTGTGCCAGGTCCGCATTTGAGATGGCTGATCCCTGCGCAGTCGAGCAGTTCCTACACCAAGGTTGGGATCCCCCCTTCCTTGCATTGCAGTTTTCCCAGGAGTGAGACTTCCCGCAGTGACTGCAGTATTGGTCTTTCTCCCGGCAGACTGCTCTTGTATGCCCATAACCAAGACATTTAGTGCACTGCACTAGGGGTGTATGGTCTAGCACAGGCCTCCGCTGGATGCCTATGTAGACCTTTCCTGCCTCGGTCAGGTTTTTGTGGATCTTAGGGGACAACTCTAGAACCGGATGGCACTCATGCGGATTGCGGGCCTTTTTCCTATACCTCACCCTGATAGTACTATTAGTTAAGTCAACATCCTGCAGCAAGTGCTTGTTTTGTGCAAGCAGGTTGTCCACTATTTCGGCGTCCTTGAGATAGGACAACACATCTCTTATGATGACTAGAGGGTTACCCGCTTTCGCGACTTCCACCCTCAGAGATTTGTCTTGCTGGACACGACTTCTAACCAGATTTAGGTCTTCCTTAGTACCGCAGCTCAGAACCACTTTTTGGTTCCTGGCTTTCCGGACCCGGTCGACCCTAGCTCCTGTTGTCTTTGTATCCAGGGCATCTCTTATTTTGTCGATAACGTTTTGCGCCGTGCTTTGTGGATTGGTTGTTGATACTATCAGGGTGTGGTTAGGCTTTCGGTCTGTTGGAGGTTTCGACGCAACCTTGGCATAAGTAGGCTTACTTTCTGCCTGGGTTAGTTCAGCGTCGATGCTCAGAGCTGGCGGGGGGGCATTAAATTTTTCTAGCCGCATCGTGCGAAGTTCAGACGACACGGCTTCTAGACGTTCGGTAATAGGCTGTATTTGGTCATCTAAGTTTATAGAGATAGGGAGGGGTGGCGATTTGGGTTCCTGTGTTAGGGTTTGAATTTTTTCACTGAGAGTCTTAATTTCGTGAACAATATTGTCGTTGTTGGAGGGAAGAGGGGGTGGTGTTGATTTTATTTGGACCAGGGTCTCCTCACTCTTTGTTTGAAGGCCCAACAAACTCTGCGAGAACTTGAAAATTTCGCGTCTTAACTCATCTAACTGATTCTGAAGAGCGTCAACTCCAGCTCTTAGACTAGAGTTGTCGCTCCTCAGAGGCGCAAGGTCTACTGCTCTTTCGTTCTCTTTTAAGGCCGCTAACTGACTTTTGATCATCTTGACCTCAGATGTCATTTCCTTTATGAGTCTGTGGGGCTCCCTGGTCTCATAGCCTTGCCAGTCACGAATTGCCTTCGTCTCTGTCAGAGTTGCAGCTATGTCGTGTCTGGCCAGGCCCATCTCTTTTACAAGATTTTTTGTTAATTCAGCAATGGTCTTGTTGTGTGCCCGTTCTATTACCACCAACTCATTTGCGTGTCTTGTGCGCTCTTTCTCCAGGTTGCACATGTGTCTCGACCTTGAGTCCGACAGCGAAAGGACAGTCTCGTATAGAGTCTGGAGGCTTTCTAGCGCGATTAGCTTGCACTCGCGCTTCATGTTTCCTACAGACTCTAACGCATCCTTTCCCTTGAGCAGAGTCTCATTTGCTAGTTTAGTGGCCATGTCCATCTCGACTCCCGTGCGTTTGCCCGATCTGCCGACCAGCATGCTTGGTCTGCTCCTACGCGCCCCGGTGTTAGGGATGTCCATGACTGATGCGGTCGAGTCTGTCTCTGCGTCAGATACTATTTCCTTGGGAGGGGAGACGCCGCACTGATCCCAGTCCTTGATCTTGTCGATCGCAGCCTCAAATGCCGTACTCAACTCTGGAACGGATATGGATTCCTCACCTGTTCCGTCACTGAGGGCACTCTTTGACTCATTTATGGTCTTTGTGGAGGACTTGGGGGAAGTACGATTTCCTCCCTCCGGTACCTGAAGGACGACAGTGGGAACCTTTACACTCTCTGCAGTTTTAGATTTAGGCGGTCGCTCGGCTTTTGATGGTTGCGCTGATCTTGAGGTTGTCAATTTTTTAAGTACTTTTTTGCGGAGGGAAAGGGCTTTTGACGACGATGGTTGCCCTGCTTCAATGGACTCAGACAAAATTTTTGGGGAGGCTTTTGAAGAAGACATTATTATTTTGTATTTTATTTTTCTACGAGTTAAAATTTAAAACAAGGTTTTTTTTTTTGAGAAACTTAAATTATATATCCTAAATTAGTCTACTTATAACTATGTTCCCTAGCTTAGAAAGCTGCGATGTTTACGCGCCAGGCTGTGATGCTCTGCGTGGTCGAGTAAACAGTGAAGCGGATCGGCAAGGGTAACCCTGGGACCAGATGATAGGGCTCGTTCTCTTCGTTCTAACGATACCAAACACGAGGTGTCTGTCGCTCGTGGATCCGAAGATATCCGTCCAGGGTGGTTGCGGGTGGTGGAGGGGGAAATTTGAAGTTCTGTTGGAGCCAAATTGTAGAGCTATTTCTTCCAATTTCAAGGACCCCAAACACGGTAGTTCTATCTCGCCTGGATACGGAGATAAACCGAGGGGGGGTGAGGTAACCCGAGGGGGGAAATTTAAGGGTAGGTTGAATGAGGACGGGGGGGGGGTGGATAGACTCGTGTGGAGGAGTTGGTGGGACCGGAAGCAAGGTCTAGTTATCCCGGTTCAGAGGAGTCCAAACACGGGCAGTCTAGGATATAGGATTACGGAGATCCCTCAAAGTTACCTGATCTTCGGCGGTGTGATCTGCAGCAGAAGCTCGTTGTGGAGAGGGCGAGGTCTTGAGGCTGATTTCGGAGTCTTTACGTAGGTCTCGAGAGTTGCTACGACGTCACGCCTCGTGACGACCTTGTCGAAACTGGGTTACACGTGTAGCGAGCGACCGCGAGATTGTAGGTGAAACTGCTCCTGTTGGGTACCTTGCTACTTTCTTCTCCGTGGCCGAATTTTCACGATCTGTACGTCGTTTGATAGGGCTTAAAAGCGGCTACAAAGTGGTGCACTTTAAAAGAGCACAGCACTCACCCCTTGGCCGCTATGCGAGCCCAAACTTCAGTCCTTTCTGCTCCTGAACCCGCTGAGATACAAAGTTGCCCACACGTATCCGGGCGAGTCACACACTAACTCACTTCACTGTATACTTTTTATGCGCGCTGCTCCAAAATTGTATTTTAAAACAATTTTTTTGCGCGGAGCCGATGTTGTATTTATCGCTAATATGTGATGTTTTATAGGCAGAGGTTAGACCGCTTAACATCAGGTGAGCCTCAAGCATGTTCAGTTACAATACAAAAAAAAAATAAGTTTCGTCTATTCAAGGCAGTATGCAGCCAGACTCTGGCTGGATTCCACCCGCAAGTAGAAAATCTGTTGCCAAGTATATAACAGTCTGTTTAAGCAGCTATCTTTGAGGGCCAGTAAAATTTCTAGAACATGATACTTAACCACTACCTAAACATCTCAGGGTGGCAGTGCCATCCGTCCCTTATGACGATGCATCTGTTACAGGCAGATGTTAGTCCATATAACATCAAATTCGACTCGTGCTTGTTCCTTCACAAAACCATAAAAATGGCTATAGTATAATAAAAACAATTTGGCTGAGCATCTACCAAGAAGAAAATCGGTCGCCAACCACGATATGTACCAGCAGCTTTTCTTGAGGTGAGATTGCCTTTTATCATCAGGTGAGATTGTGATTTAAAGCATATCAAAAAGCGTCACAAGGCTGATTTTATACCGTTATGATATATATGATCCCAAGTAACGATTTGTTTCCATTGATTCAACCCAGGAATATGTAAAAGTAACAGTAACCGTGTTAGTCTAAAAAATGTCGATAAACTCAAGTGTGATAAATTGCAAGATATATTAGCTGAATTCGATGCTCTAGCGAGCTTTAAAAAAGCTATAGATTGCTTGATACAAAATCATGAAACTATGACCCCACTCAACAACTTGTTTTCATTGAACCTGCCTAAGATGAAGCGCTCGTAGCGAAGTTTTCTTAGCTGTTCTTAGCCGATCAGCAAAGTTAAGCAACGTCGCGCGCGGTCATGAGTTGGATGGGTGACCGCTAGTGACATTACTACTGAGCGCTTCCGTGCTTCGGAGGGCACGTTAAGCCGTCGGTCCCGGTGGTTGTGTTAGGAAGGCAGTCGTTATAGCATGGTGGTAGGGCATTTTGCGAATGCCCGCCTGGCTAGCTACCACCCTCAAGTAGAAAATCTGTCGCCAAGCACCTAACGGTGTGTTCCGGCAGCTGTCCTTGAGAGCCAGTACTTTAAGGTCAGCCTGAACAACATCTTTGACCACATCATCACCTACCATCAGGTGAGATAGTGGTCAAAGGCTAACCTATGATGCATAAAAAAAAAAATAAGATATATGATATTTTTGTTTGAAAGTTCCCGTGAGTTTGAGACATATAATGTTTTCAATAACCGGCTGTACTCACGCGTATGGGTCGAGATTGTCGACCTAGGTTTCGGGCGCCTGTCAGTTGCGCGGAGTCGTCGCCGCGATTTAGACGCGTGAACTCACCTGATGAAGGGCATCGGACATAACATTAATATATGATATGTGCTAATCATTGAAAAAAAAATATTTGAGTTTCACTGTGAACAATTGCAACTTATTATTCAGTTACTTTCTAGCGAGTTTTAAGCCACACCCTATGCTGTAGCCATGACGCTGATGATGCATGGTGATGAAACTTCATGCCCAGTGAGAAACGTAAATATTTCTATTGAGTCCTGGCCATAGTGTGATGGTTGTACTCATTGGGAAATAAGATCTCAAGCTCGATTGTGACAAATTGAAACCATTAATTACCTCTCGGTTACGCTATTGCAAATCATCAGATCTATGTAAATATAATAATAAAACATATTTGCCGGTTGTGGCTATAAGTTACAGACAGTGTCCTTGCAGGGTAGATAAGTGGTTACCGACATTCATAAAATACAGACTTTAACTCTCCACCACTAAAAGTATTGATTGTTAGATAATCATAAATTGATCTGTTTAATGAGTCCCAAACAAAGTCCCAAATACCTTTCGTAATCGTACGCGATCACCGATTTTATTCAAAACTAAAAAGTTTTGCTTCCACCACAACACTACGAAAGATCGAAAACGATCTTCATTTCGTGGCACGATGTCTTTGACAGATGACGCATTCATTTTAGTAAATATTACGGGATAACTCACGTGAATAAGTCAGATAGCTCCGACTATAGTTTCAACCACATCCGGTGGTCTTTTTCAAGGAGAGCTCGGGACGCCCGCGTTGACGACTCGCTGAGCACTGCGGGCAGCAGCTCGTAGCGGCGTGACGTCATAGGTTGGTGCGAGGGGTGGGTTGCAGTTGGTCGTGTCGGCGAGTTCTGATGCGAGTCCTCTTCATCGCTAGTGAAATCCCGGCTGGCATGGGACACGTCCAAGCAAAAGAACGACGAAACGACGTCGTTTTCGAAAACGACGACGTCATTCACAACATTTTATTCAAACATTATTTTAGCTTTTATACGGCAAGAGCAGTATGTATTCCACCCCTTTTTTACTATTTCTAGATGGCAGATGATAATAAAAAAATTACTCATGGTGCATTGATATTTTTAACGTCAACAATAACATCTACAATTATTTGAAAACCGTCAAACTGAAATCGGCCATGATCTTGCAAAAGTAGTGTTTTTCTTTAAATTGGTAATAGTAATTTAATTACATATATTTTTTAATATTTTAAGAAAACATTAAATTATTACTTCAATAAAACACTTAAAAAATATCAAAAATATATCTAGTGACAATTCCGCCTTATTTTCCTGTTAAACCGACGTGACGTCACAAACGCCACGAAGCCAAACCGGAAGAATTTTCGACGCGTTCGCTTCTACACGAAGCATCCTCAGGAGGTCTTGACTCTACGAGCGCACGATCGAGAAAATCAAGGGTTTCTTAAGTGTTTTATTAAAATAATAATTTAATGTTTTCTTAAAACATGTGTTATTGTCAAAAATTTGTTTTCGCAAAGTAACGTCTGAATCTATTCAATAGTAAAGTAATATCTATGGTAATATTTTCAACTAGTAAGATCTCTTCTCATTTTGGCCTAACTAGTACCAATGTAAATTATTTTATGCCTTACTTTAAGTATAATTTTTGCACTGTGCACTGGTGGTAGTATAAAATATCATATTAATTTTTATAGGTGACAGTATTCATACCGCTGCCGCTCGCTATTATGTCTGGCGGCCGTATTACTGTCTGTTTACATAACATCGTGTTGACAAAATATATTTTATTTGTAAGTCCATAATCAATAAACCAGTGTTGGTGTTACAATTAACCATCAAATAAAATAAAATACCTAAGAATGGAACCGACCTCAATACTCAAAAGTGTGAAATAACTTGTTGAAGTCGGTACCACAATAGTTCAAAAGTACCTAATATGACAATATTGTGTGCATGGTACCGATACAGATAAAAAACCCTAGTGTCCCTTGCTACATACGGGATCGATTGTCATTCACTGGCAATGACTATATCAAGATAGGAAAAAAAACAGTTATCGGAGTGTAACTCAAAAACGGCTTGACCGACTTTCATGAAATTTAAATGGGACCACACGATAGACTCAGCTTTCAAATAAAAATGAAACATCGAAATCGGTTCACCCAGTAAAATATTCTAAGGTAAAAATAAAAAAAATATACCACTCATCCTCCTTTTTTGAAGTCAGTTAAATATAAACACAAACACAAAACAACAAAAAAAATTAATAATCATGACAATGTATTTTAATCAACATAAATAAATAATAGTACTTATAGCCACTGCCCTACTAAGTTTGATTTTATTGGCATACGCGGGTAACACATTGTCCGCTAGTATTATTTTTAAAGCTAAGCGAAATGCTAAGGGAAAGAACATAGATTATTTCGGAGTACCTGCTTCAGCGTGCGCCAATGCTCTTGTAAAATAATACTTACTAGTCGAATAAAAAATGGCTTCATCGATTTGGTATTCAGTGTTGTTCGTAGGTTCTATATCCACCCCCCAGCCTAATTAAATGGTATTCTGTTATTTAGGAGATGTTGCCAAAGCAAAAAAAAACGTGCATTAAAGAGATGGATAAATACGACAGTCCATCACCCGCTTCCGTAGCATAATTGGAAATGGACCTGTACTGTATTTTGGAGTTGCCGGTTAAAGTGCCGCTAAAAGTTATATTTTTCCATCCGAAATAATTTCTACATTATCCACTATTACCATTTCATATATCTAGTAATAAAGATACGGTACTTGAAAAAAAAAATGGTATATCAATACTTATATTGTTAGTTTATATAATCCATACAAATTTACGATAATGATACATCAACAAAAACTTAACACAGAGCTAACCTGGCTGCTTTTTTCATGTAGGTTTACGAGCATGCGTGCGTTACAATAAATATATTGAGCTTCACAACTGCTTTCATTCAATATAGTGACGGAAGAATAAAATTCTTCGAAACGTTGCAGAGAAAGAAAAATGAAGTAAGTTTCGGCATAAATAAAACTTTTACCTTGAGTCGTGATGACGCGAAAACATTTCCGTGCATTTCTCTTATGAGCTACTTTTTGCGGCACTTACAAAAATCTTTTATTATTTGTTATAGTTTGTTTGTTGTTTTTTTTCGTATTCACTTATTATTTATATTTTCTAATGATTTCTAATGGATATTATATAGCTAATATTTCGCGTCAATTCTTATTCTAATTAAATAAGCACTAATATGACAATTCATATTTTCTTTCTTTGTTGCATTTGTACCTAGAATTTATCATTTAATTTGGGATAGATTAGCTGATTAAAATAATTTAACCTTTAAAATAATAATCTGTTAATGTACTTTTTTTCAGGTTTAATATAAAATTTATTTAATTTATATCTGGTAGCTATACGTGTTTACTAAGTAATGTTTATCAAAAGTATGCTTTGAATCTAGAGAGCATGATCATTTATCAAAAACAATCCTGATGTTGTCAAAACCAAAGAACATACTTGGGTTAATTTTGTTTCGAAATAACTTTCCTAATGTATCGTAGACAAGTTTATTCCTTAACAATACGTTTTTGATATACAATAAAGCCCATTGCAACCTTTACTCACTTAGGTCAACTATTCCTATAAAATATTTTTGTTTATTGTTATCGTTTATAAAATATCTTATTTCTTTTGAGTCCATTTAAAAATATGTTTGGGTATTCCATCGTTTTATACCATTATTACGGTTAAACGACACACACACACACCCTCACACATACGCGCACACACCCTCATACGCGATTTTTTTGCATTACGTTATACTGTGATTTACTCGTTTCACTGTAATCTGTCTGGCCACTGAAGTAGATATTAAAAATAAGTGACCTTAATATAAATGAGAATAAGGGGAAAATATTATGTACCATGAGTTAATTAATCTGTACCGATAATGGTGATACATTGATAAATTGGTGTAGAAAACTGGTGTGATATTTCTGCCAGTGTGCCTCAAGGCATCGGACAAAAAGAAAAACTTCTTTTTGCATTTTTATATATCCTATATATACTTCTCCCTGCCAAAGTACGCAGACTATTCTCAAATTGATTATCAATCCCCACTTAGTCGTTCAGGTAAAGCGAATTTACATTGCAATTCGCAAATCCACTTAAAACTCAAGTCAAACTGTAGACAGTTCGTGGACTATCTGTAAAATGGATTGGATCTATTTACCACATATTTGTATGTGTGTATATAATATTTTTTTTAAGTTATTGTGACGAAACTAGCTCTAGGCCCACCTGTTGTTAAGCGGACTAACCTCTGCCTATAACAGATGTATTACATCACAAGTCACGATTTGCACTTCGGCCGTCACCTTGAGACATAGTTGTTAAGTCTCATTTGCCTGTAATTTCACTGGCTCTCAAAAATTGTTAGGATTAGCAGAACTTAACCCGAAGAGGTTGTTATAGTTTTTCCAATGACCCTGTATAATTTAATTATAATTAAAACAAGTTACCCCGCATCTAAATCCATTTTCTTAAGAACTAGTTGGCAACAAACACAAAACTAAGTCAATAAAGATTCCTTAAAACAGTTTTCGTCTCTTTAATTAGAGAAGGAACTCGGAGCAGTGGAGCAGTGTGTGTCAACAAAGTTGGCGGGATCCGTTTCTGGAGCGAGTTTCGAATGAAACGACGTTTCTGAACTGGGTTTGTGTTTTTAGGAATTTGGAAATGGTGAAATTGTGGATATAGGTATAATAGTAACTTCACTTAGAAAACTATCGCGAGCTTTATCCATTATAAATAAATAGGTAGCCGGCTGGGACTCGCGTTATATTTTCCATGTGTACCACCATGTTACCATGTAGACACACCATCGTGTCTAACAGTCCTACACGACACATAATGGCGAAAGTAACAGTGAAGCTAGTGACATATCGGACAATTTGACAAGTGCAGCTGAGCCGGGACCGACAGCGCCATCGTTACGTCAGTTACGTGCTGAGGCCCGCGCTCGCCGCTTCGCGCAATCGTGACTCCCAGACGAAGGGCGAAACTGATGGGAATATATCCGGTGAATATAACGCGAGTCCCAGCCGGGTATATACCTATTTATTTATGATATATAATAGATATGTATGATAAATGTAATAATTATTTACAATACTATGTACTATTGCATGGTGGAAGGGCTGCGATTGCCGCTATCTACCACCCTCAGGTAGAAAATCTGTCGCCAAGCACCTAACGGTGTGTTCCGGCTGCAGTCCTTGAGAGCTAGTGAAATTACAGGTTCATGAGACTTAACTAACTTCTCAACGTAACTTCTCAAAGTTACGGGTGCAGTGCAATTCTAGATGAAATGCTTTTGTTATAGGCAGAGGTCAGTTCGCTTCACAGTGGGCACCGAGCTTGTTCCGTCACATTACGAAAGAGACGAATGAGAGACACAAAAGTGATAAAATATACAATACACATACACACACTTTCCCTTGCAAACACACACCCTCACTCTCTCTCTCTCACACACACACACACACACACACACACACACACACACACACACACACACGCAACAATGTAAAGTATTATGAAATTGTTATCTAAAATTATTTTTGTATTTTCTTTAATTATTACTTATAAATGTACAATAAATGTATATATAATAATAATAATATTTATTTTCTAAATAATAATATATTGTGTGCATACTGCTAATGCAAACAACAAATCTGTACTCGGACGAAAGAGGTCCTGGTACCTATTTTACGGAACCTAGTGTAGGAATCAGGAGTTTGAATTAAATTTATTTTGTAAAATAGCCTTTTTCAATTAATAAACAATTATTATTATTATAATAACATAAAAAAAAGCTTTCAAGTGATAAATTGAAAACTCATACCACACCATCAAACTCCGTCCCCATACATTGGTTAAGATCGAGAGTACAAATTAAAATCATGCGTCATATCTTAGCGGTCAGAGCATGCCCCGGCTGCAGGCGTGCATACGTATATGGTACGAGATTCGAACCCGCGCTGGGTTCAAATCTCGTACAACACTGTGATTTCTCTTTTCATAATTATGTAATAAATTAAAAACATTACTAAATATTCCTTGAATCGATGACAGTAGTTTTATAAAAAGTTAAAAAGCTGAATCAAATGTTCAATGGTGTACGCGCCCAAAAAGCAAAACGATTCTGACAAAACGTGTCTATCGGCCCGTCTGTATGTTACAGCCATTAAACTCTTGAACGGAATGAGTTACTAACTTTGAATTAGGATATTTTATGTAGAATGTTGACCCAAAACCATTCAATAACAATTTAAATTACTCAATAACTACGCGAAATCGGTTAAATATATGAAAAAAATGAGGAAAGGACTGAATGTCGTCGCGCGTTGTCTAGTATTCATTGAGTAGAGTATAAAACTGTATGCGAGTGCTTACTTGGCTATCTTTTTAAAATCTGATAGCTCATTCTTTGACCACAATCTCACTTAATGATAAGTGAGGATATGGTCGATGGTGTTAACAGGTTTATACAAGAATTACTGGCCTACTTAGAATTAACTACCTTTTTCAAGTAGAAAATTTAACGCCAAGCACCTAACACCTAACCTTTCCTCAATACATCACGATTAACTGCTTTGCTTGAACTATTAATTATATTTTGTATCTATCTGTAACTATCAGCCTGATTGTCCACTGCTGAACACAGCTTCTCCCATTATGGGAGGGTTTGTCATAATCCCCACGCTTGGACGTCTTGGGGATCGCAGTGTCAGAAATCAGTTCCTCAGAAAGCGCTGCTACCCACCTTCTGGTGTGTTACCCTTAGTCGCCTCTCAGGACACCCATGGACCCAGGACACACATATTTTATAAATATATATAATATTTATACTAAATAACTAGTCTATTTTTTCCACTTATTTCTACCCCCAAATCAATCAAATTGTTTTATTCTGCTACCGGTTTCCGGGAAGAGATTGCTGCCTAGCAAAAGGCCACTGATTGTATTATTTTAAGATGGAATATTTGGTACTACTGTAAATTGGCCCTTGGGTCGCCTGGCTAGAATGTCGCTCCTCCATTGCTACCTGTGTGTGTCGTAAGCGACTAAAGGTAAAGTACCGGTACGTGAGTAGCAGCGCCTTAGGAAATCAAAACTCTTAAATTGCGATCACTAAGACGCCTGCCAAGCGTAGGGATTATGGCAAACCCCTCCTTAATGGGCAAGGCTTTGTTCAGCAGTGGATAATCCGACTGATTCATTACTGTTAATTTTAATAAGACAGTGCAATAAAATGTTATCTCTCTCTGTCTAACAGTGTGTGTGTTCCAGCAGCACCCCTTGAGAGTCACTAAGAATTTACAGATACATGAGACTTAACAACTCTATGTCTCGGGGTAACGGTCGTAGTGTTTCAATTGTAACGTAATGCATCTGTTATAGTCAGAGGTTAGTCCGATTATCATCAGGTGGGACTCGTGCGTGCTCTGTGAGTAAACCCACACCCATTGCTAATTGGGTTTCAGTCCCAAGGGTGGCGAGCTTATTGCCATTCATCAAGCTCAGTTTCAGGGTCATACAAAATGTTTTCTCTTACACACTGGACGTAACCAAGAACATATTACGTAAAAAAAAATCTTACTTAGCTCCGTTGAACATTTATATGAGGCTTTCAACGGTCTACGCTTTTACGGAATTCAAAATTAGCATTTTTTAATTATTTTCCACTATTGACATTTACTTCTATTGAACTACGAATAAATTATTTCCATTATTGCAACAAATAAAAGCTACGAGTAACTTTGTAGAAAGTTCAATCAATCTGTGGCATCTGTGGCTACATGAAACCACGAATATACTTTGCGAATCCTGCTTTAACGTAGTCTAGATGCACTAGAAAACATACGTTGTACGTAATCTCACAAATGGAACCTTTCACTCAAATTGGCCGTAGCGTTCACGTTTGCAGGCGAAAACGTGTAACTTCATAAAGTCGACCGCATTGGGCGTGTGATTGGCAATTTCCAACCGCGTCGACCACCTGACGCTCGAGTCGCGGGTCATTTGTCGCGAGTGTGTAGCCGACCTTATGCAAGACATAGTTTTATTTTAGACTTTCGTTTTTTGGCCAGAAGATACAAACGAAAAACGGCTTATACATGTAGTCCAGTTGTATGTAATTTAGACATCCGAGGGTACAAAAATTCGCAGTCAGCTGAAAATTAGTAGGATTGATTAAAACATCATTAAGAATTAAATTTAAAAGGCGAGAAAAAAAAGACTGGGTCACAAAAGCGGGGTTCCGTTATATTCAGCAAAACGGTAAGTTTTATCATAAAATTAGCCAAGACAAAAACTGTACGTCAGATCTGTAAAAAGATTTTTTTCCTAAGAGTCACCGTTTTTATGATATAACGATTCAAAAAGAGTTGTAATCGTCATACTATGTATAAGAACACCATGTTTATACGTCACTGAAGCTGTAATAGCAGTAAAAATGGTATTCTATCGATCATTGTAGCTTACACATACACCTATTATAATCCATATTATATAAATATGAGAGATCTACAATTTTTGTAAAGGCTTATTTGATGACAAAGCTTACCGTTTTGCTGAAAATCGTGAAAAACCCCTTTTTGTGACCTTTGAACGCGAGTATTTTTTTTTCCTAATAAGAAATTTTTAGATTTAATTTATAATCGTGTTTTGAATAATCCTACCAATTTTCAGCTGATTGCGATTTTTTAGTCGATCGATCATTGGAATAACCATCTTCGTAGGAACTACGTCCGCTGCAGTAATGACTTGGATGGGTGACCGCTAGTGGCATTACTACTGAGCGCTTCCGTGCCTCGGAAGGCACACAACGTCGGTCCCAGTTGTTATATTAGTACGACAGTCGTTGAAAATATTGTGGTAGGGCATTTTGCGAGTGCCTTCTTGGCTAGCTACCACCCTCAAGTATTTTTTTTCAAATAAAACAAATCGTCGCCAAGCACCAATGGTGTGTATTCTAGGTTAACCTGAACAACATCTACGCTACGACACACCATCAGGTGGTCGTAGTGATCAAAGGCTAGCTATTAGATATTAAAATTGTGGTTTATGCACCAATAAGTAATTAAATTTTAATCCCGAACGTATGAATGGAACTAGAATAGAATTGGAATGGATTTAGAATCTATCTCTAGAATCCTGAGTGCAGCGAGAGATTCAAGCTCGCTGAAGACGAAGAAAGCCTAATTCGCGCAGAGATGATACTTTTTACCTGCGAGAAAAAAAAAACGCAAAACTTCTAGGAACAAAGCATTTTCAGATGCGATTTAAAAGGCGTTCCAGTGTCTGTACTAAGTATACTGTATCAGACGGATTGTCCACTGCTGAACACAGCCTCCACCATCAAGCAGGAGCTTGCCATAATCCCCACGCTTGGCAGGCGGCTTGCGGATCCCAGTGTGAGTTATCAGTTCCTCAGAAAGTGCTGCTGCCTTATAGCCATTCCAATCCTCGCCTAGCAGAACACTCATCTCTCTCTTTGATAGCCACTGGTCATAACTCATCCTTACTGTGGCGTGTCTGCCTTAACGTATCACGTATGTTGTCTACAAAGTACATTGCTCCACGAACTGACGTCACCTTGCATCACTGATGTACACTGAATAGTCCACGGTCATCACTTTCAATGTTAACTGTCCCGAGTTTCACTCCTTAGCTAAGAGGTGTTACCTCTTCAAAGGATGTTACAATGCACTGAGCAAGATACGATGCTGCCAAATCAACTGCAGTCTTGTGACGTAAGGTTTAAAATTTACAGTCTCTCAAATGACTGTAGACTAGCAGTGAACACAGACTATAATATCGTTGATAAATCCATAGTCTTGTAACGAGACTATGGATATATATATATACTATATATATATATATATATACTATTTTTGGACTAGAAATTCAATTAAATTATTTTCCAGTGGGCCTATGTCATATGGAATAAATAGTTATATTATAAAGGTCTACAAACAACATGTTAATTGAACCAAATTAAAAATTAAAAGACCGCACTCGGTCACACCCGGTCCAAAGATGCCTATCACGCTGGATGCATTACCACGCTGTTTGGCGATGGCCAGCCTTTGCACGAGGTAGCTACGACCCAGAGCTTTGGTCGTGACCCCTCTATCTTCGCCCAGTTTGCTTAGCTGTTCTTAACCGATCAGCAAAGTTAAGCAGCGTCCGCCACGGTCATGAGTTGGATGGGTAAATATTTGTCAAGACTTTCAATACTAATCTTACAGATTTCATAAACAACTTCTATAAATGTTACACTCATCGGTGTTGGAAATAGGGCGTATTTCATTTTTATTTCATCCCTAACATAATATATATATTATATATACCTCCTGTATAACCATCCCGTTATCCATCATTACAAAACTCGTGGTCGCGTCCTATCTCACCCGCCGTCAACTGCGCGATGAAATATGATGCGAAATATTAACAGTGGACTACTGCCTTAGTAACAGATGGCCGAGATATTAATCAAAATGTGAATGTTTGTGTGTCAACCAAGTTTTAACATTCGAAACATTTCAGGGATACTAAAGTTAACATTAGAAACAGGATAATATTTAATGTACACTGTTTTGTTTTTGTTCTCATTTCTGGCTATTTTTCTGGCAGACATGTTTAGAAAATATCCTAGAATAGTCAAATGAAATAATAATTTGTATAGCCCAAGGGGTGTCAGGCTAGAATCTTACCTCTCCAGCTCTATCGGAGGGCGTCGTAAGAGGCGACTGCGGGTAACACTCCAGAAGGTGGACGGCAGATCTTTCTGAATTGATATTTCACACTGCGATCCTCAAGTTGGCTGCCAAGCGTGGGGATTATGGCTAACCCCTCCCCCCTATATTGAGGCTGTGGTCAGCAGTGGACAATCCGGTTGATACATTTATTCGATTTGGTTAATTTGTTTCTTTTTTCATAGGCCGGACTTATCACGCAGGACTTATCACCAAAATCTTACCTTATGGTAAGTGATGATGTGGTCCAAGGCTTAATCTAGAATTACTGGATCTAAAGGGCAGATGCTATAATAAAACGTTAGTTGATTGGTGACAGATTTTCTACTTAAGTGTGCTTGTCAGGCGGACAATCGTAAAATGCCATACCACAAAGCAAATAGTTTGTAAGTTTACCTACAGTTTATTTTTATAGATAGTTATAGTTAACCATTTCTATAACGACATGAGCAAATGAGGAAATCTAAATGTTTCCGTTGCAATTAAACCCTTTAAGACAACACATGGTAGCGATAGCAAAAATGTTTTGTTTCAAAATTATAATTCTGAACAAGTATAAATTATTTTAAAAAATAACAAACCCGACTGCGATTTTTTTTAACATTAAGCGTTTTATCGTTTTAAAGAATTATATGCATATTTGGAATATTTTGGTAAACCTCTCGATGGGATTGAAAAAATAATTATTTTTATTTCCTCATAATATGTCGTCTAAAATACACCAGTTGGTTTTTTATGTCCCTAGTGTCACTTGCGCTATGAAGACAAATCTAACGATATCTCCTACATTAAAATCGGTCAAGACATTTCAAAATTATGATGGAACAAAGAAATTCACAAACATATATACATACATACATTAACCCTGGAAACATAATACTACTCTTATTGGGCAGTCATTAAAAAAATTAAACATAAGCAAGTACTTTCCAAGTTTTCGGTAATAATTAACTTCAGTGGATTTTTATATTACTATTTTTAATTACTTATGTCAAATGGGGTAATTTTGTATTTTAAGCGTGGTTTTATACTGAATTTATGTGTCATATTTGTAATTAGATAAGATATTAGAATTTATAGTCATATAATATATTCAATTAGTAAAAAACTAAAATCACCACCGGCAAAAACCAATTGAATTAAACCCCATCAAATATACCACCATATTTCTAAATGATGAATTATTTCCAAATGACATACACCTGTTCATTTCATTTATGTTTATTAATTTGGCACTTTCAGCATTTCATTCTGAGTGTCATGATATTATATCTGCTGTCAGCTGTTCCTTTCTAAATCATTACCTACGGTTATTCTTATGTAAGTTGTGACGGTCAGTCGTACATATATATAGTATAACGAGCAAGCGATCTTACCCTACCGGCGTGAAGCGCAGCCAGGTGGTCTACCCCGTCTGTTGCTGCTCATTAGTTGGCCCTTCTACTAGGACATGCTGCCTATTATCGCATGCGTTGTGTGATACTACTATGTCTACAAACTAACCACCTACGTACTACCCACATAGTGTGCTGCAAGGGAGGTCTGACTGGTGACCCAATACTACTATAGAACCACCAATATCTCAGTGCCCGGGACAAGGCAAGTGACGTTTCAGTGATAACTCTTAAGGCGACTCTTCTTGAGATCGTATATTGTAATTAGGCTTTGGAAATAACGCGGAACAATATTAGAGTACATCCAAGTCTGTGGTACCGAAATAAATCTGATATTTACGTTTTTAATTGTTTTCAGAACCCACCTATATAAAAAGTTTCATTTCACCTTAGTTCTAAAATATGGGTAGGTCTTATGGCGATATAGATTCCTAACATCTTAACAAACCCTAGTGCTACAAAGTAAAATATATCGAAATTTTAGAAGAATATTTTCTTTAAACATATGACCTCTCACTTTAACTCTAACTACTTTTTTTCCTGAAGTATGCCATTTAGGCCCTAGTTTAATATTTAATTTATAACAGGAAATAAAATATATAAATATAAACATAAGTTTCATACATTTTAGTAACTGCGGGATAACTCTAGCTTGAATAAAACAGATGGCTCCTTACTCACTCAAATATGCGAGTCGTCTTCGTCGCTGGTGAGCCGGGATTTCACCAGCGGCGAAGAGGACTCTTGTCAGAACTCGCCGCCACGACCATCTGCAACCCCTCGCACCAAGTCGAGCTGCCATCCGGAATGCTAAGCAAGACGTAAACGCGGGGGTCTCAAGCTCTCCTTGAAAATTGCCACTTCGGAAGAAGTTTTATAGAAATACATATAAACCAATAGTGCCGCTGTGGCCGACAGCCCCGGCCCTAGCAGCCAGCAGTTGCAGTTTGCAGCGTCACTCAGAATACAACCTTAATCTCCGTTTTGATGCAACAAAGAAAACTGAATTTTTCCAACAATGCAATCCGATCTTTCACTAGATGTACCGACAGCTAACAAGTTTGATATGTATGAATGGATGGTACAATTTTATTTTTACCAAATTTTATATTTGCTCGTACTGAGTTTTACAATTCAATTGCATAAAACTATATAAGAAAAACAAACATAGTTTTCAATCCGGTTAGAGGTTGATTGCATATATGTATGTTTGTTATAATTTTTCTCGGATTACTGGACCAATTTTGATACAGTTTACGCATCAATGAATAGTAGGTTCATAAACATGTTGTACAGCTGTATACTACCAGCGGGGGCTTGAGAGATTCTCATAATGAATGTTCCCATGAATGAATGTTTTACTTCCACATCAAGTTGGACTGTTGATAACATTGCGAGTCATATTTTTCAGATTTAGGTAGACACAGATTCAAAACAAATACCTGAATCAGAGGTCCGTATGACAGTTGTCAAAGTGATAATTCAAGTCGAACCTTTCACATAGTAAATAAATAACTTTAAACGGTTTAAATCGCGTATATTTATCATTATTTTTGTCTCGACGTTTCAAACACTTTGCAGTGATCGTGGTCACGGGGTAACTGAACCTTTTCGAACCTTTCAGTTTTGTTTTCACATTTAGGATAAAATTGATTCAAAACAAACCGTCAGGGGTTCTTAACTCATGATAGCTTTCAAAAGACAGTAAAGACTTCTGTCTCATATTGCAAATTGACTACTAGTTTACTAAGAGAAATTATAGATCTCATTGGGACCTACATTCCGGATGACAGTTGTCAAAGTTCAATGGACTTTAGCTCAGAAACTATAGAACCTAGAAAACTGGTTTACCTATAAAAGTTATGTCTGTCATTGTGATCTGTATTCCAAGTGACAAATGTAAAAATTATAAGTCTCGACATTTCGGAACCTATTGAACTAAGATAAGTAGTTTTCTTGCAGAGATAAATTGCTTTCATTAGATCTTCATAAACTCTTCAAGGCGTCGAGGCCCGCTATCGTTCCACTACGCCTATATTCAAGAGAAAAAGATAGAAAGCAGCTCGTGGACATCCTACGAATGAATACCACCAGGTAATGAAAAAAATATCAACAGTGGGATGTCATTAGTAACTAACTGAACATACTCTCTAAATAGTTTAAAATAATAGGCATCATTAAAAATTAACAAACATAACGTATGTAACTGAAAAATAACTAGATACAAATATTCGTTAAAAAAGGAAATAAAGAACGGAAAATAAAAACATAACACATTTTAAATAGTTGATTTTTCGCAAAGTAAGTAATTTATTGACAATATTAATATTGTTAGGTTTGCAATAACGCCTGGTATGCGGATTACATTACAAAATCACAAATATACGATAGGAAAATATTTAAGTCATGTGCGGGATTCGAACCCGCGTCTATCCACCCCAGTACGATGGTTAAAGAACGATAGGAAAGATTTGAGTTATGACGTCATGTCATGTTAGCTCAATTAGTTATAGAGCATACCCCAGGTCAAGGGGTGGATAGACGCAGGTTCGAATCCCGCATATAACTTAAATTTTTCCTATCGTATATTTGTAATTTTGTAATTTATTGACAAACCCAAAAAATGCCCCAAAATTTGGTAATAATATGCAATTGAATGAGTTGTTATTGTTTTTTATTATTCATTATTTCACACCACATGTACCTACTCAAACACGTACATGGGGCACACTAAAAGTTTTGCACTTCTAGCTAATCGGAACTATTTGAATTTCGAATGCTATATTTTTTGGAACGACTTGCAACCTAAAAACTACCGACTGAGCACTGAGGCGAAATGAGAGCTGGCGCTCACTATGGACTTAAAAATCCACGCGCTTTGACGTCCATTCCTTTTTACTTTGGTCAAAGGGCACTATGACCTCCAGTAGATTAATCCAGCCAGTTCATTGGTTTTGATAATTTCATCATTTGATAATTTCTGGAAACGGAACAGAGAAGAAACAAACCAGAAATGTTGGTATCAGAAGAAATGCAAATTCTGATCGCTGTTTTATCGCAAAGCAAATATTCAGTAGATATGAAACAAAACAGTCAGTAAGAAACTCTCAGAAACCATTCAGACAAAAGCCTGGGGCATTTAACGTAAGTAAGAAGAAGTGTTCCGAAGCTTAACACGTCTAATGTTTGTATCAGAAGAAGTTAACGCGAGTTTACAGCGACGTGGCACAGAACTTTGCGATAGGCTTGTCTGTTAAAGTTTGGCTGCTATTACGTATGATGGAAACTGAATGTTTTTTATAGAAAGGTATTATCATTGTATAAGGACTTGTGTTATTTTTTTCATGATTGTAAAATCATCAATCGTTTTGAAGCAATGATGGCCGAGCGGTAATAGCTATGGACTGCCGCGCCACAGTACCCTGGTTCGATCCCCACCGCCGGCATGAGCTTCACCGCATGGTGGAAGGGCATTTTGCGATTGCCCGCCTGGCTAGCTACCACCCTCAAGTAGAAAGTCTGTCGCCAAGCACCTAACGGTGTGTTCTGGCAGTAGTCCTTGAGAGCCAGTGAAATTACAGGCACAATAAGACTTAACAACTATGTCTCAATGTGACGGGCGCAGTGCAATTCGTGACTTGTGAAAAATGCATCTGTTATAGGCAGAGGTTAGTCCACTTAACATCAGGTGGGCCTCGAGCTTGTTCGGTCACAATAACATAAAAAAGAAACACACAAACAGCAACCACTAACATCTTGAAGTTTTTCAGGAACTTGAGTGCGGTCACACGTCACACGTTACGCGATCCATGACACACTTCACACGTCACACTTCACACGTTACACTTCATCGTTGTTTATTCAGTTGAAAGAACAAGTATCCAGTCTACAACATTCTTGTTATATTGAACGGGTAGACAACAACACAGAAAGTACGAAAACACTAAAAAGTATTTTGACCAAAATTGCGATTGACATTATAAAACATTATAGCGTGAATTACCTGCCACCGAAATGAGATAAAGGTACACATTACATATGCACATTAAAATTTTGACATTTATTTACTAAAATTCATTTACTGGCAAGCCAGTGAATAGCAACATTTTGTACTGAGAAAAAAAAATCGACTGTATTATAGCTTTATATTTGATTGAATGTGCTTTTTTTGTAAGAATGGTTTTAAATTTTTGTTAAAATTTCACACAACTCAATCCAAATTACAAAACCGGCCCTTTTTTATCTATTATAGTTCGTAGTATTATTAGCTGTCAAAGTTCCATCGTCCGCCGGCCGGAGCTACCAACCTACCAATCGCAGTGCGCCCGCGCGCGAAATTCAAAACAAGGGCCTGGTTTGGAACCAAACAGTTGAAAAACTTCCGAAATCTTTCAAAAGAAAAAAAAACTTGAGGTACGGATCCTTATCAATATTAACGCTGCCGCATCCTAAGCAGTGTAATTTTTGATTAATTTTAACGAACCTACTAACCAACTAGACAGAATATTAAAAAATCTAGGCGGTCGACGACGCGGCTCGCAGTGTGAATGCGCATTTTGGGGCGGGGCGCAGCAGCGGCGCGCCACTACCCACCGTAGAATAAGCCCGTCCGGACGAAGCTGCCGATGTACTCATATCTTAGTACCTAAAGTGCAGAGTGCGTTAGGCCTGCCAAAACTCAAAATGAGAAAATTGCCTTCATCACACGCAATACCTGCCCTAACATAATATGTACCTAGCATTCGTTAGTAAGACACAACAGAAAGCCTTTAATTCAGTTAAAGGGGGCGCCGCGACGCCTTTCCGCGATGCAGTAAGTACGACTGTGTTTGTTAACTTGATAAAGCGACATTAGTTGACATAGGACTGTGAGTATTCTTCCCTTTGAGAAGAAAATACGCTCGAGTAACCGCATGAGGTGGTATTTAGTGAAATGAAGTGTTTCCTATACAGTGTTACTGTTCTAACAAACTCTTGTTGGTTGACGTCTATTAAACCTAACAAACATCTTTAATTGTATTTGTTTATTAAATAGATGTTTTATTATTTCAATACAATAATTAATTTGCTCGATCTAAGTGGTCATTATATACTCTAACGTCGCGTGGCGCATCTCAACGTCCGTCGGTTCAGCGGCGATAGCTCCAGGCTTGTGGGAGGCATTATTGCTATTTTCATTCATTACGAGACACAGAACCTAAAAGAGTCCGACAGTACTAGAAAAAAATCGTGTTGTTTTCTATAAAATTCGTTTTTAGTAAAGTTATTTGTTGTTTTAAACGGAAGCAGTCCGCGAAATATTTTCATAAAAACTAACGTGAGTTGACATAACTATTTACTAAATATGCCGGATAGCACTCACGGTGTTTGGTCGTAATCTCCGAAATGTTCGTCGAACTGCATTGGATAATTAGCATTGTTCCAATAACCCTGTATACCTATATAATTTTTTAAGACTCGAAAGTTCTACCCTAATTTGCCGGTATAGAATTGCACCCCGCCATATTTTCACGTGGGAGGCGTTGGAGGTGACGAAGTGATACCAGAGGGTGGGCAGCAGCGTCTTCTCAAGAACTGCAACTTTACACATCGATCCCCAAGACGACGGCCAAGCGTGGGGATCGTGGCAGAGCCCCTCTTATCGAGGGAGGCTGTATTCAGTATTTGACAATTTGGCTGATACAGTACTTGATTATCGAAGGTAGAGGGTGATGATGAAATAATGTAATAAACATAATTATATTTGTCACGTCCGCTAAGACATTCAACAGTTCTTTTGGAAACTTGAACCTAGCTGCACTTACTAAATACCCTATATACAGGGCGTCCCACGGCGATGCCACATGGAGGGAAAGTACCTTAAATATTGTAGATGGAACATTTTACTGGAAGAAGACATTATTTAAATTTCAAAAACAATTTAAACTGCATTCATAGATATTTAAATAATTACATGGTTGAACCGGGAATCGAACCCGTTACACGAGAAAAATACTGTAGTTTCATCATACCGATCGAAAGATTTCATCATAAGGATAATTTTTTTGCTAAATAATGTGTCAGAAATAAAAGGAAGACCGTGAATTTTAACATTGTTGAGAAATTTGTTCAGAAAAATGAAAAGCTGACATTGCCGTAAGGACATACAACTGACATTATCATAAGTACCTATTACTAATAAATGTACCCACTTGAAAATCATTTCCCTATACCTATCGAAAGATTTCATCACAAGGATTATTTTTTGCTTAATAACATAGTGTCAGATCAACTACATCACTAGATCAGATGAACTAATCGATTTAGCTTCCAAAACCGCCTGATCCGAAATGGAAAAAAGGGCTTTTTCAAACACTTAACTCTCGCAATGGTGTCACTACCCTTGTATGTATATTATTTAAGTATGTATAAAAGCACAGTAATTGAGAGTTGAACAAAACATTATTCTTTACCTACAAACTATAACCCCCAACCTGTCTTAGTTCTACAATTCTAAATATCTCAATCAGAGTCAGTTCGGGAGCTGACGTGGCAGATATCGCGCGTACTTCATTAACCCTCTCTCAGTACATTTGAGTTCGGTTAATCGTTCGGAACACTGAGTTATGGCCTGTGTGAACCAATCCTTCGTGGATTAAAATATAAACTGTGGGCGAAAATGTTTACTGTTTGGAAATATATATTTTTTTACGTTATGAAGTGTTAGGACTGATAAGTCACCCATTTCATGGTAAAGTCTGCTATACAGAAGCAACTACACTCGTCACTCCGTGATATTAATTAATGTGTTACTTTCACCCAGTGATTTTACTTGCAACAATGCCCTTATAGAGTTGTTTTTGTAAGGCAGAATTAATGCAATTTGGTGGTACCCACTAAGACAGATTCTAGCTTAAAAGACCTATGTCTACCTTTTTTTTTATGTCCTGAATTGTAGAAACGTTGTAACTCTAATTTTTACTTTCGTTCCTATTATTAAACCTTCATAACCTTCATAAGGGGCCGGGGAGACACCTGCAGCCTAAATGAATTGAAACTAAAAAAAAAAAAAAAAAAACACCACCAGCCCCATTCTATAATCGGACATCCAGGGATACTCGGAAGCGCCACTGCTTTATGGTGGATATTCCATTTACCCGCACGAAGCGATATGCTTCATCGTTCATCATACGAACCGACAGGGAATGGAACACTCTGAGTCTGTGTTTCCGGTGTTATATACAATATAGGGATCTACAAAACGCGAGTGAATAGGTATCGTCTGGTTAAGCACGCTCCATCATCGATCGCATCATCACCTAACCTCAGGTGAGATAGTGGTCAAGTGCAACCCAGTTCGGTATAAAAAAAGCAAGACAAATTTGTCAGTTAGCTTTAACCTTGTTCCCGATGACACTACCTGATAATTATACTAACATTATGAAAGTGACTAAGCTTACAAAATTATATACCTATAATAAAATATTACTTTTGCAAACGGAGATGCTCCATGTTGATTTGATAGATAGATAGAAAAAACTTTATTTGCACAAGAACTTAGAATTAACATGGCAATAAAAAAACTTAAACAGAAATACACTATTGCAAAATGGCGGCCATATCGCTTATAGCAATTTCTTCCAGGCAACCAGGAACAAAGGATTTATGTATTTATGATATGGGAGGCAGTTTTCCACAATTAGGTATACAACTAACTGACATTACCATGAAGTAGGTACTGCATCCAAGCAATTTAACCCATATTAAATTTACCATAATTATATAAACTTACGTATAATAATACACATATATAAATACCTATATATTTTATACTACATAAAAAATAAACATACACATACCTAAATACTATAGATGCCTACTAATTCCCAAAGTACAGTAAGTACAGGAAACTAATGATATAAAAGCTAGCTCTTACTAGATAAGTAATATTCTTTTACTCTATTTTTGAAGATATATAGCGACTGCGACTTATAGATTAACACAATGGCAGACTGTTCCAGAGTCGTGCAGCAAAACAGAAAAAAGTACAGTAAAAGATTTATCATAAAACGAAGTTCTGTGCGGGGGATTTGAAATCTGCCAAACGAATGACTCCTCCCGCTTGTGCTGTTAACTTGGACCTCACTCGTTCGAAAATTAGGAATGCCCAATGACACGGCAAAAACTTTATGATCTACCCGAGGACGTGAAATAGTGAGCTTACACACACAGTGCTAAATAGTTGTAGAGATAGGAGTTAGGACTCACCATAAATACCTCTAACACAATTTGGGTATTTGGAGCCGTAGATAGTGTTTGAATTCAACTAATCATGTCTATAAATTTATCCAAACAAACAAGATTGTCTTTGCTATATAGGGTGTGTGAGATTTATATATATGTTTCAACAGTTCGGTCGTCTTTATTTATTGGATGATCTTGAGTGGCAAAATCTTAATTAATGTTCTGGAATGGAGGTCGTGGGTTTGATCCCTGAACTGTTTTTTATTTATTTCTGTATAAGTGATTTCTAGTAGCAGTCCGGAATCTGAAAGTAAACGTTCTCAGTACAGACAGACTGATGGTAAACGTCACATTTACTAACAAACGCTCGTAGCGAAGTAAAGCAACGCCCGCCTCGATCATGAGTTGGATGGGTGACCGCTAGTGACATTACTAGTGAGCGCTTCCATGCTTCGAAGGGCATGTTAAGCCTTCGGTCCCTGTTGTTGTCTGCGGATGGCAGTCGTTATAGCATGGTGGTAGGGTATTTTGTAATGTATAAAATCTGTCGCCACGCACCTAACGGTATGTTCAGGCAGCAGTCCTTGAGAGCCAGTAAAATTACAGGCACACGAGACTCAACAACTGTATGTCTCAGTGTGACAGGCGCAGTGAATTTCGTTACTTGTGACGAAATGGATCTGTTATAGGCAGAGGCTTAACATCAGGTGGGTCTCTTGATTAATCCGTCACAATAACATAAAATATAAGCATTGCAATTTAACGGGGCAATGCTGCCAGCAAGCTGGGCACTCTGCCAACTGGTAGTGGGCTAGAGCATTTGGACTGCCTATGAGTCCAAATGCTTTTATTGTAGTAGCTGTAGTGTTGTATATAGTTTGTAATCGTATTTTGTTAATAAAGGCATACCGACGGTAAAAAAAAAAACATAAAAAAAACTTCAAAAATAAACTTTTATCAGTCTAGCCGTCTGCCTTTCATAATATGTAATACAGATAGCATTATATAAGTCAACTACCACACAAACAGAAAACAAACATCCTAAGGGGATGACACGACTGCAGCAACTCGTCTAACGAACGCTGCCTTCGGGCAGAGTATTAAATAACTTGTGTAGGAGAAAGTGGGGGTTTGACTGAAATAACTTTAGAAAAATAAGTATTATATTGGTAACCCGAGACAGAAATCGTTTCAAATCGTGTGTTTTTACACTGAGAAAAACGACTTTGGAGCTTAAATCAAATTTGACCTTTTACTGTTGAATTGTAACTAAGTAAGATGAATTCACAACTCTTAAGATGATTTTCAGCAATCAATATAAATGTACCATGTTTTATAATAAACACAACCGTCAAAAAACGCTTTCCGTAAAGCATTTTCAGAATTGTACTTGTTATACGATAATAATTGCAATATTGACCATAAAATATACCTTACTTTTACGGCGGTTTATATACGGTGATTATCACTATAACGTACGACTTAATCAGCCTCATCGAAAAGTCAATATTTAAGAAAGACCACAAAATACACTTTAAATGAAGACGAAAAGAAACATTCGCCTTCACTGACCTCGTTTAACGCCTTCTAGTTGGCGTTTTTAAACGTATTTATGTTTGGTCGGTTTTTTGCCTTCATACCATATAAATTGGCCCTCATTAGGGTGCTTTTGACTTTAGATTTTTCTCAGTGTACCTATTATCTCAATAATATTATACCAATGAAGTCCATATATACAGAAATAGTTATACAAAATACGAGGGATGTTGTCCAAAGCCAGAAATAGGTACACGAAAGCATTTGAGTACTATCTTAATAGGGATTAGTAACTAAATTAGCAAAGCCCACACCATTGTTCAATTATTAAGAATAATTTATGTTACAGTTTATTCACAGTTTTATTTTGTAAATGAACCAAAAAATAATATTAAAATTTATAGATCTAGAACGTGAAAAGAGCTCAGTAATGAATAGTATATTTTTTCAAAAAAGATCTCAATCCTATTTTACCTAAAAAACTCAAACACTCTACTAAAGTATTTCAAATTAAAGTTACACTTTACAATAACAAAACGTTCTATTTCTCAACACAAACAAAAATATGTGTTCTTTGAACGACCATACTCGATGAAACTCCAAACTGCCGCCGTATCTCTTAGGGGTTTCTTGCGGTTAACTTATTTAACTAATTAGGAAATTAGGTGATACATAAACTACTTCTTTTTCTTTTTTTTATGTGATTGTCATAGTATCATAGTAGATATCTGGGACACATGTTGACAGAGGATTTGAAGGATGATATGGATATGGACAGGGAGCGGAGAGCGTTGGCAGTGAGAAGCAATATGCTGGCTCGCAGGTTTGCTCGAAGCACAAGAGAAGTAAAAATAACACTTTTTAAAGCTTACTGTCAGAATTTTTACTCGAGCAGCCTGTGGGTTCGTTATACGCAACGAGCTTACAACGCTCTTAGGGTGCAATATAATAATGCTTTCAGGGCACTGTTGGGACTACCATGGCGTTCCAGCGCTTCGGGAATGTTCGCGGAAGCACGTGTGGATGGCTTCCACGCTATTATGCGCAAAAAAATAGCATCAATGTTTCACCGTCTTAGAGGTAGCTCCAACAGTGTACTGAAGATTAGTGCATCTCGCTTCGATTGTCCTATCCAAAAGTACTGGATAGGTGTTGTCACGGGTAGGACTCAATAAAGTGAAATACCTCCTATATTACTAACATAGGTTTAAGGAAATTGTAACTAACAAAACTACGGATGTTATCCGAAATAAATATTTATTATTATTATTATTATTATTATAGTACTATCTTAAGGCCCATCTGATGTTAAGCTGACTAACCTTTGCCTAGAACAGATACATTTATTCACACGTGACGAATTGCACTGCGCCCGTCACCTTGAGATCTACATCCGTTGTTCAGTCTCGTGTGCCTGTAATTTTTTTGGCTCTCAAGGACTGCTGCCCGAACACACTATTAGGTGCTTGGAGGCAGGATTTTCTATTTGAGGGTGTAGCTAGCCAGGCGAGAATTCGCAAAATGATCTTCTTGTAGCTCAAGCCGGCAGTGGGAATCGAACCATGGATCTATAGCACGGTAGCCCATAGCTATTACCTCTCGGCCATGAAGCAACTTTATTCATAACTATTATTTAGTTATATTATCCCAACTTCTAAGTTATAATAATTATAGCTGTTATTAGGAATATGAATATCCCACTGCAAATTAAACTTTTTCAGAACCATAGTAGCTACGTAACTTAAAATATGCATTAGTTTGAACTAGAATCATTTATTGAGAAACTATAGAATTAGCGGAAATAAAAGGAATAGTACAAGGATGAAAAGGAATAATTTCCCATACAAGGTTTATACTATTAGTTTGAGTAGAAATTGATGACTTTGGTTCATTTCGAATATAAGGAAAGTTTTTTTTTTTAATGCCTGATAGGTAAGCCTTTGACCACTATGTCACCTGATGGTAAGTGATGATGTGGTCGAAGATGTTGTTTAGGTTAACCTAGAAGTACTAGCTCTCAAGGACAGCTGCCGGAACACACCGTTAGGTGCTTGGCGACAGATTTTCTACTTGAGAGTGGTAGCTAGCCAGACGGGCATTCGCAAAATGCCCTATCACCATGCTATAACGACTGCCATCCTAAGACAACAACCGGGACCGTGTCCTCCGAAGCACGGAAACGCTCAGTAGTAAGTTCACTAGCGGTCACCCGTCCAACTCATGACCGCGCGCGACGTTGCTTAACTTTGCTGATCGGTTTAGAACAGCTAAGTAAACTTCGCTACGAGCGCTTCAAAAGTAAAATAATCAAGATTTTTTCTAAAATGTATTTATTGTAAGAAATAGTCTGAGTAGTACCTATTTAGCCCGTGGGGTGCCGGTCTAGAATATCACCGGCCATGTCTTCCCGTGGGTGTCGTAAGAAGCGACTAAGGGTAAAATACCTGAAGGTGGACGGCAGCGCCATCTAAGATAGCAGTTACTCACTGCTATCTTACACTGCGAACCCAAGACGCCTGCCAAGCGTGGTGATTATGGCAATCCTACGTTAATGAGAGGATGTATTCAGATGTGGACAATCCGGATGATCCAGTACAAAACATTTTTAAAATTATTTAAGATGATTTTACAATCGGTGTAATTTAAGGTTAGATCTTTGTTTAAAATATTTACTATGTTTCGCCAAATAACTAGTATTTTATATGTTACTAGCTTTCCGGCCGCGGCTCCACCCGCGCGTATGTCGGTTGTCGCGCAAAACCAACCTCTTTTTGCGCAGCTGGATAAAAACTATCACATGTCCTTCCCCGGGTCTCAAACTATTTCCATACCAAATTTCACCCAAATTAGTCTAGTAGTTTTTGAGTTTATTCGTTGCAAACAAAAATACAAAAATCCAAAAATACTATAAAATAGTGTAGATATGTATAGAACACGCACTTAGTAGGTTTTTTTAATCACACTGGCTCTTTGGCTCGTCAATAAACAGAGTTAGTGCCATAACCAAAAAAAAAAAAAAATATATATATATACTAAGTTGAGAAAGTCACATTCCGCCAATACATCCCGGTAAGCACTTACTATGAGTCTTTCCCGCCCTAAGGTGGAAAGCAGCGTCTCCTACCTTCCACCGGCTACTCGGATCAAACACACACTACAGAGCTTTCCAAGCATGAGACATTCGAAATAGTTCTTTTATTTCTTTATTTCATTTTTCTATACCATTTGACCTTATTTTATAAGTAAGAGATATTTTTGAATAAATTTAACTTTAGGCATTACTTTGAGAAAATATCTCGACCGTGCGCTCAAAGATTCATGACCTCCTGTAGCTGCTTCGTGTAGAATCGAAACGCTTAGAAAACTATTCTGGCTAGACTACGTGGCGTTTTTGACAGCACGTTAGGTTAGTTATAAATGTAGACGGTATTATTGCTAAGTATATATTTTTAATATTTCTTTACCAAAAAGTTTATTATAAGAGTGTTTTTTCATATATTTTATTATTATATTTAGGAGTATTTCCCGTTGAAATACTCATTAATTCACTGTACAGTTATATTTTTCATTATTGAGCTCATTTTTATTTACTTGTGCTGTTGTCGAATACGCACCGGGTGCTTTTACCACTGAGCTATCAATACTGGTTTAATATAGCTAAAATTTTATTATTTTAACTGTCATAGGAGATGGTTGGGATAAAAATTATGTAAATTTGTATTTCGCTTAGCACGCTAGTGTTTTTAATTGTAATTATTTAAAAATCATTATATAGTTTTAATATTGTTATGTTTGCAATAACGCCTGCTATGCGGATTACATTAGGAAATTACAAATATAGGTACGATAGGAAAAATTTAAGTCATGTGCGGGATTCGAACCCGCGTCCATCCACCCATTTAGCCGGGGTATGCTCTAACCAATTGAGCTAACATGACATCTCTCATGTCATGTTGGACTCAAAAAACTAATATGACACTCAAATGTCAAATCTTTCCTATCGTTCTTTAACCATCGTTGGGATGGAGCAAACATAACAATATTAACATTATAAGGTTGCGTCATCATTTACAAGTATAAAACCAATTGCAAAATTGGTCTTGTTTGTAGTACAGCGTAAGTTGTACTATAGATGTCGCTCCATCCCAATACGATGGTTATAGAACGATAGAAAATATTTAAGTTATGACGTCATGTCATGTTAGCTCAATTGGTTAGAGCATACCCCGGCTAAAGGGGTGAATGGACGCGGGTTCGAATCCCACACATGACTTAAATTTTTCCTATCGTATATTTGTAATTTTGTAATCATTATATAGTTTTAAAGTTTCAGAACTCCGCGTTTAAACAAAGTGTTTATCTGACGGAAATGGGACAATTCTGCAGGTGCAATAACAATACACTATTACTCTGCTATTACTGATAGAGACAAACGGGTGATTCCATTAACGGAACAATCACGGAGAAAATGAATCGTGCTCCAATTCATTCGGAAACGGTCCTCGGAACGTCTTTTATTTCCGCTTCTGCGACGTTCGGCGGCCATTTTAATGGGGTTAGGATGTTAGGCTTTGTCTGGCTCTACTTGTCTCTTTAAAGTTTAATTGATTGTTCATATATTTTCTCGGTGAGAAGTTGTTACCATTTTTTAATTTTTCATGTTATTCAGTTTATTGTGCTGCGTAGAGAAGCGATTTTGCACAGTAAAGTGGTCAGCACTGGCAAACATTGCAATGTAGTTTCAATGATTTGTATTTGTCTTTATTAGAAACTAGCTTTCCGGCGGCGGCTCCGCCCGCGCGTATGTGCCATAATTACCGTGCAAAACCATGAACCTATTTTTGCGCAGTTGGATAAAATCTATCCTATACCGTGTCTGAAACTATATCCATACCAAATTTCATCCAAACCGATCCAGTAGTTTTAAATTTTATTCGTTGCATACAAATATACAAATATTTCCTCTTTATAATATTAGTATAGAGAATAAAGACAAATACATGCTTTTTTTCAATTATTTGTTTTTAGCTGCGAAACTCCTTGACCGAAGATAATTAAATTTCAGGGATAACAATTTGGAACTATATTCTACCCACCGAAATAATGGCCAAGTCAAAAGTTTTATGTCATCAAAACTTATGTCCCAGTTTTAGAAGTCGTCTAATAAGTAATTTTATGAATGTAGATGTTAAAACTTCATTATGAATCCTATGGATTTATAACTTTAAATTGTACCTAGTTGTTAAAATTATTGTACCTTACAAAATCACAAATATACGATAGGAAAAATTTAAGTCATGTGCGGGATTCGAACTCGCGTCCATCCACCCATTGAGCCGGGGTATGCTCTAACCAATTGAGCTAACATGACATGACGTCATAACTCAAATCTTTCCTATCGTTCTTTAACCATCGTATTGGGATAGAGCGCCATCTATAGTACCACTTGCGTTGTACTACAAACAAGACCAATTTTGCAATTGGTTTTATACTTGTAAATGATGACGCAACCTTATAATTTTAATATTGTTAGGTTTGCAATAACGCCTGCTATGCGGATTACATTACAAAACCACAAATATACTATAATAAAAATTTAACTCATGTGCGGGATTCGAACTCGCGTTCATCCACCCCTTGAGCCGGGGTATCCTCTAACCAATTGAGTTAACATGACATGACGTCATAACTCAAATCTTTCCTATATTATTGTACCTTCCTTAGACATTTTTGACGTAACATATCTGGCTGAGGTTAAAAAAAAAAGACGGGTTGCACTCCGGGAGTGCCGGCAGAAGTGAAAACTTGATTATTAATCAACGTTGAGCATGTTTGATATTTTGGAATTGTTTAGGAATAATTTTGCACCAATTGCTTTATCATTATAAAAGTACTATCATTTATGTGGTAGAATACAATATTCATTTATTGCGCTATCGTACACAAACATGACAATTTATATTACATTAAATTTTTAACACTTTAAAACTATTACAATTATTTTACATTAAAAAGTTTATCTCTCCGAAAAATCAACTTTTATCCATAATTTCAACGACTTTTTCACCATCATCATTACCAGAACTATCATCGCCAATCTCTAAAACTGATACGATAGGTTTATGGTAGCTGAAGTAAGAAACGAACAGTTTTGATTCGAACCTATTTAAATGTCTAATAAAGACCGCATCAATAGTAGTTTTGTATTTCGTTGTGCTAAGATTGCGATCATTCGACATAGTTAAACCAAATTCATTATTTAAAAATTCAATTAATAGTTGATTTTTATCGTCTGCGAAGTTTATGTTGAAATCTCCACTCAAAATCATTGGCAATTCATCAAAGCTTTTTCCAATTTTTTTTTAAGCAATGCAGATGCATCATGAGAATAAATGAATAAATTTTCATACAAGAAGTCTCGTATAGCACGCAATGACTTATCTGGAGAGATGTAAACGGCAACCATAATTATGAACTGATTATCACCAGAGTGGCAACGACTTATACAAATATCACCGATATCAGAAACAGTGGCATTAAACATGCTGTTGTATTTCACATGCACATCCATATAATTTGTGCAATAATGAACTGTGTTCATATTTTGATAAATAGCTACTCCTCCCGCGGGACGATTATTTCTTCTGAAACTCGCAACAAAGTTGAAATTCGGAATGTCAATTATTTCATTGTTACCCATATGAGTTTCTGATAAAATTAACACATTCATCTTTTTAACAAGAGCGTCAATTGCTAGATCATCTACATGCGCACGTAAACTCTGACAATTGAATGAAAAAATAGACAATCTATTATTCTTAGAAATAAAATCTACAAGTGTTTTGGTGATGGTTTGCAAAGGATTTTCACGTAAACGTTTCAATTCAATTGATAAATCTTCTCGATGAGTTGTTGATCTCTTTTGATTTTTTGTTGCGTTTGAATCTTCCACCTGTGCGTTTCCTACTCTGCCATGATGAAATTTCCAGCTCGCCCTTGTGTCGTCTTCAGTGACTAAGAACAAACCTTCTATACTAGTTACTCTTGATAGCGCAACGTACACCAATTCTCTTGAATGAGAACGATTGTATTCATAAACGATAGCATCAAACGTACCTCCTTGGGATTTATGAATTGTCATCGCCAAAGCCGAAATCAGTGGAAAATGTTTTCTTTTTGCCACTATAGTTTTATTTCTGTTGAGTGGTATTGACGATGATTGTAAAGAAATTGGAACAGCGTCTTTGTCGATTTTCAAGCGTGCAATGTCGCTTCTAAATTGATTGCACGTTTTTGACCAATGGATTTTGAGAATTTGAACCAAAGTCTTGTAATTTCATCATTTTTATCAGATTCTATGAGTAGTAATTTTCCTACAGTGCCATTAGATAAACCATCAGCGACATCTATGTTTATGGTTATCATATAGGGTCGGTTAGGAACTAGAACTAGTTCATAAGGTAATCCACCAGTCTCGTCAGGTTTCATTTTATGTAACTTTTGCCTTACAAAATTTTCTTGTTCTGCATTATGACAACCAACGAAAACATCCGATGCCAATGAAACAATTTTATTTTCAAAACTGTTCAAAATTGTACTGTTGTATTCATTAACCTTATTATTCGTGAACTAATTATAAATTTTATTTTAAACTATATCAAAACACCTTTTACATTACAATAAAAATATTTCAAAACTCCAATAGAAGTATGAAATCCCATATAAACTCTCAATACAATAAAGAACCATACTGTAGCCACAAAAGCAAATTCACCCTACTGCCATAAAAAGGTGGTACGGGCAGAATGGGACCAAGATTCTGAGTCACTTTTGTTTAGGAACCCCACTCGTAGGTGCTTCGGTTACCGCGGGCAGTTGCCATGGAGACCAGTCGGTGACGTGGAAAATACTCTTGAGTCTGAGCTCGGCCTTCGGCCTCGCAAGTTACTAAGACGGCTCGACCTGCGGCCTCGCGCACCGTCCACTCGGCCTACGGCCTCGCGGCCCGAAAGTTCGGCCTTCGGCCTCACCAAAAGCTCGCCCTTCGGGCTCGCTACACTGACAGTAGGACAATTACTCTAAATTGAGTTGAAATTCCCACAAACACTCCTAATACAGTTGACATTGTAAGGTTAAATACTCCAAATAATGTATGAAGAATGAGAGTAGCACATTTGACAGGTGTCATGCGACTGCTCTCCCTATTCCCTATGACATTTGTTCAAACACCCCCAACATATCTCTTACCGTTTTCGAGATACGTAGTCCAGCTTTACTTGGCAGGCGTCATTTCTAGGGTTTTTAATTTTTCCCCTACTCAGCTAAGCCCCTTAGTCATTTTCGTAATACATTACTATAACCGTACTCAACTCTTTCTGGTAGAACCAGCTACTTTTTTGAGGGATCGAAGGATTTTGTATGGCGGCCATTTTGAAATCCGCCATTTTGGATTTTTGACAAATGTCATCCGACTGCTCTCCCGATTCTCAATATTAAAGGTAATTCCATCTGTTTTGTAATTGGATGTTTTACTATTTTTCCCGCACCATTTAATGGCGCATGTAGGCATTTTTATTGCACTCAATGGCCACGATCGTAAAAAAAATATTTTTTACAGAGACATACGTACGGATCAAGCTTCTGGCCGCGTACTGTTTATGTGCGCTCATGCAATGACTTAAGTGTGTCCGCGCCGTAGAGAGGGGATAGCTGTCTACTCTCCATCCGTCTTACGCTTTTTCGATCAGGTCACGTGTCCTGACGCGAGTTTAAGATTTTATACCCATTACAGAAAAAGTGCTCAACGCCGCTAAAGAAGTTTTCACTTCAAAAACATATGGGGAAGTAAATTTTTGTCAACAATATTAATAACTACCAAGTAGCTGCCAAATAAAAAAGCCCTCGGTACTGCTGCCGCAGAGGCTCCATAATTCGATTCCCGCCGCAGCTTCACCAATGTGGTGATAATGTTAGGGAAAAATCTGTCGTCAAGTACCTAATAGTGGGTGCCGGAAGCTATCCTACAGAGTCAATAATTCTAGGTTTAACCTTCGACCACATCATCACTTAAGAACAGGTAAGGTTGTAGACACAAGCTAATCTATGAAAGGCAAAAATAATGTTTGGAAAATAATATCATTTTTTCTCATATCTTTGCATCAAATTTTTTTTTACTACGCCAGTAATTTTGTCCTAAAAAGTGAATTCCCAATGACTCACTTTACAACCGGTTGTAAAACGCAACTCGCGGTGCTCGTATGACGTCACTCAAGTTTGGGGTTGATATCACGCCCTAGGGGCGAATAAATACGAAGACTTTATAGCCGAACGTGTTACCAACTGTGCGTGGAGATAAAACTATTAGGAGTTTTTTGGGGTAATTTCTATGACGTGAACTGGCAATCTTGTAATGTTTGGGGTTTTTGGTGTATCAAATCGATTGCACGTGAGCACATCAACAATACTATGTGGATATGTCATCAATTGCATTAACATATTTGACCATAGTACATTTTATCTCCCACCAGAACACGGAGGGCGTTTAAACAATTTTTTTTTTTTTTTATGCCTAATAAATTAGCCTTTGACCACTATCTCACCTGGTGGTAAGTGATGATGTGGTCGAAGATGTTGTTCAGGCTAACCTACAATTACTGGCTCTCAAGGACAGCTGCCGCCAAGCACCTAACACACCGTTAGGTGCTTGGCGACAGATTTTCTACTTGAGGGTGGTAGCTAGCCAGGCGGGCATTCGCAAAATGCCCTACCACCATGCGAAATTAAAGGAATATTTTTCTGTGTCTATGCCTGTTTCGTGCCACATTTTAATGTTAATTTTAACCTTTTATTAAGACATGGTTGTCCATCCGTCTGTTGACTTTTAAATGTGAGGACCTATACTATACTATACCACCAGACCCATCGGAACCGTAATATATATTTAAGCAGACGAAATCATCCCAGAATATGTGGTAGTACCAGCTGATTCCTTAAAATTTAATATTAATATCAAAAATTAAAGCTTAAGTTTGAGCCCCATACAGGAATCCTGTATTTAGGGTTCCGTACCCAAAGGGTAAAAACGGAACCTACTATGATATACGATGGATAGACCACTGTCCGTCCATCTGTCTGTCACCAGGCTGTATCTCATGAATCGTGATAGCTAGACAGTTGAAATTTTCACATACGATGTATTTCGGTTGCCTCTTTAACAACAAATACTTAAAATCGGGCAAGAGCGAGCCGAGCGTAAAAACTAAAAAAAAAAGGTTATTATAAAAGGTAAAATTTATATATATTTATAAAATTTATATATATTTATAAAATTTATATATATTTATAAAATTTATATATATTTATAAAATTTATATATATTTATAAAATTGATATATATTTATATAATTATAAAAAAAGGTAACTAACGTTGTGTAGTAAATGGTACACATGGTTTATATAACCGCTAAGCTAGTCTTTGACCACAATGTCACCTGATGGTAAGTGATGATGTGTTCGAAGATATTGTTCAGGCTTACTTAGGACTACTGGCTCGCAGGGACAGCTGCCGAAACACACCGTTAGGTGCTTGGCAACAGATTTTTACATGAGGGTGGTAGCTAGGAAAGGCGGGCATTCGCAAAATTCCCTACCACCGTGCTATAACGACTGCTATCTTATGACAACAACCGGGATCGACGAAAGCGCTAAATAGTAATTCCTCCGCAGTCACCCACCCAACTCATGACCGTAGCGGACGACCGAAAAATGTTTACGTTAGAGTTCGTGATGACGGGACGTGACGCATTTGAAATTTAAGCGCGCGTTAATTTAACTTGTGCCCTGCGCCATTATCTGGTAAAGTTTCTGCAGTTCTTGCTCTTTGACTTTAACTAGACCAAGCCTGTTGTCATGTTAAAACCTTTACTTTTGAACATTGTGACGAACTTTCTTTTTTTTCTTGACATAATGTTTTGATCTTCTCAACTTAAATTAGTTTTCTAAGTAATTATTATTTGTACACCTTCAACTGCGTTTATGTTTGCAAGGTGTGGAATCCTTCATGCGAGAGTCTGACTCGCATTTGTTCGACTTCTTTAATGTTATTTGTTTTTACTCTATCGTACGAGGGTATACATACAAACGTCAACCTTACTTTAATGATAGCGCATATATAACGCTTGATTACAAAAACTGGCCAAGGACAGGTCGGACTCCCGTACCTAACCGGAAATAAAATTGTATGAAAAAATTACGATTTTATGGTACATTCTGTCTTCGCACGAAACCCTTGGTACGTGTGTGTGAGTTACACACACGTACAAGCTATTGGCCTGTATTGTTTTGTTTGTGAGAAAAAATTAAAGCAATGATTTTAGTAATTATTAAGTCATTTTAACCCTTAAGAAGATGAAACTAAAACATAGATTGATACTGTAGGTTATTATTAGTTCATATTATAAATAGATTAATTTCATATTTACATAAAAGTTCAAGCTCCGCCCTCGGTTTCGCCAGCGCGAAATTTTGAAACTCTATGGAAACTACTTACATATAAAGTAAGTGCAAAATGAATCCGATATCCTTCATGCGAGAGTATAAAATCCAAAGTTTGATCAAATATCATCAATATTTGTTAAACCATCACCGGGGCTTGGACCCCAACAAAACAACCCCAGGAAACTGATCTGGTGCATTTCGAAATATGCTATGTACCAATATTTTTTCCATCCGTTCATAATACACATATTGAGACAAGTAGCGACATCTATTCAAAAAATTGCTTAGCATTCGTCAATAGTGTTTACATACCTAATTAATATGTAAACACCATTGACAAATGTTAAAGCGATTTTTTTAATTGTCTCTCTCGAAAATTTGTGATAACAAACACACAAATATACATATCTAATAGACACATACATTTTCATTTTATATTATATATTTCCTATGTCACTACTTGTGTCAGCAATAGCAATCTACATTTACTACCATATGCAATACCGGTAGTGTCACGTGAAAGAAGTAATTCCAAATGCACTGTAGGTAGGTATATTGTGCCAAACAGTAGTGTCACGGGATATAAACGAAACAGGGAAAGTATTATATCAAATTGGGTGACATAAGTATTGAACTTTGACTGATAGATGGCACTGGCGGTCCTTTATTATACAGGGTTATTGGTAAAATGCTAACAACCTCTTAGGGTTGACTTCTGCTAGTCCTAACAAACATTTTGAGATAATTCTTTTTTTGTATAAATGTGTATCCCTTCGAATAGAGTTTTGTATTATTTATATAAACGTTAATTTATCTCTGTTAATTTGTTAATGTAAGTTCGTCCAGAAATTTCGTAAATAGGAGGTTGTGCAAATGACTGATTTGATCAGCAGTGTTGAAACAGTGGTAATAGCTATTGACTGCCGTTCAGGAGTCCGTGATTCGGGCCGCAGGCTTGAACTTCAACGCACGGTCGTAGAGTATGGCATTTTGCGTTTCCCCTGGCTAGCTACTTTACTCAAGCAAAAGTCTGTCGTCAAGCACCGCATAGTGTTCTCCAGCTGTGCTTGTGTGCCAGTATTTCTAGGCTAAGCCTTAAAGTAACGTCTGTTTCATTAGATATACGTTCAGTTCTAGAGCAATCACAAACGTGACCTTACTCTACAAAAACTATTTACCTCTAACTTGAACATGCTCAGCGCTCAGCAACAATTTACTATAATACCTACGAAGTTGAATTTCCGAACCTACCCGAAGTACACGAGTGAAAACGCTTGCGCGAGCTAGCGGCTTTTATAGCGCCATCTACATGTTTCTGTCTGTACTAAAATACTCGAGGCCTGGAAAAACTTTTATTTTTATAAGGTTGTGTTTCGCTATGCAAATGGGAAACATTTGTTTTAAAAATATAATCATAATGTTCACTGTTTCTTGATTGAAATTTTATATAGAGCCGCATGCTCAATAGATAATACATTGGTTTGCCAGTTAGTGAGCTTTGAAAAATGCCTGAAATTGTATTGACACAAATGTACTGATTATTATATATAAAATATTTAACCTTACAGGAAAATATTTTTATAAGTAAGCGTATTTATTGTACACATTTCCAGTAATTTCCATTGTAATTTTGAGTATATGAGTAAATAACTACTTTATTTACTCTCATATAGTAAATTTCGAATTATAAATTACAAAACTTCTTTATCCTGATATACATCGGAAAAAATAATGAAATTTAAAAATAAAATCATACCATAACACTTTTTCTTTTTCAAAATAACGTTTTAAAACATTTTACAGGGTAAATCCAAGAAAAAACCAAGGAGTTTCCATCAAAATTTTTTTTCTGAAACTGAATGAACGCATATTATTTTTATGGCGCTAAATAGGTTGATTACAAGTTCTACTTGTCTGTGGCAGTGGCAGTGCCCTTTACCCTGTACCCTTTAGCGCATGCGCGGTGATCTACTGGGTTTTGGCGCCATTTAAAAGTTTCGTTGAACTCAATTCATTTTATTTAGTACTTAAGTAGGTTCAATCCTAATGTTTTGTAAGAGATGTAACTTTTAAAAAAGAATTGAAACTACGATACTACACATATGCACACGATCTACTTGTACTTACCCTTCTGAGGTGGCGTCGCCGGTGATATATAGAGACCAAGAATAAAATTTTTTTTAAAACTTAAAATTCGTTCAAATTCTATACCTAATTAATTAAATCGTCTCATATTGAAATCCTTGTATCAACCAACTATTTTCCACCATTTCACCTGTTGGTATGGGCGAGAATGTTCAAGGCCGGGGGGCCAACTCTCACCTCTTATAGTAATAATAAATTAATCTTACTGCAAAATTTTATACCGCCACATCTATTAAGCAAGCTTACAATCAGTAATGGATTCGCTCAGCGTTTTGATGACGTCTAAACAAATTGTTCACTCTATTCGCAAACTCTGACGTTACAAAGTATTACTGTTCCAACGACAAATCCGTCATGTTTATCCATCTTAAATAAGTTACATTCTAGCAGCGGATTTTTTTTATTCCTCATTGGTTAGCTTTTGACCACTATCTCACCTGATGGTAAGTGATAATGTGGCCGAAGATGTTGTTCAGGCTAACCTAGAAGGATTTAAACCTGATTTGGGAAAATAATACATTTTACATGGACGCCGTTCTTCGATTTTAATCTTAAGACATTATCGATTGACTTGGTTTTGTGGAAAAAGTCAGTGTCAGTTTAGGAGTAGATATGAATTTTGTTCTGTAACTGAACGGAATTTCATTTTATTCCGGAAGTTTTGGCGCAAAAGACTATATATATAACATAATAATAATAATATTATATTAAGAGGAGAGATTTGTATTTTTATATGTAACAAATAAACTTAAAAACTGATGGCCCGTTTTTAAAATTCTTTCATCATTAGAATCCTTTTTTTTTTTTTTTTTTTTAACGTGTGAAAAATGCATTTACGCATTCCCGTCCACCCCGGGGAAGGTGGCCGGGATATGTCGGGCTCGACACCAACTACTCCCACAGCAGCAAGTGCCCCTACCGACTAAATAACACACGGTGTTCCATCTCTACCGCTTCTCGGCGGGATCGCAGGGTCGCTTTAGCACTCAACCACGAACCCGCCACGGTTGTCCGTTGCCGGACCCCTCCTGGGGTGCTACCCCTCACGACGCACCAGAACAGATGGCACGTCGCTACCACCCGGGGACCAAGCCCGCAAATGGGCGTCAGACGACCCCGCTTCCGACGCCCATGGTCCCCCTGCGACGGGTCAGATGAGTAGCCCCGTCGCCTGCTACTTCGGCCGCAGAGGATAGGGAGAGCGGCACCTCGCTATACCAACACTCCTCCTCCCCTGCGGCCCCTCCGCGTCCGCCATCCAACGGTGGCGGCCCCGCCGTGGCCACGGAAGGTAGGGAGAGCGGCGCACCGTGATACCGGCACTCCTCTCCCGCCGTGGCCCCTCACCGTCAGCTGTGGTGTCGCCCATACAACACCACAGCCCGCCTCAGATGCGGTGCTGCCCATACAGCACCGCAGCCTACCCGTTGCCGCTCCAGTCTGGACTTAGAGGCAAAGCCCAGTGGAGCGGCCCCTCTGGGGCCGGCCGACTGCCCAAGCCAGCACGGCCCCTGGTTCCTCTTCGCTTCACCGTGGGTGACGAAGCCACGGCTACTAAGCCCCACCGCCACGACAAGGCGGGAACCCTTCGGGGGGGTCATTAGAATCCTACACTATCCCCGTTGAACTTAGGCTATAGAATATTTTCAGAAACTTAGGGATCCGTATGAAAACTTCGATAATGTAACCCAACGTGTAAAAACAAATACCTAGATCTGATTCACAAAGTCAAAGATATCCCTCCCGGTGCCAAATTATTATCACATGACATAGACAGTGTTTATTTTTTTTATATAGTTAGTCTTTATTTACCAACGTTCCTTACGAAAATTGCTTACGCGTCTTAGAGAATCACTATGAGAAACAACGATTACCGCGTACTGTATTGTACTGTAACAGCCGGATTGTCCACTGCTAAACACAGTCTCCCACATTATGGGGAGTTTGCCATAATTTCGACGCAGTTCCTCAGAAAGCGCTGCTGCCCACCTTCTGGTGTGTTACCCTTAGTCGCCTCTTACAACACCACGGGTGGAGATGGGGGGTGAAATTCTAACCCGGCATCCCACGGGCGTATATCGCGTACACTGCGGAAATTGTTGACATAGAGCAAAGTGATGTACTACAATTTTATAGAGGACATCAGTATCTACAATAAAGCCGTACCATTTGTCTAAGGATTACAGTTAAGTCACAATTACTACTTTTTATGTTTCAATTTATATTTTTTGTTAGATACCCGTGCGAAGCCGAGGCTGGTTGCTAGTAATGGATAATTATGAAGTCAAGTATCTGACGAAGTATTTTTTTCAAGTATTTTTAATACTTTCCTTGAAAGTAGAACGCTTTAAGTCATGTCTGATTCTAATTTGAAGACTGCAAGGGTCCTACGTACGAGTATATACCCATAGAAGTAGTCTTCTTGAATTCCAACAGCCGCTCCTTTAAAAACCCGCTATCTAGTTACATAGATATCGAATATATATTACAATGATTTGGACTAATAACGTAGCACTGCTGTTAATATTCCCTGATATGCTCGTAATGCCTACAAATAGAGGGTGTTATTTTAGATAAATGTGTAAGGTAGCGCTTAGCTGTTGAATATTTGAAAAGATGGTAACAAATATTTAAAAATGTTTTAAGAGAACATTTAATCAATATTTTAATAAAACACATAAATAATATAAAAAATCTGTATAATGACATTTCCGCCTAATTTTCTATTACATATAATATCTGAAAAGAATATAACAAATATTTTAAAAATGTTTTAAGAGAACATTAAATTAATATTTTAATATAAAAAATATAAAAAAATCGATCTAGTCACAATTCCGCCTAATTTTCCTGCTAAGCCGACGTTACGTCACAATCGCCACGCAACCAGAATCTTTCGGATTATCTGCATTGGCTATCTTTGGTTTTGTGTTCAACAATCACAACACAACAACAACATAAATTGTATATATATTGGCTTTGTTTTGTCCTCTAGGCACAGAAATCTAAATACTTCGTATATCACAAAGATTTAGCCAGTACCACATACGCGAATAAGCGAACTATTCGTAAATAAAGATATACTACGCAATAACCGGAGGTTGCTATTTGCTGATAAAGGGCGCACGACGATTTATGTACAGTGATTTTTAACCCTTTACCACCAGTGAAAAAGTGTTGCCAGTTGTTAGCGAAATATTTGGAACATTGTATCTAAAATAGTAACAGTATGACTTTCACGAATTGAACATCAACTTAGAGGTATTTGACGTAACTTAAAAATAATAAAAACATGTATAATATCAACCTCGATGTTTGTCACAAGTGATATTATTTTTCTTGGAACTCCTTTCAATTACTAATGGATAAAATTATTAATGAGATAAAAAATATTTTTATTAGAGAGGTTAATGTAACAAACACAGTACATATACATTCTCACACATATACGGAGGTAGAAGAGTAACATATAAGGACAACTCCAAAGTATCATGTTGGCACCCTAACAACGTCGTCTCTTGGCCCCATTCTCAAAATCGAAAAGAAGCGATGTCGTTATGGCTATGTACGATAAATAAATAAAAATAAATAAATGGCGTTGATTAATAAATGAGACTTAACAGATATGTCTCAAGGTGATGGGCGCAGTGCAGTTCGTCACTTGTGATGAAATGCATCTGTTATAGGCAGAGGATACCGCTTAACATCAGGTGGGCCTCGCGCTTGTTCCTTCACAATAACATCCCAGTAGTATGAAGTTTCATATAAGAAATACTGAACAGCATGACATAAGGTGGCGCTGAAAGCGAAAAGGGTTATCAGTGTGCGTCAATCATAATGCGCCAATTGCCAAAAATTGTTAGAAATGGTGGAAAAGTCATAAAATTTAACATTGCAAATATAATATTAGCAAGTATATCCTCTAAACATCGAGGTTGTGGATGCGGTATTAGATGCATGTCCATGCAAAAGGTGTGCAAATTCGCACATCCGATCTTATATTTGTTATTAGATTTTGATAACTGAACATTCCAAAGTCTGGAAATATGCCTGGTAGATTTTAATTGGCATGCCATAGGAACAATTATGCCTCGCTAAAGTTGAGTGTCTTTACACCTTTAAGGTAAAAAAGCGTGGCGATAAGTTTCCTTTTAGGTGTCTTTTCCTTTCACAATCTTTGATTTTGAAAGTATAATATTCTTAAACCAATTTAAATAGTATAATTACGTAAGTATAATCTTCTAAAACCAATTTTAATGGTATATTCATAAAAAATCTTAAATTATATAAAACTACACGGAAACTGGGTCTTATCTATTACAGGCAACACATCTAGCTCCCGCGAACCCGTGATATATGTTCTGTTTCAGCTAAATTTGTGCGGTGCTCGTCAGTTTTTATCGTGCTTGTTTGAATGGCGTTATCAGGGGGTTGCCCGGGGTTGACGGATGAGGCTGTGTTGCCATGATGTGTTTTGTTCGAATAGCCGCAGGCAATACGTCTAACTGCTTCCTGATAACGGGGAAGTTAGCTTGAATTGCCCTCCATCATGTTGGTTACATCAAAGTAATAATGTTGTAGGTAACGTTTGTTATGTTCCTTGTGATGTTATAAGATTAACATACTTCATCTTTAGGTGCTAAGTCAGAGATATTGAACTTGAGCATACGAACTAGCCAGGTGAGTAATCACAAAATGGGATATTTAGCGTGTTTTTGATTACTTTTGAGCTCTCGATATTTCTGCACTGTTGCAAGCGCCATGATCAAGAGTAAACTGAAGTGTATGCGAATAGATGTTCGGCACTATACGAGTAATTAAAAACCGGCGAAGTGCGAGTGGGACTCGCGCACGAAGGTTTCCGTACCATTACCAACCTAATCTTACAAGTTACAGACACTTTTCGCCGTGTCCGATTGAGCTGGGAAGGTACGGCGAAAACCTCTTTTATTGTATGGGAGCCCCTTAATTATTTATTATATTTTAATAAATTATATTTAAAGCGAACAAAAAACTAAATATTCTTTGAATAGTTAAAGCGTCTACCTGTCACCGTTATTAGTATCGAGCAAGAAATGGTAAAAATATCGAGTTTGTGGTATGGGAGCCTCCCTTAAATATTTATTATATTTTATTTTATCTTTAGTATTTGTTTAGTAATTAAACAACTTTAAACGGTTTAAATCGCGTATATTTATAATTTTTTTTTTATTTTTCTCCCGACGCGCGACGTTTCAAACACTTTGCAGTGATCGTGGTCACGGGGTGACTCCTGGTTTGAAACGTCGGGACAAAAATAATGATAAATATACGCGATTTAAACCGTTTAAAGTTGTTTAATTACTATGTGTAATAATCGCGAAACCTAAGACAACATTTAGTATTTGTTGTTACAGCGGCAATAGAAATACATCAGCTGTGAAAATTTCAATTATCTAGCCATCACCGTTCTTGAGATACAGGCTGGTGACAGACGGACGGACGGACGGACAGCCAAGTCTCAGTAATAGGGTCCCGTTTTTACCCTTTGGGTACGGTAACCCTAAAAACACGGTAAATATCCCGTATGTACTAATAATTATAGTTTTAATGACCGTGACAGTTTAAAAAAATCATATTCACAAAATGCTTTAATACCATTCCATGAAGCTCAAGCCCTAGGCAGGTTTCAAACTAAGTGCACCTTTGTGATAACCCATACTCACCGGCCTCACCGCCACTACGACATCGTCGTTCGACGCAGTTATCGTAGTTATCCAAGACAGCAACAATGGGCTATAAAGAACCGATTTCAAAAAAAGGGAGAGGTTCTCAAATCGACTGTGGGTATGTTTTTTTGTGTGTGTGTACATCAGTACCTCATATATTTTTACTGTGAACCGATTTTGATTATTTATATATATTCGTAAGCCAATGCTCGTCAAGTGGTCCCTTTTTAATTTTATTGACATCTGACGTAGTATTTGAGATATTCCTAATAATGAGTAAATATTTATTTACTATTGTGCATTTTTTGTCTTCGAATAGTTTCTGTTTAAAGTAGGTTTTTTTTATAATTCTTATTATTTTTTATTATGATTTTGTATTAAATTCCGTTTCTATCAAGTTCTTAAATCATTAGTCAGTTTAACACCATTAAAAGATTCCAATGTGGAAACTTTTATTCTATTATATTGACGTAACCTACATTTTAGCCATAAAAAACTGCGCAGAAATAGGGGAGCTATTCAATAGAGAACTTGAAAGAAAACATGTTTCAAACGAAATTTTAATTCGAGAACCATCCATTTTCGTAAATCGAACTCGTCATCAATTAAATTACTTGCTCCGTTGTAACGTTTCTAAACTTGAGTTTCATTACAAACATAAATTGAGTTATATGCAGAGGATAGTCTACCTTATCGTCATATTAATAAAATCTTGTAAAGCTGTATGTTTGAAAATGGGAATAGGGTAAGTGAGCCAAATGTTGGCACAGCACGAAAATTCGGGGGAGTCTTGTGAGGGTTGTTTTATGGTGTCCCTTGGGAGCCGTAGCGGATGCAACCGTCTCTGCATTTTGAACGTCTGTGTTTGTTTTCTTATGGGGGATCGACAGTTTGTTTTGACCGTGGAGTTACTTATTGTGCGATTGTGTATACGAATTGTGTTGTTACGAAACATTTTATATCAGAATAAGTAATACTCGTAAGTGTACTTTCTGAAGTGGCATAAAAACATGTTAACAACTTTTTGTTACAAAATAAACAGTCACTAATACTCATTAGTAAGAACATATTTGAAGCAATGATAGCTGAGCGGCTAGAGCTTTGTACTGCGGTGTCGCAGGTCTATGGTTTGAATCCCACCGCTGGCTTGAGCTTCCCCACATGGTGGAAGGGATTTTCGCGAATGCTCGCCTGGCTAGCTACCACCCTCAAGTAGAAAATCTGCCGCCAAGCACTTAACAGTGTGTTCCGGCACATGAGACTCATCAACTGTATGTCTCGTCATCATCGTTGGCATCTTCATCGAATTCCAAACAAAATCAAACTAAGTAACAAAACAACGCATCAATGCCGTTAGAACCTATTTTTAGAATGTTAAAGATATCATCGTTATCGTTCTGATCTCAGTAGGCACTTACCTATAAAGCTTAAAGATAGAAAGCTTAAAAGCTAGACTAGCTAACCACTAAAGTAAAATCTAATAACTTATGTTTTCCTAAGAAATACTATTTAATCTTAGTCAAATAAAAGTACCGTAATTTGACACTAATAAATATTGCAAAAAATAACTATGAAAAAGTGTTCTATGACGATAAAATCGCTTCTGTTAGTACCATATCCAAGTTCAAGGCAGAAACAATCTTCATGATATACTACTCTCACGATTATGCTCGCCTAGTACCTTTTATTATTAGTACTACCTATGTATTGCTTTTCCAAGTGTACGGAGTTCAGCTGGTACTGTCTCCATAAAAAAATCTCCTTTACGATTATGCTCTCCTATTACTTTTTTTTAAATTGCTAATTATTTTTTCTAGTAATTGCTTTTTCCCAATTTAATTTTTAATTCTGAGTACAGTTTTGTAACTTTCTTCGGTGATGATAAAACAATGAATCCTTAGGTGGGATCAGATGGGAAAGGGTAAATGATTTTAGGTACCAAATGGGAAATGGGTACCGATTTGTGGAATTCGTAGGAAACTACCCTGAGAATAAGACTTAATTTTCTCTGACTATTTGAGAATGCTTAATATTATTTTCAATTTGGGGACATTTGAGGATCTTTTTCCCATTTGTACGCCATGTTGTGCGTGTTAAATTATTCACTATCATCAAGATACTGTGCAGTACATAAGATCATCTTTTATCGGACCCTAACCCTATTGCATCATTTCCAACCCTTCAATAAGAAGGACCTGTGTTAGGGTTCATTAGGGTCAGGCGGTTATAGCACCCGGTTCGTAAAACCGGGGGATGCGGGTTCTAATCACTTCAAGGCGAAAATTCTATACCTTAGAAATGTTTAAATGTGATAATTGCTTAGCTTGCGATAGTGCTTCGATATCATGCCCTCCGAGGGTTTAGATATAGACCGGTTGGTTACCGCGACATTTTTTTACGTTTGTATGTCTATATTTTTTTCCCTAAATATAGTTACAAGCACTATCGCCAGCTTAACAAAAATCAAATTTTATAAATTATTGGTGTAACGTTTTAAAATTTTATGTCCCGCGCGGGAATCGAACCCGCGTCCTCCAATTTCGCGCTGGATACTGGACACTCGGCCTCCTGGACACGCACTTTCAAACTCTAATAATTTGTAAAATGTAATTCCTTCAATTTTCGTAATGTCACTGGTTATAAAAACATACTTATTAATATTAAGGGCACATTGTTAACGAAATTGTTGAAAAATTAAAATTGATTAAAACACCTTAAACTCTTTTCAACGTGCCGGAACTTTTTTGTCTACGGATGTACAGAATCCTACTTTACACAAGACGCAATGGACGGTGTTTCATATAACATAAAGAGAGTCATGATGCTGCCCCTTTTTTCCAAAATTAAGTGGGTGAAGAAGCATGTAAAATTCCACTCCATCACTAGGGATTATAGACAATTGAAAGCTGTTTGGTAATCTGTCACTTCTGTCAATTTAACGAAAAGAGGGCTTAAGATTGTTGATTAATTCGGAAAGAATAGATAGGTAATTGAATTGTTTAATAAATGGCCTTGAGAAAGGCCTTTAGAAGGACCACAGCTTTATATGAAAGGTGCTTAATATTGAACAAAATTTTTATCCCGACATTTTAATCACTGCTGCGATCATAAAGTGACTAGAAATAATTTATAAAATTCGAACAAATTATTATATCGTTATCAAAACTACATGCCGTGTGATGAGATAATGGAAACACATACAGTAAATAAATAATTAAATACATACTTACAGTTTTCTTTAGTAGTTTCTACTGCGTTTGAGATAAAAAAAAAAGATTATAATAATTAAATATATAATAATTCAATATCAGTTTTGGGAGCTACAATGGGGCAACACAGAATGATACCTGTGTGTCAAATCCTTCAAAATTCTTACTTATAAAATCCTCTTTTTGCCGTCCGCGTCGGAGAGTAAACATCAAATAACGCGTTAAAATAGGATCCTGTCCCTGTACTTACGCCCTTTTAAATTCTTATTATAATTTCCACATATTTGTATATAATTCATAATAACTCCCTTAAATGACTAACCTAAAGTACGTATGCTTCAAAGTCAAATATGCATCTCTTTAGGCTTTAAATATTTAAAGAGATTTAATTCACTTGAAAGATTAGGTTTACTTTGATAAGCTTGAAAGAAATTTCGTAGTCACTGATTAGTATAATAGGATTAAAACTGAGACAGACATGTGCAATTTTTCAGATGAGCTGAGCGTATTTTATTTTAAAATGGCCTGTATAGCATGACTAACTTAAATGCCTTTGCTTCTAGTTCTTAACTGATACACTCAATAATTGTTACAAAACTGCTGCAAAATATCAGAACTGTTACTTATATAAAATTATATAAGCCTATTATATAGAAAAACTTAAGAACACATACCTACCTACATGTTGAGTTTCACATCGAGTTCTCATAAAGTGATCAAAAGTTGACTGCTTCTGTAAAGTCTGTGAAAGTCAAATCATTAATATAATTTTGCCGTCTACAATTGACTTCTGCAGGAACTCGACATCTGAGTTTCGTGGCGCAGTGTGCTTAACTGGCCGTGGTGTACAGGACAGCTGATCCAGTCGCCATCACTATACAGGACTCAAGTGACAAGATCTATTTCTCCATACTAGGAGGCCAAGAATGCGATAGGCCATATTTATATAGGATAGAATGACTGGCCCATCGCATTCCTCGCCCAAAATATTCCTTACCCAACTTCCATACAGACTTGGCAAGTTTGCCTGTCACCGCTGTCTTTCATTAAGGCTGACGTCGAGATGAGTCTTTTGGATACGTTTAAGAGTATTGTCAAAATGGAGCACTTCAAAAAAGGTTTGAGCCGTTCATACAACATATTTGAATATGGGCATGCGGCCAAACTAGCCGCTGCCGAAGTAAAGTTTTAAAGTTTACTGAGGTAGCTATAACCAGACGGGCATTTGAAAAATGACCCACCTCCATGCGGTGAAGGTAAAGCTAGTGGCGAGATTGAAACCAGGGACCGTCTGCAAGGCAGTCTATAACCATTGCCATAGGGCCATTACTTGTTCACAATATTTTAAGTAATACATATAAGGCATTTACTTTCGTACGTGTTTTGTCATACCAATCAATGGATAGTAAACTTGGTAGAGTGTTGGGTCGATGCGACGTAAGCACCTATTTGGCTCAAAGGATAAGCATTGCAATTCAAAGGGGCAATGCTGTCAGCATGCTGGGCGCGCTGCTAACTGGTAGTGGGCTGGAGCATTTTGACAGCCTGTGAGTCTGCAATGACTTGTAGGTTGTCTAAATACTTACATTGTAGTAGCTGCAATGTTGTAAATTATTAGTTCGTAGTATTTTGTTAATAAAGGCATACCGCCGGTTAAACAAAATAGGTAGTTATAATTTTCGTAGTATACAAAAAATGATCAGGTAACATTAAAACAGCAAGATATTAAAGGTCTCTCAACATTTACTAAAGTTTCAAACATTTTATCAATAAATTTGAAATATTTTAGTACCATACCATAATAATAAAAAGAAATAGATATCGTATACAGATATAAGACAATATTTCAAATATTTGCAGCGACAAAGTACCTATTCAAAGGAGTAATACTCGTACGATGCTGTAGCCTCAAGGTGCCTATTATGGCGTACAAGCGTATACAACATCCGAAATAGTTTCCCCTAACGATATGCACAGAAGTTCTTCACCGTTCTGCATTCAAATTACCTCAGGGAATATCCCGTATGAACACCACGGATGTATTACTATTTGGAATAGACACCAAAGCTATGTGATGGTGGCTCAGTAGTAGGAATATCCAATGCCATATGTGGCGTCCTCGGTTAAGAAACCTATGTGAACTTTATTAAAGTACAAAATTACAAATATACGATGGGAAAAATTTAGGTCATGTGCGAGATTCAAACCCACGTCCATCCACCCCTTTAGCCGGGGTATGCTCTAACCAACTGAGCTAACATGACAATGACGTCATAACACAATTTTTTCCTATCGTTCCTTAACCATCGTATTGGGATTTGTAATGTAATCTGCATATAGGAGGCGTTATGGCAAACATAACAATATAAATATTGTAAGGTTGCGTCATCATTTACAAGTAGGTATAAAACCAATTGCAAAATTGGTCTTGTTTGTAGTACAACGCAAGTTGTACTATAGATGTCGCTCCATCCCAATATGATGGTTAAAGAACGATAGGGAAAATTTGACTTTTGACGTCATTGTCATGTTAGCTCAATTGGTAAGAGCATACCCCGGCTAAAGGGATGGATGGACGCGGGTTCAAATCCCGCACATGAACTACCTACTTACCCCTTCAACTTTAACCTTTACCGTACTAGTATTTTAAATAGAAAAAAAACAACGTTTCCACACTTCTCACCAAGGAGATTGTAATTTGTTTCATTCGTGTTTCATATAAAAACAAACCAAAGAGTTTTTTACGTATTGAAGTAGATTATAAACCTTCTTAATCAGATTATTATTGCTATCAAAAATATAAAGTAAATATTTTCGTAACGAAATTTTCGTATTTGTTCCTCGCAAGTGTGTTGTAAAACGTCGTATGACATACGTGCGCTTTGATAATTACAGCCCCTGCTTTCTTGTAGCAATATCGCCTCGGCTGTGATTTTCAACTTACCGCATTTATATCATAATGTAATTATCTGTATCAGTCGGATTATCCAATGCTGAACACAGCCTCCAACATTAAGGTGGATTTGCCATAATCCACACGCTTGGAAGGCGTCTTGGGGATCGCAGTTGAAGAAATCAGACAATTTTTTTTTTAATGTAATGGGTTGGCAAACAAGCAGACGGCCCACCTGATGGGAAGCGGTTACCGTCGCCTATGGATATTTGCAACATCAGGGGCGTTACCAATGCGTTGCCGACCCTGTAAGACTCTTTTAACACCTTTTTTGAAGAAATCCATACTGTAGCCCTGCGGAAAAACGCTAGATGGAAGATCATTCCACATTTTGCAAGTATGCGGTAAGAAGGAGCGCATAAATCGAGCTGTGTTCCTCAGAAGGCGCCGCTCAGAAGTATTTTCATTGTTTTACCTTTAGTCGCCTCTTACGACACCCACTGGTAGCAATGATCTAGTGACATTCAAGCTAGCACCTTTATCACGGGCGTAAAAAATACTTTATAAACTAACTTAATCTAAAAAGGATCCAGTAATTACAACGTGCCCAGCCAGGTAGCAAAAAAATCATCTGATTTTCGTCATTTTAAGGTTTTTAGGTTATTCGTCTAAACATCAAAATGCCAGGTTTGTAACTCATTCCGTCTACGAGACCCGTGACACACGGACAAACAGATAGACAGACAAACATACAGTGAAGTCTAATCTTGTTAATAGGATTTTATTTTAATCTTTGGGTACGGAACCCTAAAACTCCGGAACTTCTGAATATTCATTTCTCAGATAAGCTTAACCGGGTATCAAACCCAAAATCCTGACATACCAGAGCGTCGCTTTGCGCCAATTCCACTGTAATGACTGTCAGTATAAATATTTTACCTTTGAATTATATTATTAAGAAAATTCAAATTGGAAATCTAAATGTTCCTAGTTAGAAAAGAATATTAACAAGATATAATTTTCACAAGCCACTTCCAGACATACTATATCAATGAAATTATCCTTTGGTCGGAACACAAAGGCCCTTAATATAACTTAAACAAACTTTATGTTATTAATACTTCAATCGAACCAATATATTTGCAATCTTAGTGCGGCACACTCTCAATCGATAATGCCCGTGGAGTGCCGGGCTTGAATGTCCCCATCTTGTCGTAAGAGGCGACTAAGGGCAACATACCAGAAGGTGGACAGCAGCGCTTTCTGAGGAACTGATATCTCACACTGCAATCCAAACACCTGCCAAGCGTGGGGATTACGAAGTTTGCTTAGCCGTTCTGAACCGATCAGCAAAGTTAAGCAACGTCTGCCGCGGTCATGACTTGGATGGGTGACCGCTAGTGACATTACTACTGAGCGCTTCCTTGCTTTGGAGGGCACGTCAAACCGTCGTTCCCGGTTGTTTTCTTAGGATGAAAGTCGTTTTAGCAAGGTGGTAAGGCATTTTGGAAATGCTTGCCTGGCTAGCTACCACCCTCAAGTAGAAAATCTGTCGCCAAGCACTTAACGGTGTATTCTGGCAGCTGTCCTTAAGAGCCAGTAATTCTAAGCTAGCCTGAACAACATCTTCCACCACATCATCACATACCATCAGGTGAGATAGTGGTCGAAGGCTAACCTATCAGGCAACAAAAAAATAAAATAGTATATAAAGGCATAGCAAACTAAATTATATTTTATTTTAAACATATATAAGAAAAATATTATAAATGGAAAAAAGCTATTTAAATAATAATAGTGGATCCCCATGTTGCAACGTGGGCTGGGATAGGATCAACATGGTCGCATTTTATCAAAATTGGTTGAATAGTTTTTAAGATACAGGCAATTAACTGGAATATGGTGGCCTAGTATCAGTAGTTCGATAATTTAGTCCGATCATCGGACTAATATTACTATTTCGTCTCAGTAGTCCGGTGATACAGACAATCGGACTTTTGAGCTCTTTAGTCCGATGTTCATAATATTTATAGTTCGATGATTGGAATTTTCGTCCAAGTACTCCGATTTGACATGTAATAGGACTGCTGTGCCTTTTAGTTGATGTTCACATTAACTACCTACCTACATTTTAGAAAAATAAAAAACGCACACTGGAATAAACGACACAAAGAAACGCTATTTCTACCAAATCCCCTAGCCCTGTCCCAGAGGGCAGGAAACAGCACTCACTATTATCTACTTGCTATTACTCAAGAATTTCTTCAGAGGCTAACTTTTCCGCTATGATACCTTATATAAATATAGAAAATAACTCTCACCTATTATGAGTTATTGTTCGCCTGGTACTTTCAACGAAAGATTCAATTAGATATTTAATTAACTCAATTTTAAAAGGACACATAAGTTTAACCTCTCACTCATTTCTGTACGCCTGGTACTCGCACCATTCCTCTAAAAATGACTTAATTGTGTGACGAATGTGTGAATCTGATAACAAAATTTTTCCAACTTTGTATTAGTGTTTTTTTTATTTTAATTGCATAATAACTAATAATTTATTTATTCCAGTTTTTTTATCTTGCAAACATTACCTAGTTAATGTGAATGTTAAACTAAAAAGCCGTTCTATTATATGTAACATCGGACTACTAAGACGAAAAGTCCGATCATCTAACTGTAAATGTTATTAACATCGGACTAAAAAGCTCAGTAGTCCGATTTTCAGTATTGCCGGACTACTGAGACGAAATGGTAAAATTAGTCCGATCATCGAACTAAATTGTCGAACTACTGATACAATGCATTGGTTAATACAAAGCTTATAGTACAATGGCGGTTAAAATATCGATTTCTATCTAGAATTAGTTATTATCTATGTATAAAAAAATCCTTCTAAGATTCGCAATCTCAGAATCCATTCGATACATCGCACGAATTGCCCGACTTTGCGAGATAATTGTGTGTATATATCGGCTGCTGCTTTCCACAATAATACACTTTATAACATTGTGCTGTGGAAACCTTTAGACTTATATTTTTACTCTCCAGCGTTAGACATAAGTATAGTTTCGGTTTTTATCAGTTTGGTCATATTTTTTTTAATATATTTTTATTCTTGGCTTTCGGTACAATATTTTAAGATAAAAAATATCCCTCGTTCTGAGGTGGAGGAAAGCCGCGAACGGCTGGTGTCTGAAATCGAGAGAACACTAACTTGTGTCTCCGATTGGGGTCGACTAAACCTAGTCCATTTCAACCCCACTAAGACTCAAGCCTTCGCGTTCACCGCTAAGAAAACCCCATGGTCTGTGGCTCCACAATTCCAGAACACTCTCTTAAACTTTAGTCAAAGCATCGGGATCCTTGGGATCGACATTTCCAGCGACGTTTTGTTCCGGAGTCACTTGGAGGACAAGGTGAAGCTGGCTTCCAAAAAGCTTGGAGTGCTCAACAGAGCGAGGCAGTACTTCACATCGGGGCAAAGGCTGCAACTTTATAAGTCGCAGGTCCGGCCTCATATGGAGTACTGCTGTCATCTGTGGGCGGGAGCACCTGGATACCAGCTTGTGCCTTTAGACTCGGTTCAGCGACGTGCCATCAGAATTGTTGACGATCCCGAGCTCACAAGCGGTTTAGAACCCCTTAGTCTGAGGAGAGACTTTGCCTCCTTATGTGTGTTCTACCGTTTGTATAACGGAGAGTGTTCTAAGGAATTGTTTGACTTGATGCCCACGGCTACTTTCCACCATCGCAATTCTCGCCATCGACGGGGAGTCCAACCCCACACATTGAAACCAGAAGTGTTTCGTACTGTGCGGGCTCAAAGGAGCTTCCTTCCGCGGACGCTCAGATTGTGGAATGAGCTCCCCGCCGTGGTTTTCCCGATGGAGTACAGCATGGGGTTCTTCAAAAAGGGCGTGAAGAGATTTCTTCAGGGTCGGCAACGCGCGAGTGATACCCCTGGTGTTGCAAGCGTCCATAGGCTACGGTAACTGCTTACCATCAGGCGGGCCGTATGCTTGTTTGCCACTTTTGTGGTATAAAAAAAAAAAAAAAAAAAAAGAAACTCACGTCTGTTCAAGTTCATTATTTAAACAGTTTTTCACTCTTGTAGCAAAACTAATAAATTAGTTTTTTTCTTTGAACTAAAATTACGACATTATAAAATCTTTTCCGAAGCTTAGCGTTAGCGTTAGCGTTTTCATATTTTTTTATCGATTTATGATCAAATAAATACGATAACTAGATGATCTAGCATTATAACCAAAAATAGAATAGAATAATTGAATTTCTCGGCATGTGCGTCAGCGTTCGCCGTGACAAATTTTTACATTTTAATATAATATTATTATGAAATTTACGAATAAGCAAGTAATTATTACAAACATAATATTACCTCTATTACGAGTATATACATTTAAATCAAAACTAATGCTCCAACAGCAATCTGGTGCGACATAATTGCCATTAGAATTTGTTAGGCGCCTTTCGTGGGTCTAGTCGGATATCCGGATCATTCACCAGATTTGCTATGCTGACACCAGCCCTAGTTTGTTGCTGACTTATACCATTGATAGATAATGGATTTTCATTGTTGACATTATCTTTTTTAGGGTTCCGTACCCAAAGGGTAAAAACGGGACCCTATTTCTGAGACTTCGATGTCCGTTCCTCTGTCACCAGGTGTATTTCAACAACAGTAATGACTAGACAGTTGAAATGTTCATAGATGATGTATTTCTTTTGCCGCTATAACAACAAATACTAAAAATAAAATAAAATAATATTTAAGGGTGGTTACCACAAACTTGATTTTTTTACCGTTTCTTGCTCAATACTAATAACGGTGACAGTAAGACGCTTTAACTATTCACAGAATATTTAGTTTTAAGTTCTCCTTAAATAAAATTACTTAAAATAAATAATGAAGGGCACTAAAGGGGCAAATAAAAACCTTTTTTTATTGTATGGCTCCCATACAATAAAAGAGGTTTTCGCTTTTTATTTGCTAAAAATAATAATAATGAAAACGAGATAATGGTACGAAACCGTGAGTCCCACTCGCACTTGGCCGGTTTTTTACCACGATTTTACTTTGTATTTTGAAATCAACATCATTACAGTTTGTTCTTAAGCCGGAAACTGTACATTTTCATCACCATACGGTGAAGCTCAATCTCACGGTGGTATTCGAACCATGATCCTGCTCCGCGGCAGTCCATAGCCAATTCTACTGAGCCATCACTGCTTCAAAAAACCTTATAAAAAATCCTGAAGCCCCTTAACACGGTCGTCTCATCTTGACAAAGACGTCCCTTAAAAGGTGTATGCCATAACTCTCGTAGAACCGGGAGACCCGTTTCCAGGGTCATTAACCACGACTCTAATATAAAGGGTGCAAACTGATCAACTGGAAGCATCTAAATGTTTTTATTTTGCACTGCTTGGACGCAGTGGGGTTTATGGCGTTCATACAAACAGTATGAGATCTTGAAGGAATAAACCACTATATGGGCTTGACAAATTTTTTGTAAAAGTAAATGATCTTCTTTATGTTTCTCTTTTGTATTATATTGAACCACATGTATATGTACTACCAGAAAATTTTATTATTTTTTTATGAATACTGTGAATTGCTGTTGATGTAGGTATGGATTGCGTTGTATTTCGGTGGTTATTAGTATTGGCAAATGACACCGATCCCGTACGCAGCATAATAGGTATATTACTCAAACGAGTGAAATAAATATTGTTTGATATGTGTTAACTATGTCATCATCATCATCGACATCAGCCGGAAGACGTCCACTTTTGAACAAACGCCTCCCCCATTGAACGCCACAAGGAGCGGCTATTAGCCGCTTGTAGCCATTGACTATCTGCTACTTTAAATGCCGTCAGTCCACCTGGTGGGGGGTCTACCAACTCTAGGTCTTTCGATGTAATGTGGTAGCCACTAGAGAACCTTTCTTTTCCATCGGTTATACGTTCGTCGAGCAATGTGGCCTGCCCATTGCCACTTCAACTTGCAAATTCGGAATGTTATATCGGTGACTTTGGTTCTTTGGTGGCTTTCATAAAACCGTCCTTACTGTCAGTGTTGCCAGTGTAGTCTCTACTAACGATAGTAGAGCAAACATTTTGCAATAGTCACTACGCACGTTAGGGGCGTCTGTAATTTGGAAAAAGGCCAGCTTTTAGAGAAGTTTCGTTACGTTTTTAATACTCTCAATTGATAGGGGTGCTTGAAAGTCTTTGTATCTCTTGTGTTTTTTATGTGTTAGATTTGGGGTCCCAGTAATTGAACAGCTTAACTTGCCCTTCTGTTGTTATTCATGATTTTGACTCGTGCATGTTATTTATTGGATCTTTTTCAAACACAACAACTTCTTCGCCAAAATCTTTTCCAAGAGTTAATTCCAGTTTGTTTTTACTTTCTCATTTTAATTCTTATAACAAGCGTTTTATTTACATCATTTAAGAATTCATTTTGAAGCAATGATGTCCAAGTGGTAATAGCTATGGACTGCCACGCCGTACGACATGTTTGCTTCACCGCATGGTGGAAGGGTATTTTGCATATGGTCTTCTCGCTAGCTACCGCCCTAAAATAGAAAATCTGACGCCAAGCACCTAATAGTGTGTTTCGGACGCAATGCTTGAGAGCCAGTAAATTTAATTTTAAACAGCTGTGACGTCGTCACGTCGGCTTAACAGGAAAATAAGGCAGATTTTAGCTAAAGAACTGTTGGGAGTTTTGTCCATAATTATTATTTAGTAACGGCCTAGCTCGCGGAATATTTACCGGATATTGCTCCGATCAGTTTCGAACTTATTTACGTTCTTCATAACTGTCATCAGTTACGTGCTAAGGCCCGCGCTCGACGCTGTGCACAATCGTGACTCCCAGACGAAGAACTTCAAATAAGTTCGAAACTGGTCGGAGCATTATCCGGTATATATTACGCGAGTTCTAGCCGGTTACTAAATAATAATTAGGCGGAATTGCCACTAGATATATATTTTTAAGTTTTATCAAATTTTTTTTTTGAAGCAATGATGGCGGAGCCGTTATAGCAAGGGCCTGGCGTGCCGCAGGTCCCTGGTTTGATCCCCACCGCCAGCTTGAGGTTCACCGCATGATGTAAGGACATTTTGCGATTGCCCGCCTGGCTAGCTACCATCCTCAAGTACAAAATCTGTCGTCAAGCACCTAACGGTATGTTCCGGCAGCAGTCCTAGAGAGCCAGTAAAATTACAGGCACTTGAGATTTAACTTCTATGTGTCGAAGTGACTGGCACAGTGCAATTCGTGACTTGTGATGAAATTCATCTGTTAATAACATTAAAAAAATGTTATCTTAAAACATTTATTATTATTAAATACCTATGCATTTCAGCAAAGTAACGCCTGAATATATTAATTATCTTAGAGTATATTTTATGTTAAATTTTATATGTTATGAATATTACGAGATATTACGAGACGAACGATTCGCGCACCTGATAGCAGGAAAGCGTCAAGCTTTTCCATTACCCTTGCAGTGTCACTTTTCTCGTCCATTGCAATGCGCTGAAGAGGCCTAGTGAGATACACGATATTACTGACCAGTGTTTATCATCTTTAAGTGACTGCTGGTCAGACTGCCTTGTCATGAAATTGAAGGTATTATAGCTATTAAACTATCTTTATATCTATTTTATTGGCTTAGTATTATTTTAGAGCATGCTAAGTGAAAACAGAAATTATTTCGGATGGACAAAATCACTGTCCAGCACCGGCTTCCATAACAGAGTTGAAAATGTACTAGGATTCTGGAGTTGCGGGTTCAAGTCCCGCTAGAAGTTATATTATTCCGTCTAAAATAATTTATATTGCCATAATAAAATATTCTGCTAACCCACACCAGGCAACGAATTATTATCTCTTATCCCTTCAAACACACAGTTGAAGCAAACATACGAGTAAAACAGCATTATATTTTTAAACAGTGTTCCTCTGTAAATAGGTTTACATAAAACATACCGCACCGTCACAGTCTACTCAAAAATCCAACCAAACAGAATGCAAGCAATTACTTAAAAACGCAAGTCGGGGGCATTCGAGTTGAATGCAAATAAAAGCCGCCCCCTTCGCCAAACGAGGGTAGAATTAAAATTATAACGAGTGAAAAACGTGTTTAGAAATATTTTGAACTGTTTATAAAAATATGTATTACCGTATATTCGATTTTACTATATAAGATATAGCCGATAGCTTTATTTTTCCTGTATTCCACACAGGTGCATATATTGTTTATTCTTTAACAATACAATCAATAACATAATATCAATTAAAATCTTTAACAAGTCATCACAAGTGACGAACTTCACTGCGCCCGTCACCCTGAGACATACCTACAGTTGTTGAGTCTCATGTGCCTGTAATTTTACTTGCTCTCTAGGACTACTGGCAGAACACTCTGTTAGGTGCTTGGCGTCAGGTTTTCTACTTGAGGGTAGGGCCAGGCAAGCTTTTGCAAAATGCCCTTCCACCATGCGGTGAATTTCAAGCCGGTGGCGGTGGGGAACCATAGACCTGCGGCGCCGCAGTCCGTAGCTATAACCACTCGGCAATCATTGCGTCAATACTCTAATCAAGTAAACGTTTTTAAACGACTACGATCGAGTTCCATTGCTATTGGTTTTAAGATTCCCCGGAAAACCGAAGAAACTACATATAGAAACAAAATTGTAGTGATGTATCTCCCGTATTTTAAAGTAGTATCTTTAAAATTTTCACAAAGTTAATTATAATATACTTTAACACGAACATAATATGGTTATTCTATAAGTAAACCAGTTTCTAAATAAAAAGAAGGCATTGGAAGGACACGCTCTTAATATTTACAGATAAATGCATTGGAAGTGGTAATTTCACCTAAGTAAACGATGTTTCTCGTGGGGTGCCGTTCCTGTGGGGTGCCGGCCTAAAATTGGTCCCATTTTCCCGTACGGTACCCTAAAAACTGTATTCGCAAAACATCACACACACAACATACCGAACCATAAATCTATATTCAAAATTAAACAGCTTGAACAAAACCTAGCTTCTTATAAAATACCAGTTCCCATCTCTTTAGCTTCGCTATCGGTGCATCATTATCTATCTTCTTGCTTCTTCTGTATTTTCTGAAGAAGTCACCGTCGACTTTGATCCTAAAAAGGTAAAAATGTGGTTAAAAACATATTTTTTTATTTATTAATTTAATGTTGATATGCTAGCCTCTGACCACTATCTTATCCGATGATGTTTTCAAAGATGTGGTTCAAGCTAATCTAGAATGATTGGCTCTCAAGGACAGCTGGCGGAACCCACCATAAGGTGCTTGGCGACAGATTTCCTCTTTGAGTGTGATAGCTAGCCAGGCGGGCATACGCAAAATGTTCTACTACCTTGCTGACTGCGATTCCAAGACAACAACCGCAACCGAAAGCTTAACGTGCTCTCCAAAGCACGTGCACGCTCAAGAGTAATGCCACTCATCCAAGTAATGACCGCAGTGGACGTTGCTGATCGGATACAACCAATAAGCAAACTACGGTATGAGGGCTTTGATTTTTGTAGAGAAGTTGGCCTGTGGTTCTCCATACCAATTTATTCACCTATTTTGTTCCTGGTATTATGCCTTTAGAGCTTAGAGCTATTTTTTTTTGACACAAAATCTAAGCCTGCTATAGATACGCCCCTGTCATTTCCTATTCTTTCAGCAACTTATTAATACTAAATAAATTATAATCCTGAAAATAATTAAAACTACCCTGTTTCACCGCCATGATCACAGGACCACCAAACAAATTTGCAAAGTTAAGTCTCTTTCTTAAAATTTTAATACAAAAAAATAATTGATTCGCCTCAGTTTTGCGAGGCTTTGATGGAGAAGTTTGGGAGGTTTTTGTTTTTTAATATTTGTAACGCGTTTACTCCGCCAATGGGGTTGCTAATTATAAACTTTTTCGCTGAGGGTGCTGTAGGTATGTATGCTACCGGGAAATTGACATATTTAGAAACTGGTGTTGATATCTTCCCTATAACAGTTTTAAACAAGACTGGTTTAAAACAAAAGTTTTCAAGTTCTCCAATGCCACTATAATAGATCGAGGTCAATTTAAATATAACTCCGGCAATATCCACTTAGCTCTCTAAATTCCATGTACCAATACGTCTGCACTGTGCGCGAGATAAATCTAGACTGCTTCGTTCCCAAGTAGAATCTACTCTTACAACTTCCGCCAAAAAGTGAAGTCAGTTTGCCTACTAGAATAAATAGAAAATGAACTCAAGTCAATTGACAACCACGTAAACATCATTGATGCGCTGTGGAAGTCAAATGAATTATTGTAATAAATCATTAACGGAAATAGTTTCAGAAAAAAATATTATTTGTCAAATAATAAATTATAATTTGTCATAAAATAAATTATAATTTGTCAAATAATAAATTACACTAACAAAGTTGAGAACCAATTAAAAGATATATAATACTTAATGATATGGTTATTAACTGAATTATCAAAATAGCTAACACTATATTATTAGTTGACTTATTATTAAAATAGGGATTCAAAATGACTTCAGTGAAGGTAAGTTGATATTGTCGAAACGTAACTTACATTTTATTCGTTATTTTACGTATATAGCCCTTGCCAAGTGGTTTTCAAAAATTATCATTGTCTATGTATTAAAAATAAGTTCAAACCTAGTAATTTCACCACATGTTGCTATGTATATATTAACCAAGTTCGTATAAGTATACAAATTTTATTTCTAATTAATATGGAACTATGTCATTTATTACTTAAGAAGTAATTAAATGTGTTTAAAGTAAAGCATACTTTTATTTGAATTTATTAATAAAATATTGGCTTCCTATTTATATATTGCATTATTCTATTCTGGCTCACTCGCATACAAAACAAAGTCTCTCCGTCCTACGCTTTAAGTTTTATATTTTTCAGAAACAACTTTGTCTCAAGAAATAAAAATAAATATAATTACATCCACATATTATATATTATTTAAATGATTGAATTTGGTTGGTACCAAGTGTTCCGTTCAAATTAAACGAATGTTTCTAAGTGTTTTATGTTGTATATATGTTGTTGTATTTTTCTCTTCTTTTTTTCACGGTTATTTTTTGTTTGTATTTTTTATGTTCTCATATTCATCAAGGAATCAATATTATTAACTTTTTACATACTAGATTCAAGGAACTAGCTTATGTGATAATAAGTGCGATTCATGCTTCGCTCTATGCAACAGCCCCTCCGAACGAAAAAAGTGCTCGTTAGTTTCAATGTTCTCCTTAGTACAAAGATCTAAAGTTAAGGTTTGCAATTCATTGCGTTTATGAGCTAGAGACACTTTGACATACGGACGGACAGACAGTTTTTTTTTTAATGTATTTTGTGAGGGAACAAGCGCGAGGCCCACCTGATGTTAAGCTGTATCCTCTGCCTATAACAGATGCATTTCATCACAAGTGACGAACTGCACTGCGCCCATCACCTTGAGACATACCTGTTAAGACTCATTTTGCCTGTTATTTCACTGGCTGGCGTATATATATTAAAATGTATGTAAGTAATGTTTATTTTAGGTAGATATTTTAGAATATGTATTTATTTGAATAATACTTCGTGAATATTTAATTTGTTTTTATTTTTAAGTAATGTTTACGTGGTAAACTGCCAACCTGGCAAATTTTTGCAAATCCTTTCTTTTCGGTTGTCTGGAAGAAATTGCTTTAAGCAATAAGACCGCCTTTTGTATACATAATTTGTGTTTTAATTTTCATTGTAATGATTTTAAGGTATGCAATTAAAGTGTTTCTATCTATCTATCTATCTCTCAAGGACTGCTGCCGGAACCCACCGTTAGGTGCTAGTTGACAGATTTTCTACTTGAGGGTGGTCGCTAGCTAGGCGGGCATTTGCAAAATGCCCTTCCACCATGCGGTCAAGCTCAAGCTCTGGCCGGGATTCGAACCATGGACCTGCTGCGCGGCAGTCCATAGCCAATGCCACTGAGCCATCACTGCTTCAAAAGAAGACATACAGCAGAGTCTTAGTATAGGGCTTCGTTTTGCCCTTTCGATGCGAAACCTTAAAAAGTTATAGCTAATGTCACCACGCCTTTGTAATTAAAACAAACATAACCAAAATTGAAACAAAGAACCAAGCATCTAAATATTATTACCGTTGATCACAACTCTCCCTAGACTGCGTAGGCTGAGGGACCATAGATTCACTCCGGGTTTGATTCCGTGGGTAGAAGAGCCAGCGCTTGGAACCCAGCTCGTCTCTCTCCAGGTACTCCTGTATGCGGTCCTGGCGTTTCTGCGTGGCTAAGTACTTCGTAGTGTTCTTCTTGCTCTTGCACTCTGTAAAATGTATTTGTTTTACATTACATTTTCAGATTTTTGTATGTTGTCCCTGTCTAGAGTTTTAGCCAGGTCTCTTGAACAAGATTCCATCATGATGGATAGCATCGCAATCAGATATCCTACTGCTATTCGAAGCGCTCGTAGCGAAGTTTTCTTAGCTGTTCTTAACCGATCAGCAAAGTTAAGCAACGTCGCCCGCGGTAATGAGTTGGATGGGTGACCGCTAGTGACATTACTACTGAGTGCTTCCGTGCTTCGGAGGGCACGTTAAGCCGTCGGTCCCGGTTGTTATCTTAGGATGGCAGTCGTTATAGTATGGTGGTAGGGCAATTTGCGAGTGCCCGCCTGGCTAGCTACCACCCTCAAGTTGAAAATCTGTCGCCAAACACCTAACGGTGTGTTCCGGCAGCTGTCCTTGAAAGCCAGTAAATCTAGGTTAGTCTGAACAACATCTTCGACCACATCATCACTTACCATCAGGTGAGATAGTGGTCAAAGGCTAACCTATCAGGCATAAAAAAAATAAAAAATAATAGTTTTGTACAGCATGGCTTTAGGCCATTGTACGAAGTAAAAGTACAACGGGAGACATAAGGACTAATGTAAATGTGTATCAAGTTTGCGAGCGCAGTAAGTGTCAGGCAGAAATTTTGTGTTCAAATCTCTGGATGACAGGTGTGAGATGAACCATCATCAGGCAAGCGACAATTCTGTCACGTCACTTCTTAATATGAGAAGATTAACGGCAATTACCATTTGCTGCTGTATCTTCGAACATATCACGCGAGGTCGTAAACAAACGCAAGTTTACAGACCACATGCTTCTATTTGGTGCCCGTTTTATTCGGGTTTAAAACACTTACCCAAAATAACCAACACGGCGCTTTTTTTTTTTTTTTTTATTTTATGTTATTGTGACGGAACAAGCCCGAGGCCCACCTGATGTTAAGTCGACTAACCTCTGCCTATAACAGACGCATTTCGTCAGCGACGAATTGCACTGTGCCCGTCACACTGAGACGTCCAGTTGTTAGGTCTCATTAGCCTGTAATTTTTCTGGCTCTCAAGGACTGCTGCCGGAACACACTGTTAGGTGCTTGGCGACAGATTTTCTACTTGAGGGTGGTCGCTAGCCAGGTGGGCATTCACAAAATGCCCTTCCACCATGCGTTGAAGCTCAAGCTCTGGGCGGGATTCGAACCATGGACCTGCTGCACGGCAGTCCATAGCCAATGCCACTGAGCCATCACTGCTTATCAATTTACTTACACAACGCAACTTGCGGGCATTAAAATTAATACCTAATTATATTATAGTGGGTGACTGAATAGCCATTCTTCGTATCACTCTTGACAGGATACTCCTTCGGTATAAGAATCAAAATATGCTGATAACAGGTTTTTCTCCTTTTTAAAAATTGCTGTAGTTTTGCTTTCCTAGCATACATTTTGTAAAAAAATATACAATAATAATAAACATATAGAAAATATTTTAGGAAAAAACATTAAATCAATATTTTAGAAGCGCATTTAAAATATGTCTAGTGACAATTCTACCAAATTTTCCTGTTAAGCTGACGTGACGTCATAATTGCCACGTAGCCATAAGCGACACGTTTCAATTCTAAACAAAGCATCCTCAAGAAATCATGACTCTTTAAGCGCACTATCGAGAAATTAAATATTTCATTTTTTCTGCAAAGTAAAGCCATTAAAAAATCACTTATGCTACCAGCCTTCTGAATTTTGACTTACGTGCAAGATACAGCACCCTAAAAGCATCCAGAAACCCTGGTTCTTTCAGGTTTAAGTCTTTCTGTCGACTTTCTGATCCACTGCGACTGCGGCTACGACTTCTCGACCTTGACTTCGACCGGGACCTAGATCGGGATCGAGAAAGAGATTTGGACCGGTCCCGGGAATGGGACCTCGATTTCGACTTGGTCTCGCTCATGGAACGAGATCTTGCTCTGCGCGGTCGTTGCTTAGATCTACTTGGTCTGAAAAAAATAATTATATTGTTATGGATAATATAATGTTTAATCGAAAAATATCGGTAAATTTAATAATTGTTATCCAAAAAGAACGGCCCCAAGTTTCTCGTTCGTTGTTCTTACAGTGGCACTATACTCCGTTCTCCGAATGTGGCAGTAGAATCTTTTAATAGGACCTCAAATTTTCTTATTCACCTTCGTTTGAGCACCGTAGATCCCAGAATTAAAGAAACTATCTCGAACTCTGAAAATTTTTCACCCAAACTGCTGTGCCTCTATTTTGTACATCAAGCAACCAGCGCGAACCTGGTAGGTACCGATAACAGCATGGCAAAAATGGAAACATAAAATATATTAAAAATTCTGCGATGATGTGACTACTAAAGAGGTATTTTTATGTGATTGTGACGGAACAAGCACAAGGCTCATCTGATTTTAAGCAGTAACCTGTGCCTATAACAAATGCATTACTTTACAAGTGACGAATTGCACTGCGCCCAGTACACTGAGACATACAGCTGTTCAGTCTCATACGTGCCTGTAATTTTACTGGATCTCAAGGACTGCTGCTGGAACACACAGTTAGATGCTTGGCGACAGATTTTCTACTTGAGGGTGGCAATAAATAAAAGTAATAAAAATAAAGCAATACCGCTAGTGACATTACTACTGAGCGTGCACGTGCTTCGGAGGGCACGTTAAGCCGTCGGTCCCGGTTGTTGTCTTAGGATGGCAGTCGTTATAGCATGGTGGTAGGGCATTTTGCGAATGCCCACCTGGCTAGCTACCACCCTCAAGTAGAAAATCTGTCGCCAAGCACCTAACGGTGTGTTCCGGCAGCTGTCCTTGAGAGCCAGTACTTCTAGGCTAGCCTGAACAACATCTTCGACCACATCATCACTTACCATCAGGTGAGATAGTGGTCAAAGGCTAATCTATCAGGCATAAAAAGAAATAAAAAAAATCTGTACCTTCTTCCAACATCCTCATTCAGCGTTTCCAGTCCATAAAACTCCCCAAAGCCATCCCCGTGGTCAGGATAGTGGCCGTCCGGCGGACGCATCGGCGGAAACGACGGAGGATACGCATAATTATATCCTTCCATGTAAACACATCAAATAATTAGGATTTGCAGCTTTTTGATGACACTGGCGAATTTTGATTAGTTTTTGGGTTACCTGTCAAAGGTCTGTCAGGACTGTTTTATTGTTGGTTCTTTTTAAGTAAGGAGGTTATATTATTTCAAAATAGCATTATGGATAAAATATATTGGTTCATATGCGCGTAAGAAAGTTTCCGCGCATGATGCGTTTTTGGTTTTTGAAGATTTTTTAAATTATTTTGCGAAGATTTTGCGCGTAACGTCATTTACGCTCTTGTACAGCGAAAAGAAAATAAGATTCTTACGATTGTGTGATCACTTTTGAGAATGTTTTTATTTTATTTTATTTAGTTGTTTTTTTAACTTTTTGATCAAAAGTTACCCTTTACAATAGTACAAATAAAAACCTGCAAAGTGTAATTTGGACTCCCACACCGAGGATTTTGTACTAATACACAATGTACCAAATATCTTACTATTTTAATATAGAACACGAACTTTAGCGGAGGACTTACGTTTCTTTAATATTGTTACTTAGATACTAGACTATAATCATAACAAGTTTCACTCTTGTATATATTATCGTTTATACAATATAGAAAAAAGAAAAATAGTAAAAAAAAAATGTGGTATTATGCATGGCTTTTTATTTTTTGTTTGTTAGCAACTCGCCCTACACAAACACTTAAAAAACATCTTGAAAATATAGAAGCTAACAAAAATTTAAGATCTTGGTAATATTGAGTATTTTTTTAAATTATGTGGGCAAAATATTAAGTATGTCTACGTTTTGATTTTTCTTATCTTTTATTTAGTACTTAACTAAAATATAGCTTCCTATGTTATTTCGTTTAGAAAAAAGAATGAGAAATGATCACATGATATCCCTCTTTACGTGTTTAGTGGCAAAAGGTATGAGCATATAAAAAAAAATATTTATTTTGAAACGCTCGTAGCAAAGTTTGCTTGGCTGTTCTTAACGGATCAGCAAAGTTAAGCAACGTCCGCCACGGTCATGACTTGGATTGGTGACTGCTAGTGACATAATTACTGAGCGTGCATGTGCTTCGGAGGGCACGTTAAGCCGTCGGTCCAGGTTGTTGTCTTAGAATGCCATTCGTTATAGCATGGTGGTAGGGTATTTTGCGAATACCCGCATGGCTAGCTACCACCTTAAAGTAGAAAATCTGTCGCCAAGCAAGCAATGGTGTATTCCGGCAGTTGTACTTCAGAGCTAGTATTTCAAGTTGGCCTGAACAACATCTTCGACCACATCATCACCTACCATCAGGTGAGATAACCTATCAGGCATAAAAAACAAAAAGAAACCCCCGACAGACTTGAGGCAAACATAAATCTATTTACTGCTCATAACAAATAATGTATGTGCGCAATATGATCATCATAGCTGTAGTTGAATTCAGTTTTATCTGTTCAGCTACATCTTATATATCTAAACACGCATGTCTTTTTGAATCAAAAAATATTGTCTGTGTTAAATAAAGCCCTGTTTAAAAGTCTGTTAAATGTTACGTAATCCGAAAATAAAGAATATTGCAAAACTTTCAAGGAAATTCAAATCAAAGTTAAATAGGATCTATTATCACTCTATGGCGATCTGTATCATTTAAAATAGGTATAAATCACTTTCAAGACATCATTATCAAGAAGATTTACGACCCCACCAAATTGGAATCGATAATAATCGAATTGGAATCGAATGAAAAAGGTCCGAGTAACTTCTCGATTGTAAAAAGAACAATTAAAGAAGTAAGATAAATTAGGAATCGATGAATGCCTAATGGTTCCCTCCATTAGAGGGTTTTGAGTTTTCAGAATACTTTTAAAAAGGAAAAATTTAACTACTTTCCTTTAAAGTTTGAGTGAGGAGCGGAGATGTTTATTTTTTAGATATGGCCTGTTTTTTGCAAAGGGGTATTTGTAAGCTAGACTTCTTTACATTAGTCATAGTTAGAAAAGTACTCGCGTAATATTTACATAATCGAATGAATAGATTCAGGCGTTACTTTGCGGAAATCCATATTTAATAGAAATAAATGTTTAATAAATGTATTAAAAAAAATAGTTATAATACATTTTAGATAATCACTTATTAATATTGTAAATATAAGTATATATATATATATATATATATATATATATATATATATATATATATATATATATATACACCGTGTACCAAAATTCAACGATAAGCCGGCATCGGTGCATGGACCTACTCATGACTACTCGGGAAAAAATAAAAAAAAAATTATAACTCTTTTTTTTTTAATTACAGAGACTTTTATAAAGTTGCGCCAACTTTTAATAAAACTTGCCATGGTAGTGTCCATACTTTTTTTTTTAACCCAGACTATAGAAAGTGCATAGAATGTTAAAATCTATGAAAATTATAAGAAAAAAATTTTTTTTAATGATGTTTGTAAAATAACTACAGACTTTCTGTAATTTTAAAGGATTGTGGTAGATAGCCGTTCTTCTTAGGTTGCTAATGCACAAATAATATCAAAAATATGTCAAAAATTGTGGTCATGGTAGTTGAAAATAGCATAATGGGTATCGAATATCGATGAAATTTATAAAAGTCTCTGTAATTAATAAAAAAAAACAGTTATAATTTTTTTTTTTTTTTCATAGGAGTCATGAGTAGGTCCATGCACCGATGCCGGCTTATCGTTGAATTTTGGTACACGGTGTATATATATATATATTAGGTCCTTACATATGAAATTGGCGTTTTGTATGGGAGGAACAAAAAGTCGAATATTTTTTAATATAATATATTTAATTAATCAAAGTATGAACCATTATTTTCTATGCACTTTTGCCATCTCATAGGTAGTTCATTGATCCCTTTACTAAAAAAACCAGTCGGACGGGAATCAATAAAATCTTTGAAGGCGATTTGGACTGCCCCATCGGAGTTGAATTTTTTCCCTTGCAAGAAGTTATCCAAATTTCGAAAAAAATGGTAATCTGTTGGAGCAAGGTCCGGGGAGTACGGAGGATGTCTTAGACTTTCCAATTGAAGCTCTTCTAATTTAGTAGCCGTCTGTAGCGCAGTGTGTGGTCTAGCGTTGTCGTGAAGCAGCAGTGGCGTGGAGCGATTGACCAGCCTAGGTTGTTTAGCCGCTAGCTTTTCCATCATGGTTTGCAATTCCTGACAATAGACATCAGCCGTAATAGTCTGGCCAGATTTGAAAAAACTGTAATGAACAATACCGGCACTAGTCCACCAAACGCTTACAAGTAACTTTTTTGGGGTTAATTTTCGCTTGGGGCAGGATTTGGCTGGCTGGCCAGGATCTAACCATTGCGCTGAGCGCTTCCGATTATCGTAAAGAACCCATTTTTCATCACAGGTAATGATTCGGTTTAAAATACCTTCATTATTGTGCCGGTTTAGTAATGTAACGCAGCAGTCGACGCGCGTTTGCCGGTTTGTTTCAGTCAATTCGTGAGGTACCCACCTTTCAAGCTTTTTAATCTTCCCAATTTGCTTCAAGTGAATTAAAACAGTTTTATCACTAACATCGCAGCCTGCAGCTAACTCGGACGTGGTTTGCGATGGATCCGCTTCCACAATAGCCTTCAACTCTTCATTATCAACTTGAGTCTCAGGCCGTCCACGGGGCTTGTTCTGCAGGTCGAAATTTCCAGAACGAAAACGTTGGAACCAAAAACGAACTGTGTTTTCTTTTGCAACACGACCGCCATACACATCATTCACCCTTCGAGTTGTTTCCGCAGCACTAGTGCCACGGCGGAACTCGTACTCGTAAATAATGCGATATTTAAGGTTTTCCATTTTGTAAAATGAGTGACATGAAAATGAGAAACAGAAAAAACAGAAGAAAAAAAACAAATGAATGACGATCATCGAAGCACAAATACATGAGTCTATAGCTGTACAAATTTGAATTTGGAATTCCTTACCAAAGAGGAGAAATTCGTGATTAAAGTGGCCAGTACGAAAAACGCCAATTTCATATGTAAGGACCTAATATATATATATATATACTTATATTTACAATATTAATAAGTGATTATCTAAAATGTATTATAACTATTTTTTTTTAATACATTTATTAAACATTTATTTCTATTAAATATGGATTTCCGCAAAGTAACGCCTGAATCTATTCATTCGATTATGTAAATATTACGCGAGTACTTTCCTAACTATGACTAATGTAAAGAAGTCTAGCTTTGTGACATTCCGCCTAATTTTCTCATTGACGACATATTTTGTATCACTATGGAAAATGTTCTATACTCCAAAAATAATAATATAAACTAAACTAATATTATAAAGAGGAAATAGTTGATTGTTTACTTGTATTGTATAGGCTCTGAAATTACTGGACCGATTAAAAAAACTTCACCATCAGAATCCTACTTTATACTTGATTAACATACGCGATAGAATATTTTCAAACCAGTAGATTTTTTTTGGTGCTCCTGCAAGTCGGGGCGGGCCGCTAGTAACATAATATAAACAAAATTAACGTTAGAATAGAATAATAAAAAGTGACCATTGATGATAAATCTAAGCGTATTTTTCTTCGTTAAAAGCAGTTTTTATTATTGTTGTTTTGTTATTTTTTTTTATGCCAGATGAAAAGTAATATGGCTTATTGGCTTATTGTGTGACAATAAATAGTGTTAAGGGTGAACTGGTCGGTCACTTCTCCATACAAACGTCAAAGGGTAATTATTCTCTTATTTGAATTTTAAGGTCCAGTTTTTTTTTTATTATATTGTGAAGGAACAAGTGCGATGCCCACCTGATGTTAAGCGGTATCCTCTGCCTATAACAGATGCATTTCATCACAAGTGACGAACTGCACTGCGCCCATCACCTTGAGACATAGTTATTAAGTCTCATATGCCTGTAATTACACTGGCTCTCAAGGACTGCTGCCGGAACACACCGTTAGGTGCTTGGCGACAGATTTTCTACTTGAGGGTGGTCGCTAGCCAGGCGGGCATTCGCAATATGCCCTTCCACCATGCGGTGAAGCTCAAGCTCTGGGCGGGATTCGAACCATGGCCCTGCTGCGCGGCAGTCCATAGCCAATGCCACTGACTATTTACCATGGAAGACAATTTAGACAATTTAAAATGATATATTTTTATCTCTTCATTAATTAAGCTTGTATCGTGACACATTTTCAAAAACTTGAGAGTTATGAGCCTCGACACATTTTTGTAAGTATACATTTTTCAAAGTACATAACTATTAACTAAATTAAAAAAATCAATTACAAAATTACAAATATACGATAGGAAATTTTTTTTCCTTCCGATTTTGTAATGTAATCCGCATAGCAGGCGTTATTGCAAACCTAACAATATTAAAAAAATCAAGCCTAGAGAGATTAATCGATATCATGCTAAGTTCTGGACCTTAAACCTCAAATAAGAGAGTAATTAAATAGTTGTGCCCAGCCAGTTCAACAGCTGTTATCAATAGCGGCATTTTGTTCCTGTTCCTTGAGTCGATTTTAAACACATCCCATTCTGAACAGTCATCCTTTGAACCGATCGTAATGAATATAGTTCAGCCATATCCATAAACTTTAACTCCAACAGCAACCAGTGCTTGCCTTCAACAGTTCAACAGCGGTCTTTCTGTACTTACTTTTTAATATTCGCAAGTTTTCAGCTCATTTAGAGCCGGCACTTTGTTATATCGACCGTTACTGAGTTCTTTAATTGCACTTTAGTTTAATTTGTTTTGTAACGACGTGGAAGTTAAGTTAACGTTGAATGTTCGCCGATATTTCTTTTCTGTTTTTTTTTTATTTCCTACCTTTCAATACAACCTCATCTGATTATCACTGATTATCGTAATTAGGTTTGACCATAAATGGTGAAGGTAGAACCATACTGATCCAAGTGACATTTTTTCTATATTGGAGTTATATGCAACAAATGCAAGGAAAAAAATATTCAATTGATGCCACTTTGATCTAAGTACAAAAAGCGCCTTGTATTGCTAGAGGACTCAATATTTCACTTTAGCATAATACTTACTTTCAAAAATATATCCTGCTATACTAATCCAATATTTATTTTTACCTGGTTTTTTCTGCAGATACCAACATTTTGACTACTCTTAATCAAAATATTTTATTATAGATTTTTATTTTATTTTGTCTGCTACTGATATATTAGCCATCATTTCGATAAAGATTAAAGCATAATAAATCACGTATTTTTTTTAAATATTTCAAACGCGTTTCCTTCTTTTTCTCAATATAATGAAAACGATGCTTGGATCAGTATGGTTCTATACCGTCGCCAATTGAGAACTGGGTGGGTGTCAAGTACAGCTGCCAGAACACACCGTTAGGTGCTTGGTGACACATTTTCCACTTCGTGGTGGTAGCAAGTCAGGCGGCAATCTCTAATTGTCTTATATACTCGTACGATCATGCAATGAATAATATTAATAACTGTTCGTGTATCAAAGGGGATGATTTACGCGTTACTCTGTGTTATCTACTCTTTAGAGAAGATATAGATAGGTCATTGGTACAACATGTATTTTTTTCTATTGTCACTCACGCCTTTTGCACATAATTATATCCTTCTATACAAAATCCATCCACACCTTCTTTGGCCTTTCTCTACCAAGGCGTCCACATTCTTTATTTTTTATATTTATAACAACTCCATAGACATAGTAATTAAACAACTTTAAACGGTTTAAAACGCGTATATTTATCATTATTTTCGTCCCGACGTTTCAAACACTTTGCAGTGATCGTGGTCACTAATTGGTTTTATTTGTCACATGAGTTATTAAGAAATTATTTGTCCTACCGTCCGTTTTTTTTTTAATATATTAATCATAATCTTCCCTATTCACGCAGTATTCGCTCACAGTGTCCAGAGGTCTTGCAGATTTATTTCGGCCTTGGGATTTAATTAATTTGATAACAGGATCCCAAGCAGGTGGTACTCGCCAACCATCATCTCTATTGAAATTTGGGTACTTCTTGATTTCAATAGCCTCGCGTAACATTCTTGGCATAAACCGGGTCTCTCTGGCGAGGATTTTTGTATTGTCGGACCGAATGTACCTAATGGTTGGGGTTGTCCTGAGCATGTTCACAAACCGCAGACTTGGTCGAGCGTCTATTCTTCATGTCAGCAATGTGTTCTTTTACCCGGATACCAATGTTCCTCTTTGTTTGCCCAATGTATGACAGCCCACATTCACAATCAAGTTTGTAAACACCTGCTTCTTGTAGGGGAATATTATTCATTTTTGTGTGAGTTACCTAGTAAAGTTTTTATGTTTTTACTGGGTGTACCGAGTTTGGTGTTTTTTTTTTATTTATTTTTTTGTTAGGTAAGCCTTTGACCACAATCTCACCTGATGGTAAATGATGATGTGGTGGAAGGTGTTAACAGGCTTAACATAGAATTACTGGCTCTCAAGGTTTTTGGCAAGGCAAACAGATTTTTTACTTGAGGGTGGTTGTTAGCCTTTGGCATTCGCAAAATGCCCTTGCACCATGCGGTGAAGCTCAGGCCCGCGGCTTGATTCGAACCATGGACCTGCTGCGTGGCAGTCCATAGCCAATGCCACTGAACCATCGATTAGCTGTTCGAAACCTGGTGCTTGTCAAGTAATCCTCTGAAATAGACTTTGTTCAAAGGCCCGGAAGAAATAAAACGCAAGAATGATACACAATAGTATTATTCAAGTCTTACAGATTAACATAAAACTGACATGATTAAAAATTAACATTATATAACTCAACCATCATAAACAATAATACGTGGGTTGGTGTCTCGCCCATCCAAAGTACCACACAATTTGGTAATTATTGTCACACCATTTTTCATATAGTCGTAACTTTTCACTGACAGCTTATTTTTTTTTGTCTCATACTGAGAATTACTTTCTATTTAGTGGACTATTAGTCAAACTAGGTCTCGCCAGTGGTGGATATTTGGACCACATTATGAACAAATGTAAAGGGGAAAGACCCTTTAAACTGTACCAAATGAAGCATCGCCTGGAACGATAAATGCAAGTTTTAATTTTAATGTACAACTTTTAACATCCGCCGCGCTCTCAAAGGTAGTTTACAGAACGTATGAAAAACTCAAAGTTGTCGGTAACTAGTTGGCAAGGTAGATCTCGTCATTTTGTGCCATGAATTCTTGTGATATTTATACTGGAGTAAAATAAAAAAGATGGAAAAACAAATTATGCAAAAATATAGTTGGCGCAATCTTCTAAATGCTTAAGGTTCCGTACCTCAAAAGAAAAATAAATGGTCAAGCGCGTGTCGGGCCACGCGCAATGTAGGGTTCCGTAGTAGCCCGTTATCATAATATAGAATAATTCTGTTGTTCTTTTTCTTTTTATCTCTCTACCTATAACTTTCTAAGCAATTTGTTCTTTTGTTTATAAATTGTGATTGCTTGCACGTGTAGACTGTTGTTGACCGTGACTATTAAGTAGGAATCATGGATTATCTATACGTTACTTATATAGTTGCTAACTAACTTTTTCTTCTCTCCATTTAACGACACCTCTCTGTAACGCCATAAAATGCACAGTCCCTGGAGTTTACACTGTATATATATATATATATATCTATATATAGTGTAAACTATATAACGACACTGATGGGACTGTGCATATATATATATAAATATATATATATATATATATATATTCAAGAACCAACGAACAGAGTCTCAATATTTTCCTAATGAAAAAATATTCTTATTTATAATAATAATTATGAGACGGCGAGGATGAGGTCTAAAAAGTAACTTTTTTTTGAAGCAGTGATGGCTCAGTGGCATTGGCTGTGGACTGCCGTGCAGCAGGTCCATGGTTCGAATCCCGCCCAGAGCTTGAGCTTCACCGCATGGTGGAAGGGCATTTTGTGAATGCCCGCCTGGCTAGCGACCACCCTCAAGTAGAAAATCTGTCGCCAAGCACCTAACAGTGTGTTCCGGCAGCAGTCCTTCAGAGCCACAAAAATTACAGGCTAATGAGACCTAACAACTGGACGTCTCAGTGTGACGGGCACAGTGCAATTCGTCGCTGACGAAATGCGTCTGTTATAGGCAAAGGTTAGTCCACTTAACATCAGGTGGGCCTCGGGCTTGTTCCGTCACAATAACATAAAAAAAATATATGTAATTGTTGCCTCCTAGAGTTTAATTGCAATAATTTATATTTGTGTAGCAGCTCTTCATATTGGTTTATTATTATGCAATAAATACGTTAATTCGTTGTTGAAGTTACTAGAGGACCTTATAACAAAATTAAATATTTTTAAACCACGTGCTATTATTATATTTTGAATATTTTTTTTGAAGCGCTCGTAGCGAAGTTTACTTAGCTGTTCTCAACCGATCCGCAAAGTTAAGCAACGTCGCGCGCGGTCAGGAGTTGGATGGGTGACCGCTAGTGACATTACTACTGAGCGTTTCCGTGCTTCGGAGGGCACGTTAAGCCGTCGGTCCCGGTTGTCGTCTTCGGATGGCAGTCGTTAAAGCATGGTGGTAGGGCATTTTGCGAATGCCCGCCTGGCTAGCTACCACCCTCAAGTAGAAAATCTGTCGCCAAGCACCTAACGGTGTGTTCCGGCAGCTGTCCTTGAGAGCCAGTACTTCTAGGTTAGCCTGAACAACATCTTCGACCACATCATCACTTACCATCAGGTGAGATAGTGGTCAAAGGCTAACCTATCAAGCATAAAAAAAAAATTAAAAAATATTTACATTAATAATTAATTTACTACCTAATATTATTCCTTAATCCTTTATGACTTGAACTTCATCAAAGTTAGAATCCCATAACACATATGTAAAATTACACATTACATACCACATACCCTTCACGTGCACATATACTCAAACATACAGAAACACGCACCGACACATACACCCTTCAAATTCTTCACAAACATTCACTTAAACTCGTATACCAATACTACACCACAGTATAATGACTACACGTAAATATTAATTATAAAAAATATACAAAATGACGTTAATTTCTAATAAAAACAATTTCGTTTAATATTTTTCCTATATGTATATATGCTTCAATGTATTGGTTCGATTTTGAATTGTTACTAAATAGTATATATGAAAGAAAACATATAGATCTGTTACAGATTCTCTAAAACCAGGCTCTTGAGATACAGGCCACCAGGATAGTTTTAGAGTCATAGACTCATCATACATGTATCACAATAAGGAGGAATAAAATTAATTTGTATTTGTATAAAATTATTTGTTAGGAGTAAAATTATTTTTAATAAAATACACTAAAAATCTGCCCAGATCCTTTTGGAATTTTAAGTGGTCTTGATAAGTATCTATAGAATGATACATTTTCAGGTCATCGGCATGTAATAGCAATTTAAAAACATTAAAATACTATTGTAGCGCGAACTTAATTATTGGGTTGGTTTTGAACGCGCCTAACGATCGGCTTTCTTCGCACACCTCCGCCGGCGCGCGAAAATATAGAAAGAGAGAAGAGTAACAACTGACCCGCGACGCGCGAGATACTCGCCCCCGTGATTATTATTGTTTATTTAATGTTTACTGTATTGTGTACCAAATTTGTGTCAGAACTTTATAATTATACTCTTTTCGTTTCGTGAGAACCTGTTTTTTAAAGTGAATACCCAAACCCTGAGGAATATAGAACATTCGAACATTATAGTGACGCCCAACTAGAGGCCACGAACGATAAGTGTTGTTTTTCAAAATACTAAATGAAAACATCAATAAACACATCTGAACATCTAAAAGTGCACTGTGAACTCTTTCCTGTAGTGAACATCTACGAATTACTACAACTTCAACAGTAAACAACAAAATCAAAACACACGGGCGAGTCCATTTTTCAAAACCGCGCGCTCAAGGCGGAGCTGCAACGAAGCGTACGCGGACGAGTCCACTTTACGTAACACAAAATGATACCTATTTGATCGAGCGGCGAGTTGACCCTGTGAATTATACATATGTATGCATAGCGGAGACGCCTATTTTCATCCGATCAAGTCGAAAAGCTATCATACGACGCGACGTTGACACCAGCAGTTGCGAACTCGAGCTAATTTTCCAAACTTTTTACCCGCCGTCGTTTGTGTTTTACCTACCATCGTCCAGCGAGAACGCGCGCACGCACGTTTCATAATGCCGCCAAAACGACGAGGTGTGGAAAAAGGCGAAGATTCTGCATCTGATACCGACACGGAGCAGAACAGGACCGTAGTATCATCACCCGGCATTACGATGACCGAGGACATGCTGCGATCTCTCGTATCAAATATCACGAGTTGTCAGGCGGAAGCAAATAGAGTGCTCATAGAAAGTATAATGTCCAGAACTGTCCACGAGCAGTCGATGCACACATCTCCATCACCCGATGCGCAATCCTACTCATCATCATCATCACGCTCGGGTAATTTCTCTAAATGCACCGCACGTTTCGAAGGAAACTCTAAAAACGCAGACGAACTGGAAGCGTTTATCGATGCCGTGGAGATTTTCAAAGAGAGCACAAACATCAGCGATGAACACGCTCTGCGAGGTATGCCGATGTTACTGGTTGGCGAGGCCGCTGTATGGTGGTAAGGAGTCAAGTCGTCGGTGACATCGTGGAACGAGGCGCTGCTACGACTACGAGGAATGTATGGGGTGCCGCGGCCCGCGTACAAAATATTTCGAGACATTTTTGCCGCGGAACAAAACAACGAACGAGCCGATGTTTTTGTTTGTAAAGTGCGCGCTTTGTTATCAAAATTGCCATATGTTGTGCCCGAAGTAATGAAGATAGATATTGTTTATGGTTTGCTAGATCATAAGATACGAGAACGAGTGTCTCGCGAAACTGTGGACGGACTCGAACAGCTCATAACGAAAGTCAGGTTAGTCGAGGAGACGTTGGCGGAGGTAAGTGCATCTTTCTCCTTTAATAATAATAACCGTACCCCGTCGAGTAACCGTTCAAACGCAACCCAATGTTTTAACCCTATGAACGTGACCATTAACCCATCGAACGCCGCTACGGGTCAATCGGGAATTTCTAATGCCATTTGGGGTCAATCGGGAAAATCTAGTGCCACTACGTTTTCCCCGCGAAATTCACAGGACGCGTCTAGCGTCGATTGTCCGCGCGTTTCGTGTAATCGTAACAGTAATTCAAATGGTGGGAATCAAAACCAACGTACCCGACCGAAATGCGTATATTGCAAACTCTTTGGACATACTGTAGACGAGTGTCGTAATAAATTAAAAAGAGATGATAATTCAAATAAATCGGGGAATAATACTTAAATACGTTGCTATGGGTGTGGTCAAGTGGGGGTAGTGCGATCAAAGTGTGATAAGTGTAAGAGTACGCAAAATAATAATGACGATAGGTCTCAGTTTCACACCGCTCAAGTCGATGACAGTGATGACGCACATCCGTTAGTTAATGTTAAGATTGTAGGTCGACAGGGAGTAGCCATGTTGGACACAGGTGCTACACACTCTTTAGCTGGTCCAATACTTTACCAAATACTTAATAGTGCAGGTGTACAGTTTAGAAGTACATCACGCACCATAGGATTAGCTGACGGCTCGCAAAAACTACATAACGCGCTCGAATGTGACGTCACCGTCACTCTGAATGAGCAGGAAATCCAAACAACTTTTATTGTTTTACCTGACGCTCAAACTAGAACCATTCTAGGTAGAGATTTTATTAAGGAAGCTGACATTCTGTTAGATTTACCGCGTAATTGCTGGAGGTTCCACAGCAACCCGCAAATATGGTTCCCTTTTGTAACCCGCTACGATTTGTCTGCCTGCAGTGAGATGGGGCTTGTTGAGGTGGATTTATCGAAAATTAAGCTAAGAGACGAGGAAGGAACACGGCTGACAGCTGATCAGAAGGTTCAGTTGAATGAACTACTGGTGAAGAGGAGTGACCGGTTTGCTAAAGAAGGTCCACCGACTGACTATGCAGTGCACCGCATAAAAGTCCACGCTCATCAAGAACCAATTGCCACGCCACCGTATCGAATGTCACCAGGTAAGAAGGAACTTTTAGAACAGGAACTGCAGAAGCTTCTAGATGCCGATATCATAGAAGAATGTGAATCGCCATGGGCCGCGAGTGTGGTACTCGTGACGAAGAAGGACGGAGGTATCCGGCTTTGTGTCGACTACAGGAAGTTAAATGCCGTGACAGAACCTGACCGATACCCACTGCCGCGGATTGAAGACGTCCTTCACGCTGCAAAGAACACAAGTTTCATGACGACCTGTGACCTCCGGTCTGGCTACTTTCAGCTGGAAATGGAACCTGACGACCGTGACAAGACTGCGTTCGTATCTCCTCTCGGCACCTTTAGATTCAAGCGGATGCCAATGGGTTTACGAAATTCTGCTGCGACCTTCCAGAGGCTCATAGATAGGTTCAAGTCCGGCAAGGAGCTGGCCAACGTCAGCCTGCTGACGTATCTTGATGACATAATTATTCTGTCCGAATCCTTTCCTAAGCACCTGGAAGACCTAAACGCCGTATTTGACAGATTGCAGATGTACAACCTGCGCATCAACCGAGAAAAAAGTTATTTTGCCCGTGAGTCAGTGAAGTTCCTAGGCCATGTGATCGTTCCAGGAGGGATAAAAACAGATCCCGATAAGACAGCTGCCATCTCTGCCATGACACCACCGAAAAACGTCAAACACGTCAAGACCTTTTTGCAAACATCCAGCTGGTTCCGGCGCTTTATACCCAACTACGCCGATGTTGCCAGACCGCTGACGGATCTCCTCAAAAAGGATAGCACCTGGACGTGGACCTCGAAGCAACAAGACGCCTTTAACTGCATTAAGCAACTACTGATTTCCGCTCCAATATTACGCCAGGCAGACGATACCAAGCCTTTTACCCTAAGGACAGACAGCAGTGGATATTGCCTCGGAGCAGTATTAATGCAGGGGGAGGGTCCCGAGGAACGACCTGTTGAATACGCAAGTCGAATGTTGAATAGTGCAGAACGAAATTATAACACGACGGAGAGAGAAGCACTGGCGGTAGTATGGGCCGTTACAAAATTTCGCGGTTACATCGAAGGATCAGAGGTTGTGATAAAGAGTGACCACCAACCTCTGCGATGGCTTATGACCTTGAAATCACCGAGTGGCCGCCTAGCAAGGTGGGCCCTAACACTCCAGGAATATAACCTCCGTATCGAGTATACTCCCGGCAAATCAAACGCCATAGCCGATACACTTTCACGACCACCCTGCACCGACGAAGCTGACTGTGATCTTTGTCTCGTTGAAGTCGACTTACCGTCGAGAAGTCCTGCGAATTTTCGCGAGAACCAACTTAAGGACCCAGAAGTACGCAAAATTGTCGAGGATCTTGAAGCAACCGACGATCCGTTCAGGGGGAGGTGTTGGTCTGACCGAGGGTTCGTGATATCAGACGGCGTATTACATCGATATGGGCCAGAAGAGTGCGAAGAAGAAACCGCATGCCTGGTAATACCGGAACACGAACGAGAAAAGGTTCTAGGAGACTATCACGATGCGCCGACGGCCGGACATCTAGGGGTGGAGCGCACACTAGACCGGATAAAGTCGAAGTACTACTGGCCTGGAATGAGACAGAGCGTGATAACGTACTTAAAGAAGTGCATCGAATGCCAAAGGTATAAAGCAGACAACAGGAAACCTGCAGGATTACTGCAGACGCCTGCTACCAACCGCCGCTTCGAAGTCGTCGCCGTGGATTTATTTGGCCCACTACCAGAGACAAGTGATAAGAACAAGTGGATTCTTATCGTAGAAGATACCTGTTCTCGTTGGGTTGAGTTATTTGCTCTACAAAATGCTACCAGCGCAGACTGTGCCAAAACCCTAATCACAGAAGTGTTCTTGAGATATGGAGTTCCAAGACGAGTTGTGAGTGACAACGGAGTCCAATTTATCAGCGAAATAATGCAGCAGGTGTGCCATTCGTTTGGAATTTCCCAATCCCTTTCTCCTGTGTATCATCCGCAAGCCAATCCGGTTGAAAGGAAGAACCGCGATCTGAAGCCCCAGCTCGCCATACTAGTTGGAAGAGATCACAATACCTGGGATGTCCACTTACCGGCAATACGCTTTGCGATGAACTCTGCAGTGACCAGCAGTACTGGATACTCACCAGCGTACCTAACGTTTGTTCGTGAAATTCGCGCACCAGCGGATGTAGTCGCGGACATGCGAACCATTGTGGAAAGCGACAATGTAGTGACTACCCTAACACCTTATCTTCGGCGCATCTCCAATGTACTATTGGAAGCACGAGATGTACACGAAAAGGCTCAGGCAAAACAGAAACGCTATGCCGATGAAGGTCGACGTCCTGCTCCGGACTACTCCACCGGTGATCTCGTTCTTTTGAAAACCCAGGGTAGTAATGATACGGCCATAGGTCAGACAACTAAGTTCATACCAAAGCGAGATGGACCGTATCGTATTAAGGAAGCTACGAGCTCTTCGACCTACATCTTAGAAAGTGCGATTAGTGGTGAGGTTTTAGGGAGGTACCACGTTTCCCAATTGACCCCATTTGTAGGACAAGTCCAACTACCGGTTAATCAAAAACGTAGGCGCGGTAGACCTAAAAGGGTATGCTGACCCAGACGCGAGACGCTAAGTCTAGGTCAGAGGGGGAGTTTGTAGCGCGAACTTAATTATTGGGTTGGTTTTGAACGCGCCTAACGATCGGCTTTCTTCGCACACCTCCGCCGGCGCGCGAAAATATAGAAAGAGAGAAGAGTAACAACTGACCCGCGACGCGCGAGATACTCGCCCCCGTGATTATTATTGTTTATTTAATGTTTACTGTATTGTGTACCAAATTTGTGTCAGAACTTTATAATTATACTCTTTTCGTTTCGTGAGAACCTGTTTTTTAAAGTGAATACCCAAACCCTGAGGAATATAGAACATTCGAACATTATACTATTTAGTAAACACACTGTTTGTTTGTTTGTTATTGTGTACGTTTTAAATATTTCAGTAAAGCTTCGATAAGGCGTGCAAAATTGAGATTGGGCGATAGTTTGCTACAACTTGAAATAATCCTTATGTTGAATATATGGTGGACTGGAAAACAAATGGTGTCAGTGGTGTATTTAAGAACTTATGGTGAAACATTATTAACTCCAGCGCCCTTAGTTGGATAGAGTTCTGATTTGATATACATTTGATTATAGTAAAACAAAAATCACTGATAATTAAATCGGACGTGTGGTTATCTTCAGAAATATCAAATTTATTATCTGCATTATAACCGTCGGTAACAGTTGAGGGTTCAAATACTGATTGGAAGTGATTCGATTAAATGTTACTAATATCTACTGGGTCACTTGCTGTTTTTGGAGCACCCATCTTCCAAGCAGTCTTGTCTGCCCTCCCCTAGAGTGTTTTTTATAAGCCAGAGACGCGGAGAGGGAGCGGCGCAAGTATACTGCGAAGGTGTAGCGAGTACGCTGCGATAAGGTTGCGAGAAGACTAAAGCTGCGTATCCACAGCGCCGGAGCTGTCATAGAATTACTTCACTTCTAATAAGACATTTGTCTCCAAGCCTACCCATTTTTTGTTGACATTTTCGTGCTTGTGATTTATGAATAATTATTTTCATGAAGAAGCAGCTAATTTTGGGATATTTCATTAGTACTAAAAAAAAACTATAGGTTTCTTAACACACTCCCATCAATGGGGAATATTCCGCCCTCTCTCCTCCTCCCCATTGCACAAAATTCTATACCATACCTAAAGTCCTTCTAATGTATGTAGATACACATTTTTTTAATATTATAATTACTTAAAAAAAAATAGTTTCCGTAATCCCCCACCCCTCTGGGGGGATGATACAACCCCCCCTCTCCCCCTCCACCCCTTCTTATAGTACATAACTATCTATACCGCTTCTAGTCATTCCAGTACTTCATCTTAGTAACTTTAAAGGATTTATTCTAATATATTTGTATTTGGTGCAAAATTATCTAATACCCAAGTTCAACGACTATTACTGCTAAAGTAATAAAGTTATCCTAACCATTATAATTTTCCTTGAAAGTTCATGAACTGCACTATCATCATAAATTTTTTCAGACTTTTCAAGCCAGCAGTTTAGGTTTTAGAGGGGGGGGACGCCCTACTGGAACAAAAATTTGCACTTTAAAGGTGAATATTTCTTAAATGGAGCACTAAATCGAAAAATAGTATTAGTAAACCCTAAATAATTTTAAAAGACCTATTCAATGATACCCCATACGATGGGATAGACAACGTAAAAAAAATTCATACCTACATCACTTGTATGGGAGCTACTCTAAAAAAATATATTTTTCAAAATTTTATTGTACCTTTTTGTCCGCGTGATAAGTTTACATACCCGTACGAAATTGCAGCTTTCTAGTACAAACGGTCTCTTAGCAAAACCTCGGACAGACGGACAGACAGACGGACATGACGAAACTATAAGGGTTCCTTGTAGGTACTACGGAACCCTAAAAACGGATCACCTATAGGAACACTTTGTTGTCAGTCTGTCTATCTGTCAAGACCCCTTTTTTTCAGGGAGGCGTAGAGGTATCAAGATGAAATTAATATCAATTACTCAGGTCTACTGTCCCTTGAAGCTGTAAAAATAGAACTTCTGAGCCAACGCAATCAAAAATACAGCTGTTTATGCCGCAATTTTTCGATAATCGCAAGGGAATCAGAACCTACTGGTTACTTCCCGTGAACTCAGAAACTTGAAATTTGGTATGAAGCAACGTCTGATAGCACAGATAAGGAAAAATTGCGCAAAGCATAATATAACCTCTACTGCGCAAGTCCGACTTGCACTTGGCCGACTTTTTTTTCTGTGCTCAATGGTTACCATTTTACAGTTCCGTACATCCGATGAAAAAATGTAACCTTTAAGATCACAGCTTGCTTAGAATAATAATGTAACTAAGGGAGGAAAGGCATTTGCCAATTGTTTGTTTGGCTTTACAAACGCTCATCTCTTTAATATTGCAGTAATTATTTACGCAACTGTAAACACGTGCCATTAGAAATTGTCCAAATAGATGCACGATCGATGGAATTCAACGGGCAAATCATAAAATTAATGTAACCATTGACAAAATCCACCTGTTTCTTGGGCATTTTCGAATATCGTCTCAAATTATGAAACTTTAAGATGTTAAGTTCCACGTTTCGAGGAAAATAAGACCAATTAAATAAATTATGTGCCGTGCGAATCTGACTTATACATGATATTTTTTTTGCCTTTGACCACTATTGTACTTTGACCACTGTTGGTGTATGATGAAATGCCCAGAGGTACTCTTTCTCTTACATATAAATGTTATTGTGACGGAACAGGCTCGAGGCCCACCTGATGTAAAGCGGTCTAATCTCTGCCTATAACAGATGCATATCGTCACAAGTCACGAATTGCACTGCGCCCGTCACTTTGAGACATAGTTATTAAGTCTCATGTGCCTGTAATTTCACTGGCTCTCAAGGACTGCTGCCGGAACACACCGGTAGGTGCTTGGTGAAAGATTTTCTACTTAAGGGTGGTCGCTAACCAGGCGGGCATTGCAAAATGCCCTTCCACCATGCGTTGAAGCTCAAGCCCGCGGCTGGAATCGAATCATGGACCTGTTGCGTGGCAGTCCATAGCCAATGCCACTCAGCCATCACTGCTTCAAAATAGTCCGTCAGATGCGTGCAAAATCTACCCTTCACGAGTAAAATATAACCTGCACTAATTAACTGAAAGTAAGTATGTATGACTTGTCATTGCAACCTAGTTATAATTTGAAAAACTGTAAAAGCTTAACTCTAATATTTTGCATGTACAAAAAATAACCATACGATTCTAGACTTAAGGTAGTTATTTCTTTGATGAATATTAAAAAAATTTTGAATGGTCTATTTTATGTAACTACTGAAAAGCATCATGTTATTTAAGTATCCCCATGCCATCGTAGGTTAGTTCAGTACCATTTTAAATCTGAGTTCTTGATAAGACGAGTGTTTCGAATGTTACATATTTTATCAAAAAAAGATTCAGTTTGCCTAAATCTTTATTTGTACTGTAACTGCCGACTCGTCCACTGCTAAACATAGCATCAGGGTATTTGCCATAATCCCTACGCTTGGTAGGCGGTTTGGGGATCGCAGTGCAAGATGGCAGTTCTTTAGAAGGTGCTGCTGTCCACCTTCCAGTTTTTTTTCCTTAGTCGCCTCTTACGACACCCACGCGATGATATGGGGAGGTGCAATTCTAACCCGGCACCCCACGGGGTTTATCTTTATTTAATAATAACATATACTTTAACAAAATATTAACTGAATTTTTTTGAGAACAACTTTTAAATATATCTAGTGACCATTCCGCCTAGTTTTCCTGCTAAGCCGACGTGATATCATAAATGCCGGGTAGGCCAACCGGAAGAATTTTCGACGCGTTACAATAAGCATCATCAGGAGCCCTTGACTAGACGGACGGGATGTCCGGAACGGAAAATTTTAAGTGTTTTACTTAAATATTAATTTAATGTTTTATTTAACGTTAAAAAAGATATTACGTACGTAATATTTTATTTCGATACATGGCTATGAAACATCCGACACCCATAACATTTAATCATAATATCTTCACGAATCATAACTTATACAATTCATACAATGCGTGATAAAATTGTATAACAATTATTTAATTACAAATATAAATATATACAATAATTTGCTAACTAGGCGAATGTTAACACTATTTTCTAATTGAAGGAGGCCGAACGGTTTGTCAGACTTGAATCTCATTACCCACCAGAAGACTCGACATAATAATATGACATATTTCGTAATAAAAACTTTATTTTAAATTCTATGTTCTTTCAGAAACCTTACCTTGCTCTCGTTCTGGTATCACAAAAGCTGCCTCCACATTCATACGAAGGAAAGTTGGTACAATAGTGCGCGTCATTAGAGCGGGTGGCTAAGTGGCAAGTTCTCCAAGTGACGACGTGAGTTCGCAGTTTCGTCGCTCGCAGTATGGACTATTCTAAGAACAGGTGCTATAAATATTAAATTGGTAGCAGCATTATGGTTCTGATTCTTTTTCCGGGTCAATGCTATCCTCATAAATTTATACTACCTACCTAGACCACCTATTAACATATATCGTGTAAAGTCAAGTGGAACTTTTATTTATTGCTGAAAGGTTTTAGTTGCACATTGACGATCTGCATGTGTTAGAGGCAGAGGTTACCGCTTAATATCAGGTGGGCCCCTTGCTTGTTCTATAGTCACTAAAAAGGTAATTTTTTTACCACTATAGGTACTCGGTGCTAAATAGCATGGCAATAGGTTTCGTATATTTTAGAGTTGTGTTGTGTGAATTTGTACCGTTGTGTCCTTGTAGGCCCTGTACCACGAAATGCTAGCGATACGGGTTTAGCAATATTTTGTATGGTAGGTAAACGATAGAATAAGCGATAGACGCAATGTATTTTGTGACATCGTGGTGAAGACCAGCGAATGACCTCTATTGCCATGCTATTTGGCACCGAGTATATCTTCCCTGGTGATAGGCAACGATGCATTCAAAGATCTTAACAGGGTATATATACCAATATTATTAAGTAATTCGTATATGATTCGCTAAAGCTAGAATTGGTCGCTCTCAAGGCTCTTTATATTTGAGGGTAGTAACTAATTAGCCTGACTAGCAGCAAGATCACTAGTATATAAGTCATTGCAGACTCACAGGCAGTCAAAATGCACCAGCCCACTACCAGTTGCCAGCGTGCCCAGCAAGCTGGCAGAATTGCAATGCTTATTCGTTGAGTCAAATAGATGCCAGCATTTTGATTACGGATCAACCAAGCGCTCTGATAAGTTTTTGAAAATATGTTGACCTCCCGGTCCCCATTTAGTATGATTCATATTTGAACATTTTCTGTATACAGATTGTTGTAGGTAGATGCGATTCCGATTTCAATCTTTGCCGATATATTATGGCGTGTTTAAGTGGCGAAGTATTTACAAACCTCGTGAAAAGTAATCAAAATTATTGTATTTTTAGGGTCCCATACCTCAAAAGGAGTTACGGACCCTAAAAATTACAATCATTTTGTTGTCCGTCTGTCAAAACCCTTTTTCTCAGGAACTCGTGGAGGTATCAAGATATACATATCAAATACTCAGGTCTACTGTCCCTTGGAGCTGTGAAAAAATCAAACTTTTAAGTCAACGCAATCAGATTCATCCGTTTGCTGCAAATTTTCAACACTCGCAAGGGAATCAAAACCAACAGTATCGTACGTGTACTTGTGACATCTGATGAACTCATCATCTTGAAATTTGGTACAAAGCAACGTCTTCGCACATATAGTGGAAAAATTGCGAAAAGCATAAATTTTTAGTAACATCTAATAATAAAAATATTAGTAATCATTTTAAACTGTTATGGATTTTATTAAAACTATAATAATATAATAAAGAGAATGATTTGATTGTTTGTTTGTTTGCCTTGAATAGGCTCTGAAACTACTGGACCGATTAGGATGAAATTTAATATGGATATAGTTTGAGACACGGGGAAGAACATAGGATAGTTTTTATCGAACTGCGCAAAAAAAGGTTAATGGTTTTGCGCGATAACCAATCTACTGGACTGATAAGGATGAAATTTGGTATGGGAATAGTTTGAGACACGGGGAAGGACGTAGGGTAGTTTTTATCCAACTGCGTTAAAAAAGATTAATGGTTTTGCGTGATAGCCGATCTACTGGACCGATTAGGATGAAATTTGGTATGGAAATAGTTTGAGACATGGGGAAGGACATAGGATAGTTTTTTTCCAACTGCGCAAAAATAGGTTAATGGTTTTGTGCGATAACCGATATAACCGCGGGCGGAGCCGCGGCTGGAAAGCTAGTTGAGCAATAAAAATACCATAACTTTTACTAATATACCTACAGGTTTGTACGGAACCCTCTGTGCGCGAGTCTGACTCGCACTCGGCCAGTTTTTATTTTCAAGGGATTGTGACGGTTATTTACTAGATTATCATTGTTTCTCACATTTTCTAGATCATACTATCATAGACAGAAATGTTATTTTTTTGTCAGTAAGAAATCTTAATTTTTAATTTGGTTTATCACGCATTTGGGAGTATTGTCAAGGTTTTAGTTGAGCATGACTGCATAGTGAATTTTTTTCTCGTTATACGGCGTGAGTCTGCTCTCATTACGTTCTGTTAGACAAAATCGAATTAACACAGAAATGAGAATAGTGTTTTATATATCTATGCGAAATAAGAGCTTGTTTCCAAAACTGAAATAAATAAGCTGTTTTTTGGTAGCTTCTATGAAAAAGCGCTGCAATTTTAATAACGGGAAGAAACTGATATAATCCTCCTTAAATATATAAATGAAAAATGTAAAAACCACGACTGCAAATTATTTTTTTTCATCAAACGTTTTAATGTTTCATTGCAATTAAAACTGTGAGTTATATATATTTATGGAATCGTTATATAAAATCCTACATTTTGATTTCCTCCCACGTGAGTTTGGAAGAAATATTTTTTATCTCACAATATAATAAGTAAAAATATAATACAATAAGTAATAAGTAAAACCGGCCAGTTTGTTCATTTTTCATGTTTTTTTATGTAGGTACTTAGTGTTACTTGCGCTGTCAAGACGAATCTAGAGATATTTCATACATTAAAATCGGTTAAGCCGTTTAGAAGTTATAGTGGAATAAAGAAACTCACATACATATGATGAACCCTGAAAACATAACACTCCTTTTTTGAGCAGTGGTGTAAAAACTTACGTGCACTTAGCCTAGAGAACCCTAGCATACCTTTCCATAATACGCAGTAGCAATCAATACATTCCCAAGAACTACCTTAACACTCCGTTACTCGCGGTCTTATTTATCACGTCATTAAACGCGCGGGGCACCACTGTGCCCCTTTTTTAAATGATGATTACTTATATAATATAAAATAAATATAAAATGTTATTAACTAGTGTTTTCAAAATCAATGTTTATTAATGCTTAGAACCGTAACAAAGAGAGATACGAATTTGTCGCAAAATATATAAAAAATAGAACAATGTATAGTACCCCACACATTCAGTTGTAGTGTTGTTTTGGTTAAATGATCGCTTTTTTATTCAAAATGTAGGAAATTAGGGAACTCTAGTTTGACTAATGTGTTGATAAAAAATAAACCCGTGCACTGTCGTTGTTACCGAGTCACTAACAAATACATCAGGGTATAGGGGACGGCTATTTAAGAAGATGACATTTTGGGTCAATTTTTTTTTGAAATAACAAGCAAATAATTATACCTGGGGCACACTTGTGCCCCGCGCGTGTAACGGAGTGTTAAGCATACAAAAATACAGAATTTTCAAAGCCAAACTTTTTTCCCGCTCTAGGGTTACTGAGTACCATCGAAAACTCGTCTCGTTAAAAACCCTTGAGCAGCCTCCAGTATTCTTCTAAGTGCAAGATCGCGCCTGTTTCGTTTGATTCCGCACTTTAGTACTATAATGTATTCTGTGGTTCTGTTCGCAAGAACTGCTCTCGAATACGCAATGAGCTCAGGTTTTTATCAGTGTAGTGTTTGGGAAGTGAAGTGTACATGTCTCAAGTATTTGGGGTATGATTTTTAAGAATATTGTAAGTTGGCAATAACATAATAACGGCTCTAATAAAAATAATATAATATACCTATAAATAAGATAGATAGATAGAAATACTTAATGAAACACCTTAAATATAAAAATAGTTAAAACAGAAACACAATTCAAAATAAGGTAACAATTCAAAATAAGCAAACATAAGACGGGAGAAAAAGAAATAAAGTGAATAAAATAAAAAAAAAACATATTTTACACGTATTTTCCCCGAAAGGTAAGGTTTTTTTTTATGTTATTGTGACAGAACAAGCTTGAGGCCCGCAGACTAACCTCTGCCTAGAACAGATGCATTTCATCACAAGTGACGAATTGCACTGCGCCCGTCACCTGGAGACATAGTTGTTAAGTCTCATCTGCCTGTAATTTCACTGGCTCTCAAGGACTACCGCCGGAACACACTGTTAGGTACTTGGCGACAGATTTTCTACTTGAGTCTGGTGTGGCGGTGGAAAGGTATCTTTTTATTGATTCCTTACTCAAAAACGGGCTCCTATGACTAAGCTACGGCTCACGCCAATTTAAATTTTCACGTTGGCCAATGTAGCAGGCGGCTCACCTAGTGGTAAGTGATCACCGTCACCCATGTACATCCGCAACAACAGAGGTCTCGAAGATGCATTGTCGGCCTTTGGGGAGGGAATATGCTCTCTTATTGAAGCCCTCTTAGTCGTATCTGTTCGGAAATACTTCACCAGGCAGCTGGTTCAAAATTGTGGCAGTGCGAGGTAGGAAATGCCGTGAAAATCGCAAGGTTGCGGACTTCCAGATATCGACATGAAATTGATGAAACATCATGCTTTGTCGGGACATCCGATTGCGAAATTGAGCTGCAGGTAGTGAATCGTTCATCAGAACACTCCCCGTGATAGATGCGGTAAAAGATGCAGAGTGATCTAGCATCTCTACACAGTGTTAAAGGGTCGAGCCGACCTGAGAAATTTTTATCGACGACGATTCGAATCGCTCTGTGTTGAATGCGGTCAAATGGAGGAAGCTAGTACTGGGGAGCTCCCGCCCAGAGGTGAGAGCAGTATTCCATGTGAGGCCGTACCTGTGCTTTATAAAGTTGCAGGCGATGGGCCGACGTGAAGTACCGTCTCGCCTTTCCGAGCACACCAAGCTTGCACATTACTGCTTGGAGGCAAATTATTTGACACTGCGATGGTACCTATGAAGATCGATTCTAGCTGAAGAGTCTGAGAAACTAGTAAGAGATTAATTGCAACGTTTTCCATGTAACGGGCTGCCTTATGTCATGTTATTTCAGACTTCGGACTTCTATTAAAAACTTGTCTGAATAGGGATAACCATGTAGATGTAACCTCGGTTAACGGGCTTAAACCATTTATATCTCAAAAGAATTTAAAATTATCAAAAATCTTATTTGTTGTAAACATACATGTTGTTAGGTAAATATAAGTAAAAATGGGCGGTATTGGTGATGCATGTGATAGATTATTTGAAAACTGGCTCACTATTTATTGAAATATTTGTTCATATTCACTTGATTGGCTTTAAGCTTAAGATTTAAACAACTGGTATAATGTGACATTCTAATTTCGTTTAAGAAATACTATGTGGTTTTTAAGATGAAAATAAATATTGGTTTAATTATCTATGTGTATATTTTATCTGTGGTGTGAATTTTATACTGTACCTAATATTGTATAATGTGAGACTGTGATTAAGCATCATATATGGATTATCATGATCACTGGAATCATTATTTGATAATATTTTTACTACAAGTATATTTTATTAGTAGTATAACTGATCATGTGACAAGATACTTGTAAAGATACTTATTTAAAATAGTATATATTATGTACTTTATATCTATGTGTAAAATCATTGATGATTTTATTATACTTATTGCCAGATGTATAGAGCTTGAAATCACATAATTATCAATTTAAAAGTGTACTGTGTTTGTGACGGTAGTCGCTTCGTCACCTTGTTTGTTCCTTCCTATAAAAGGGGTAGTGTAAAGCGAGTAGATTCACTTTCTGTCGGACCGCCGTGCCGAGCAGACCTCCAGTGGTGTTTAAATAGTCTTTGACGACGAAGTGCTGCTTGATTCAGTTTCGGTCGGACCGCCGTGCCGAGCAGAGCTCCGGGGATGTCTAAATATATTTGGAAAGTAGTCTTTAGTGACGAAGTGCTGCCCGATCAAGATGTTGTGAAGTTAAGTAATTTGTTATTATCTTTTCTGATATTACATAACGACAAACCTCGTTTAAATGTAATGGTCCTTTTGGACCATTACATGGTTTGTTAAAAAGGTTATGACAATTATATATTGAATAAGAAAATATCTGGTTATGTAAACAATGACTTTATATGTTAATTAATAGTTGATAATCCAGTGAAAGTGTAAATAAAGTGTATATAGTAAGTATGTAACACATTGTTAAAAGACTTATAAAAGAATGGCCCCGAGTTTCTTGCCCGTTCTTCTCGCAGTGGCTCTATACAATTTTGTTTTCTGAACGTGGCAGTACAATGTAGAATCATTCAATATTAAAATTTCATCAAATTGAATAAATGGTTTTGGCTATTAACTTAAATAATAAGTTATTATAAGTTTAAATCCAACTAACACATGCAATAGGTCGGTACATACTCAGTGCAGCAAACGTTTCATTATGGGATTAATTAATTATATGAAGAAATTAAGTTCTGCTAGTAAAACTATCCTTAAAAACGTGGGTTTTGAGATATTTTTGAAATAATATAGGGAGTTTATTCATCCTCAAGGTTCAAAGCAAGCTTTCTGCACTTTACCAACGATTCAGTAAAGTTATTAATATCAATATAAACTCAGATTTGACCTGTATACTAATATTAAAGGTAAATACCCTGAGGTGCTCTAACAAACGATAATGACTATCGCCATTCTAGGTCCTAAATGACTTTAGTTTTGTTATGACTTATGAGCGTTTACAAACTAGAACACAAAACAGGATAAAGTACGTGTAGCGTAGCGTGAGCAAAATGGAGCTTGACATCAAACCAAAACTAAGCTTAAGAAAATGTAGGTTGTTTTCAGGGTTCCGTATTAAGTAAGGCGCTGGGTTAGAACTGCACTGTGGGAGTCGTAGAAAGGAACAACTGCCATCTTATACTTAGATCTCCAAGACGCATGTCAAGCGTCGGGATTATGGCAAAACTCCCCTAATGGGGAAAGCATTTGTTCAACGGCGGCCACAGTTGAACTATAACTATAGAAATACCTTCCCATGTGGCTGCTGATGATAATGATGAAGTTACCTAACGGGCAAAATGCATCCCATTTTTACAGACTTCAAAAAGAGCAGTAAGGACTCAATTCGTCTGCATTTTTTTAGTAAATAATACGGGGTAACTCACCTGAATAAGTCAGATAGCTCCGACTTTTTCTAGGAGAGCTCGGGGCGCCCGCGTGGACGTCTCACGGCACGGCCTTTGCAATAATGTACTATTACTATATTTTATTAGCTAAATAATACATGGGAAGCTAACAAAATTGTTCATTTGTCAAAATTACAACGAGAGGAAAAATTATAGTCATGTGCGGAATTTGAACCACTTAGCGATTAGAGCATACCCCGGCTATGGGGTGGATGGCGTGGGTTCGAATCCTCAAGACATTTTTTTTCCTTTTAGCTCCCAAATCTTCTTAAAAGTTCCCGAAGGACCACTTTAAAACTAATCCACATAGGCAAAACCGAGTGTAGAATCTAATTATATATGAAACTTTTTTCATAATTATTATACATATTGTATACTTACTGAAATGTATGATAACACGAAACGTGGTAACTTTTATATAATCAGTGCCTTTACTATGGCAGTATAATTGTAAAAAGGATGCACGAAGTCTTTCACCAGGTTGCTCGTTTCATTCCTGATGCTGTAAACAGGGACTGGATACTACCAAATTTAGACCTTAATACTCAGAGCTATAGAGTTGAATCTGGCATGAACTGAAAAGTTACAGATTTCACATACCTACTTATATTTATTTATATTTTTATGTTATTTTAACACCGACGCTCGCCCATTGAAGCTTTGGAGCACCTAAAGAATATTCCTTTAATTATATCTTCGTTACGTTCGTGAAAGGATTTTCAAGTAGCTTGGGAGTCCAAAGAAATAGGTTATGGAAGATTCCTGTTTTTTACGGTTTACGTACTAATAAGAACACATTTTTTTACTTAGAAATATTTAGTTCTATTAAATACGGCTTTAAACAAACGGTATAGAACCGTTTGTTTAAAGCCGTTAAAGTGAATTAACTGATATAAAATCATAACTAATTACCTAACTAAAATTATTAAATTTATCCAAATTTTATAAACATATAAGAGTGCTTTTTTTCAGTTATTTTTTTTAATGCCTGATAGGTTAGCCTTTGACCACAATCTTACCTGATGGTAACTGATGATGTAGTCGAAGATCTTGTTCAGGCTAACCTAGAATTACTGGCTCTCGACTAGAATTACTGGCTCTCAATGATAGCTGCCGGAACATATCGTTAGGTGCTTGGCGAACGATTTTCTACTTGAGGGTGGTAGCTAGCCAGGGTGCTTCCACAGGGTTTTATAAATTCTCATAAAATATTTTTATAACAATTATTTGACATTTTAATATATAAATACACTTATATAATAATGACAAATATTTTAAAAATATTTTAAGAAAACATAAAATTAATATTTTAATAAAACACTTAAAAAATATAACAAATATATTAAGTGTCAATTCCACCTAATTAACCTGCTAAGCCGACGTGACGTCACAAACGCCACGCAGCCAAACCGGAAGAATTTTCGACGCGGGTCGCTTCTACACGAAGCATCCTCAGGAGGCCTTGACTCTACGAGCGCACGATCGAGAAAGCTTCTCTTAATTTAATGTTTTCTTAAAATATTTTTTGTAATATTTGTTATTATTAAATATGGATTTGCGCAAAGTAACGTCTGAATCTATTCATTAAAAATACACATATTACATAAAAAAAGGTCTACCAAACTTACAATGACTATATATGATCATGGCATAGTTTATATTTTAACAAAGTGACCAAAACGTCTTCAGATATATACTTACATAGCCAGTTATTTTTAATTGCTATGTGATGTTGGGGCGTTGATAAGTACAGAGTACAGTACACTAGACCAGGGGCTTTCTAAACTTTAAAGATAACGGAACACCAGTCAAATACCTTTTACTTTATAGAACCATAAAGTTCTCATATGTATATTATATGTGGGGTAGCATCCAATCTTGATCTGTACTTGTTTTTTTGTGTAAGCGTATAGACTGGAAGGCCTGTTTCACAATGATACGTTGTGATAAATGGCAGCAATTCTAAGATAGTCTTTTTGCCTATTTCAGGGTATTCAGTTCTAAGACCAACCCAAAATATATTCAGAGATATGGATTAAAATGTGTGTTTTAATGTGGATGAAGCTTGAAGATCTAAGATTGCTGCATAATTCTTCATCCGAGACGATCAGCAAGAAATCGGTTTTCAAAATTAGTGGAAGCAGTTATTAATGCCACTAGCATTAATCGCTCATCCATCCATTCTTTTTTGCATGGTGGTAGGGCATTTTTCAAATGCCTGCCTGGCTAGCTACCACCCTCAAGTACAAATGTGTCGATAAGAACCTAACGGTGTGTTCCGGCAGCTGTCCTTGAGAACCAGTAATTCTAGGTTAGCCTGAACAACATCTTCGATCACATCATCACTTACCATCAGGCGAGATAGTGGTCAAAGGCTAGCCGATCAGGCAAAAAAAATAACTCTGCTCTATAGCAAATACCACAAGCGATCATTAATTCATGTAATGACAGCAGCAAATGTTGTTTAACCTAGTTGATCGGGTGAAAATTACTATGCGAGCTCCGCTTTGCGCGGTTCAAAATCCAAGGTACTCTTTTTTAGACCTTATTATTTCCCATTTCAGTTTATTTTAACTACCAAGTTTGTCGAGTTTGCTTTTTTTATATTAGAACCAAATATGTAGTGAGACGTGGTTCTTAAGAAGAAGTAGTCTTTGAATAATGTCAGACTGAGGTCTAGCACGGAGAGACCTCGTTTTACATGTGAATTATCGAAATTGGACTTACTCAATATATAAATAACGGAAGCAATTTTTTTTCAATAAATTCAGATACAAAAAAATATATTTTAAAAATGTAATTTAATTTAGGAATTTGATAATATAGTTGCTATGTAAGAATTAGAATTAAAATTTGTATAATTTATACGATGTACTAGATCAGGCTTAGTTTTTGTATATACTCTAGAATATGTCATATGTTATTTATATCTGTGAACCGGTACAATCTTTCTATAAAACTTATACAAAATTTGACATTTTGACTCACTTCTGGCTCGTCTCACTGTGGCTCCTTTGCCTACCTCTTTGCGGATATGCAGCCGTGATGATATATTTTATATAAAATGGAATATTTAAACAATTTACGTGGTTGAAATTCTTGCGTTGGCCTCTTACATCCCTTGAAATTGCGCGTATCATTACCAACGTATCATTGCTAACAAAGCCATCCCACCGAGGATTCGGATAAAATAGATATTTATGGTATATGAGGATATGGGCTATAGGATATAGGTTTAGCTTTGTACTATATCATTCTTTAAACCTGCTACAAAATATTCAGATGCTGGATAAAATATTTTAAAAAATTACATAAAATATACTTTTTTATCTAAGCATACACATTATGACAAATCAAATCGTATATATTTCTTGCATACACAGTTTAAAATGTTTCATATTTTGCAGTCAGTTCTGATTTTTATTTCATTTTTCACTCCGTTGGTAATGAAGAATTATAAGTGACGTAATTATAGTAAATATATTTATTTTGTTGCTTAAAAACAACTTGGGCAAAATTGTAGAAATTTAAATTTGGAAAAAATATGGAGACTTTATTAATATGGACTTAACATCACAAAGAAAAATCCATCAAGATAAGATGATACAATAAAATGTGCGGTGGTGTAGGTTAAATTACATCTCGTCAACGGGTTTAGACCAGAACTCTCATAATGTAGGAGAACATATGGATATCATGTAAATAAGAGGCCACAAAATCATAACAATACTTAACCACTACGAATAAATTCGTAGCTTAAAACCAAGTATCTCTCCCCCGATAGCCATTCTTATTGTTGTCTTGTAGAACACTGGTCATAACTCATCATCAAGTTTAATAAAGTGCCAATGCTCACAATAGTATTTTATATAGCAATTGAGTTTTGGCTAATGTTATTGAATACTCGTATACGAAGTACTTGATATCAATGCATGTTAATTTATAAGCAGCGTTTGGCTTAAATTGCACTCCAAATAAGGGCCAACAATCTTGGCCTTTTTAGAAGTACTGTTAGCCGCGTCCATCGATATAATGTTACACCATAAGGTCTTTGGAGTTTGGATACAACCCAATCGTTTGCAAATGATGGTGTTTTGTATGTCACATTGGACCCATGTCACTTTTTAACAAGAGTTTGTGCCTGAAAGCAATTCTGGGAGTTTTTGTAAGGCTTTGAATGTTGATGTCGTATACCGTTAGTTATATTTTTTGCTTTCATAAATTATATTTATGGCTTTGCTTTTTACCAAAATACTTTTTCATGCAAGAACGTTAATGAAATGCACAAATTTAAGTAAATCTTTTGTAACGAAATATTTTGTTTTGTTTCATATTTATTTGTTATGTTAAAATGCCGTAGATTTTTGCGTTACTTTATGGAAATTCATATCTAACAAATATTGTGAAAATATTTTCAGAAAACCTTTAATTAATATTTTAGACAGACACTTAAAAAATAGTCTCGTGACAATTCCGCCTACACAGCCATCGGCCATCACTCCCCAGACATACACCGAGGCCGTGGGCAAGAGCGGCGAGAGCAACAGTGGGCGGTAAAAAGTTATGGTATTTTTATTGCTGAATTAAATTCATAACAATTTAAAATGACTAAAAATATTTTTAATATATGATATAACTAAAAATATATGCTATTCGCAATTTTTCCTCTATCTGTGCTATAAGAAGTTGCTTCGTACCAAATTTCAAGATCCTGAGTTCACGGGCAGTAACCTGTAGGTTTTGATTCCCGTGCGAAAGTCAATAATTTGCGACATAAACGGCTGTATCTATCGATTGCGTTGGACTAGAAGTTTGATTTTTTCACAGCTGGACGGAAGACAGAAGACTTGTGTATTTGATATGACTTTCAGCTTGATACCTCCACGCAATCCTGTGAAAAAGGGTCTTGACAGACAGACAGAGGGGCAACAAAATGATCCTAAAAGGGTTCCGTTTTTCATTGAGGTAGATACCCTCAAAACGAGTAGAAAACCTCCTCCTTTTTCTCAAGTCTGTTAAGACTGTATTGCGACTCACCATAGGTCGTTTATACGCTAGGGCGACAAACTGAAGCTCGACATCAATAGTGCGTGTGACACTATACAAAATTCGATACACACCTTAGTTTTCAATAACATTATCATGGATGATAGAACGCAAGGATAACACAGTATGTAGGTTGGTACTTACCTTCACAACCTCTTTGTGGTATTAGGGACATGTACACAACATGATGTATGAGCGAGCTGCCTTGTTCGTGAACACTTACTCAAGAAAATAGGAAAAATTATATTGGTGTAGAAAGGTTACTTAGAACATTATAACCAATGTAGGTAGATTGTTTTTATAGTAAAGTAGACCTCGATATATCATCACACTATATATATGCGAAAGTTTGTGAGTGTGCGTGAGGGTGTGAGTGTATATGTGTGTTAGTCATTAGCGCTGAAATAGCTACACCGAGATGAATCATATTGATTCATGGGATACTTGTATCATCATCAGCACTTTTCATCATCGTGGAGGCGGGCGGGTAAAATTACGGGGTGCAGCTGTGTTATCATTAAAGCTTTGAAGCGCTCGGAGCTAAGTTTGCTTAGTTGTTAAGTTAAGCAACGTCGCGGTCATGTGTTGGATGGGTGACCGCTAGTGACATTACTACTGACCGCTTCCGTGCTTTGAAGGGCACGTTAAGCCGTCTTTCCCGGTTGTCGTCTTAGGATGGCAGTCGTTACAGCACGATGGTAGGGCATTATGCGAATGCCTGGCTAGCTACCACCCTCAAGTAGATCTGTCGACAAGCACCTAACGGTATTTTCCGGAAGCTGAGGGCCATTAATTTTAGTTTGTCATGAACAACATCTTCGACCACATCATCACTTGCCGTCAGGTGAGATAGTGGTCAAAAGCGTTAGCTTTGAGAACGTATCAGACAAAAGAAAAAAAAATTACACAGTAGACCCTGATATATCATCACACTATATACGAGTATATGCGAAAGTTTGTGAGTGTGTGCGTGAGGATATGAGTGTGTATGTGTGTTAGTCCTTTACGCTGAAATAGCTACACCGAGAAGACTATATTAATTCATGGGATACCTTTATCATCATCAGCACTTTTAAATATTTTTACGCGGGTGAAATCACGGGACGTTAAGTAAGAAGTAAGTGTGTTATCATTAAAGCTCTCTTATTAGAAGAAACCTAGTTAAGTTTTTGAAAATCACCTTTACCATGCACCATGCTATAACTACTGCCAACTAAGACAACGACCGGGACTTAAGGTTAAACATACTCCTCGCAGCACGGAAGCGCTCAATATTAAATACCACTAGCGGATAGGCAAGTAATGACCGCAGACGACATTGTTCAACCTAGTTGATTGAGATCTACTAAGCAAGCTTGAGCTAAGTTTAAAATGTACCAGACGCCACGTCTTTGGAAGTTATCTAAGGATATAGGCTTTATAAATAATCACCCTGATCCAAAATTGTGTCTGCATATAGATTAACTTAGTTAAAATAAACCATCATAAATTTTATGGATATAAGTAATCTGGCACTTTTTCTCGTAGCATGAGGTTTCGAGGTTGTCTTCAGAAGGCGCTACTGCCAACCTGTTGGCTTTTTTCTTTCGTAGTCGCCTTTTACGAGTAGGTATTTACGAAACGCACAATCAAAAAGATTTAATTTATTCTAGATCGTGCGCTTCATGAGTCATGACTTCGTTATGATAATTCGGGTAGAAACGAAATGGGTCTAAAAAAATTTGGGTTCAACTACGAGGCGTTTATTACGTCACGTCGGCGTAGCAAAAAACATTGGCGGAATTCTCAATAGATCATTACAATATATTATAAAAAATAAAAATTGATGTTAATATTTTCTTGATATTTTTTTTTGTTGTAATTTATAATGAATTTGTGCAAAGTAACACCTGAATTTAGTAATAAATTATCAATCAGGATTTGTTTCGCCTCCTTTTCAATTAAGGTTTCCTCATTTCTTGTACAAAGCCTTCATAGAAAAAAAACATAATCGAATAAACGAAGTTCGTTTCTAATTAGGAACAAGGCGTTAACTATGATGGATAACAACAATCCAATTGTTCTTAAGCTCAGCGTTATAATAAATCATCATAACTGTTTGAAGCAACAGGACGAAAAAACATTAATTCCTTTGCCACGGGTTTTCCGTAATTTTCACGTAGTCTTAATTAGGAAATATGCCAGCAGCAACAGGTTTTGTTTTTATGAAAACATGATGAGATTTTGTAACTTCGCAGAGGTTCATTTTGCGTTTCGAATGTAGTCATCGTGGTGTCATCGCAGCATTTTATTCCATCATTAAATTTGTTTAAGCAATGTATGACGACTTTTCATCATCATCATCAGCCGGAAGACGTCCACTGTTGAACAAATGCCTCATAGAGCGCCAGAAAGAACGGCTACTAGCCGCTTGTAACCATTGGGTACCTGCGACTTTCACGATGTCGTTAGTCCACCTAGTGGGGGGCCTACCACTCTACGACTGTCGGTGTTGTGTGGTAACCACTCGAGAACCTTTCTTTCCCATCGGTTATCAGTTCGTCTAGCAATGTGGCCCGCCCATTGCCACTTCAACTTGCAAATTCTGAGAGCTATGTCGGTGATTTTGGTTCTTTGGCGAATATCTACGTTCCGAATTTTATCGCGTAAAGAAACTCCGAGCATAGCTCTTAGCGTTATGGATCACATAATGTGTTATATGGATCACAGTGACATCATTGAATATTTGCTTCCTGGTGGTCATGATCAACTCGATCTCATTTTTTGTTGAACCATCGGGGCTTATCCACTTCCACTTCCTGGATGGTCGCTTCTCGAAGAAGGAGTTAATCGCAAAGTCCCTCCTTCTCCATAAAGTCGACCAGCCGTTGGCCCCTCTGGTTCCGCTGCCCATATCCAAATGGTCCCACTCTCAACTCATCGCACATTCCGTGTGCCCAACTTAGCGTTGAAGTCCCCCATAACAACGGTGAAGTATGTTTCGGAGGAATGTATGGCTTCAGATATCTCCTCATACATAGCTTTCTACTTCATCATCTGAGCGTGTCGAGGTCGGTGCGTAAACCTGTATGACCTTCAGCGACTCCCGTTTGGTGATTCTGAGTATAAGGTACGCTACCCTGCTCGACACACTTTCGACTTTTACAACATTGTTAACAAGGGACCTCCAAACAAGAAACCCAACACCACCCTGAGACTTTTGATTTCCCGGTAGAGGAACAAGGTACCGGAGTCAAGGACAACGGTGTCCTGTCCCTGTTTTTGGACTTCCGATAACCCCATGACATCCCAGCGTAACTTGTTCAATTCTTCCTCCAGCTTGATAATCTTGTGGTCCTCCCTGAGCGTATGTTGTGTGTTGCCAGAGCCAAGGGTCGTCGTTATTGACATTGGTAGCCGGGCATCTTCCGGGGATTCTTCACACCCCATGCTCCACCGTTACCTGGCCTGTTACCAGGGCCAGGAATAATAGAGCTGCCGGGGACTGGGGGCCGAGTTGTTTTTGTGCTGTTCATAAGGGGGGTTTGACATAACCTCCATGCTTGGCAGGCGTCTTGGGGATCGCAGTTATTCGCTTTTTACGACACCCACGGAAAGAGATGGGGGGGGGGGCATTCTAGCCCGGCACCCCACGGGGCACGACTTTTAGTGACCATATATTTTAATTTGTAGCCTCTGTCACTAATAGAGAAGTTGTCCAATGAACACTAGATGCGATATCTCCATGACGGTTTAGTTGATTTGATTACTGAAAACTTCATCGCAGAGGGCGCTGCACGTTTGTTACCGGGAAGAAATTGTGCCAGCAAAATATATAAAGATCTTATAAAGATTCCGTACTCGAAAACGGGGTCCGAATCTTAAGCCTCGGTTGTCCGTTCATATGTCCATCTATTCATTATTTATAGGGCTGTCTCTAGAGGAAGGGGTGGCCTGTTGCAATTTTCACAGAATAATAGAGTAAGTATTAGTATGGTGGATCGACTGACAAAAAATTTATAAAATATAAAAAATTAGGGGAGGTCCCTATACATGTAACATTTTTATTTTTTTTGTTTTTGTTTGTGAAAATATCCGCCCTTCAAGACATTGACACCCGCCTCTTCAGTCCGCCCGTGACCACGACCAATGCAACTTGGTCGAAACGTCGAGGTAAATAAATATATACATTACAAAATCACAAATATACGATAGGAAAAATTTAAGTCATGTGCGGGATTCGAACCCGCGTGCATCCACCTCTTGAGCCGGGGTATGCTCTAACGAAGATACAACTTTTGAGAAAATATCGGTATTTAAATACCCGTTAATTCAAGTCCTATAATATAATGATAAAAATCAAAACCTATAAACCTGGATATTGATAACATCTATATTTTTTTTTTATAAATCATCAAAGTCGGTAATTGTTTAGGGGGGTAGAAATGTTTTTTTTATGAAAATTCGTGACTTCCCTTCAGTCTTAATGGGATTTTATAATAAGGTATTTGTTTTTAAATATAAATGACATGCATTATTTTTATTCCGTATTTTTTATTTTTATTTTGTATAGCACTGCAAGTTTTACTTTTTAATTTGTTAAAATTTCACTTACTAGTCCAATCCAGTCCAGTCCAGTCCAGTCTCAGTCAGTGCCCTCAGAAGTACGTTGTGTAAACTACCGCTAAAATATATTTATTTTCACTTAAAGGTATCACACAAAAAAAGTCTTCACAAAGCTTGTAATTGAAAAGTTTGCCAAGATCTAAAGTGATTTATAAAGACAGTCGGGCAGTTGAGTCGCGACCTTTATACATAAAAGTCTCTTAACAGTGACCTCAGAGGAGCGTATAATATATTTTATAATGGTTATATTGCTATAAGGTCGGATAAGTGGATTTCAGCGCGGAGTAATTTAGTTGGAAATGTAAAATTAGTTTTCTATTGTAGAAATAATGGTTTTTATTTTTATATTGCCTATTTCGTACTTGATAAGTAATTTAATGATTCTATTAGAATATCCATCTATAAATTAATAAGCACCTAATTCAAACAATTATTCCTTGAGTAGATTTTAAGATTAATGTAAGTTAATCCTATCTGAATTGTGTGGGTCCATATTCTGCTATTTGAATGATTAATATTACTTATTTAGTCAAAAAGTATAAGTATTACATATACTTTCTTTTGTAAGTTGACAACTTTGTCATCCTATACACGAAAATATTTACCTGAAAATACTACTACCGCTGTCAATTTTACAACTATCATATTTTTTAAATATGATAATGTGTATGTTTTTAATTTGATACATATGTCTGTATACAGTAAAACAAGATTACATGTTTATGTTTTTTCGTTCTAAAGTACTCTGCTGTAACTGTAACCATGGCAACCATGGTTGTAAACAAAATTAGACGTCTATATTTTTTCGTTCTAAAATACTTTGCTGTATTATAAAAACTAAGAAAGACTACATTTGTGTTTATTTCAAGGCTAAAAGAATTAGTTTATAACATAATTAATGTGACTCTCTCAAGTTAATGTATCTTATACGAACATTTTAGTCACTATGTTTATGAGCGTAAATTAAAAAATAAAATATAAAAAATACCTTTTATGTGGGATGGCTCCAAGGGAGACGCGTTGTGTTCCATGTTTAAAATTTAAAAAAGACTATATGTAAACGACGATATAACGATATAAATTGGTAGGACAGTAAGTAAAATTATAAGGGAATTATAAAACATCTAACAAAACATTTACTTAAATTACACAAATTGTTCTAATCCCTCAGATCATTTTATGGATGTTTATTCTACTCATGTTATTGTTTAAAGTAAATATTTCATATATTTTTATAGAATTGTAGACAAAAACTACAACTTTTTGCTTTTCTCATATTTTCATTAAAAAGTAGAGTGTTTAACACGGATGTAAGTTATCAACTCCTATTTGGACTATAACTGCATTAATTTTAAAAACTTTCTACTCATGTTCTTGTTATCAATAAATAATATAGAAAAAAAAACTCATATATATTCGTAGTGAAAAGTAGAGAGTTAACAAGGGTGAAAGTCATAAATTCCTATTCCGACGATAGCCGTCTGTAAATATTGCAAGCAAAATTTAACTTTAAATTTCACAAATATTTCTAACATCTCAATTACTTAATTTTAAATAGGTCCTATCCATGTTGTTATTATTAATGAATAATTTAGAAAAACTACTATTTATTACTTTCCTTATATTCGAAATGAAAAGTAGAGTGCTTAACACGGGCGATAGTCTTCAATTCCTACTCGGACTATAGCCACCCTCGCTACGCTCGGGCGTCTAAATACCTCGTATGGAAATTGATTCCTTTCGACCCTTGAACAATCTACTATTTTCTAGCAACCAATATTTAAATTATACATACAAGTATAATATATAACGACCGAATAGTCTTAGAGGAAGGTACTTTAATGAGGATCGTATTTTATTATACAAAGTTAGTATCCTGAGTACTCTCAGGGTATATATATATCACATGCCGTAAACAAGTCAGATAATTCCTTATATCAAGAGGTAAAATGTTTAGAACTGATTATAAAATGTTAAATTTGTTTATCCAACTGTGATAGAAGACCTTACGACATCTACTGGTAGAGATGGGGAGGGTAAAGGCTAGCCCAACACCCCACGGTACGTATAACATCTTACCGTTGTATAATTAATGTCGACGTCATAGGTAATTGCATTATTAGAAGTCAGTATCATAGAAATGTCATCAGCAAATAAAGGAAGGACAAATGATTTGTTATATCAGGTAGATCCTTTTGGTACAATAAAAAGATGGTATGGACTACGTCGGAGACTATAGGGCGATATGTACACTGCCTCTAGAGCTAGTAACTATCCTACCCGCTAAGGCTTAGTCCATACTTCTCTTTTTGAGATGAAAGCCCGAGTCCTAGAAGTAGGAACGTGGTGGACTGATTCGGTAGGGTCCAACGGTGCACCACTGGAAGCTGCTTGAGCTAATCTATGACGTCTTTCGAAACAGCTGTCTCACATTTCTAGAGCCAAGAGTATTTTGCAATTTTAAAATGATTTTATATCAATAAACGTTTTTATTATTATTTCTGTATATAAGTTATTTTTGCTTTATCTGAAGACTCAAGACGCTCATACTAAAAATAATTTGATTGAGGTTAATACATTTATTCTAACTCAGCGCACGTTTATAGCCCTTAGTAGATTACTTTTTCAGGAAAAATAAACAAATGAAACTTCTTTTAAATTTGTAACGACAGTAGATGATCTTTTACTTTTTCAACCACAGATTTGTTTGAATAGATATAAATTTATGTTTTTATTATCACTTAATAAGTATATATCATATAATTTAATGTTCTGTAAATATTTAAAACAGTTTCCTATCAGAAAATACATTCCTTTAATGAGTACACTGACGGACGGCATAGGCTTACAAAAAACGCCGAGTAAACTTTTTGTTTATTTTCAACAATAAATATCTGACAGATGACATTTTTAAAGTCACGGGTAGCTAACGAATGCAAATTTGTAAATCAAGTAGAAAATCTGTCGCCAAGCACGTAACGGTGTGTTCCGGCAGCTGTCCTTGAGAGCCAGTACTTCTAGGTTAGCCTGAACAACATCTTCGACCACATCATCACTTACCATCAGGTGAGATAGTGGTCAAAGGCTAACCGGTCAAGTATAAAAAAAAAAACTAATAACTGTCCATGTAGTTCTCAAGACACATGTTGAATTATAGTAAACGTCTTCTATAAAATTCCTGATTACATATTGCAGTTGTTTGTAAGATGTTATAAAGATAGAAAGTGCGTTCGCTTTCATATCCCATATTAAAGGAGAACTCATACTGTAATGTTTTATACGTTTCTTTAACTTTGGAAGTACCGAAAACTTATTAAGTGAACAGCGTGTGACGTATTTGGGTTAGGGGAGTTTTCTAAAGATTTGGTAAAGGATCATTATTTTTGGGGTGAAATGAAAAGAGTTAATTAAAATACCACGAAAGAAATCGGGAGTTTGTTTGTAAAACACCCTCCAGTCGGGGAAAGATGGTATTGTTCGGTGAAAATTATAAAAACTTTTCTAACGTAGAAACGCAATTCTCTCTAAGCCTTTCCTTTGTGACATAAAATAATTGTGAATTCATACTTTTTTTATATGTTATGATGATGTGATGGAACCAGCTCGAAGCCCATCTGGTGTACAGTGTGTTGTGATACACCACTTGTGACGAACTGCACTGCGGCCATCAACATAAGGCACTAGTTCATGTGCCTGTCATGTCACCTTCTAACAGCCTTCTAACCGGAACACAGTAATGCAAACAATACTGCTTGGCGGTAGAAAAAGGTATGGTGTATACTTCTTCGGACTATTAAGTCCCCAATTCCCTCTTCTACTTCTGCCCGAATCCACCACTCCATATTCCAAGTCATGAGTTATCCCTTTAGACTCAGGCAGTCTTACTCCGTCTTTCATCCGCGCCGGTCATTTTTATTAAATACTATTTTATACTAAATCTAATTAATATTTTTCCTAGTATAATTAAAATACTTTATTTTAAAAAGCAATTTACCAGACCAGGACGAATTCGCACAAAGTTTACTCTTGATACTGTATTTACGTTAATATTTCATAATTTGTTTTTAAACACCTGTAAAACTGCAAACTGCACATAATTGTGCTAAAATTACTATGTGAAAAATTTGGTATGATTACTTAGTGATTTCGCTAAAAACAAACGATTTATTATTACGTTATAAAACATCTAATGCGTTTTTGATAAATAAATCAGTGAAAGGACACTTTCAGCACAAATTAAAAGCTCTTTCTTGTTCCGTATCCTTATTTATTGCCAATCGTAAAATAAAGCCGCGGCAGATAGCTGAATAGGGAGATAAATTATTGGAAAATGCTTGGTTAAGTAACGCCGTGCACTGTCGCTAACTCATTGCGACTTGGACACTGCTAGAAAATATCGTCCATAATATTACAAAATTACAAATATATAGAAGAAAAATTTGAGTCATGTGCCGGAAATTAATTATTTATTAATTATCAATTTATGTCATGTCATTTAACCCGCGTCCATCCACCCCGGTTTGGCTGGTTCATATCCCGCACATGACTTACATTTTTCCTCTCGTATATTTGTAATTTTGTAATGTAATCCGCATAGCAGGCGTTATTGGAAACATAACAATATTAAGATCGTAAGTATATAATATTTTATTTTCACCTATAGACTAGCTATTGATCACAATCTCGCCTGATGGTGAGTGATGATGCGGTTAAAAGTGTAACTGTAGTGTAGTCTATTGCTGTATACAGTCACCCCCATTATGGGGCGGGGTTAGCTATAATCCCCACGCTTAGCAGGCGTCTTGAGGCTCGTAGCTTAAGATTAAAGTTCTTCAGAAAGTGCTGCTGCCCACCTTCTTAGTTACCTTTAGTCGCCTCTTACGACACCGACAGGTGGCAATGGGGGGATGAGCCCTAGCTCAGCTGATGAGATCTAGCCCGGCACCCCACGGGGCAAGGCTGCTAAAAAGACTTAGTTGATCGCTGCATGTATTGCAATATAAAAAAAAAACTTTTTTTGTGTCGTTGCTAGGTTCCCTTAACGAGAGATTTGGAGAAGATTGTTTAGGATTTCTTATATATATATATATTTTGAATATATACATTTCCCCGAGTAGCTAGCCTGGCGGGCATTCGAAAAATGCCCTACCACCATGCTGTAACGACTGCCATCATAAGACAACAACCGGGACAGACGGCTTAACGTGGCCTCCGAAACACGCAAGCGCTCAGTAGTAATGTCATTAGCGGTAACCCATCCAACTCATGATATCGAACATTGAAAAAAAAAGTGTTTTAATGCCTATTCCGAGCTAAGAGCGCCCGCCGCGGCAACACTGGTCTGCACTGTGATCCCTTTGAATAGAGTTTTGAATATTTACATCGAGCAAAGTAATAAAAAATATGAAATAATACATTACAGGCACAAAAGTCTTTTGACATCAGCTGATTTTCGTGCTTATTCAGGCAAAAACATATAAAAAAACATAAATAATATAAAAATATATATAAAAAACATAGTTAATACAAAAAAAATAATTCTCAAAATGTTTCTTAGGACTAGCAGAAGTCAACCCTAAGAGGTTGTTAGCATTTTTCCAATAATCCTGTATATATGTTCTAGTGAGCTGCAGCTTAGCGTGCTTCGTCACAATAGGACATGCAAATATTATTATGTCAAATATGAAAAATATACACTATTAAATTAATGTTAAATTAGAATTAATAATTATTTTTATAATTATAAATCACAATATCCTAGTTATCGTCTACATACAATATTACAATATGTTGTTATCTGAAAATAAATAAATTAAATTGAATTGATTTGGTTATGTGAAAAACTATTTCACTGCAACAGAGTTCCTGCATTTTGTAACTAAGTAATAAGATTATACGCTAAGAACATTTGATAGAGTACAAATTTCAATTGAATTGCATGAAAGAAATGAGTTCATATATATCGAATTTAATATGTCGGAGCGTAATAAAAGACTACCATGGCGGTTTCTTCTCTACGTTCATAAACCCACGCACGCTACGATCAAGAACGTCAGGGGCCAACTTCCATCTCTTAAATCAGTCTTATTTTAACCTAACTTTAACAATTTTAATTTGCACCCTCACATACCACTATAGTAAACTTACATTAGATACATGTTTTGATTCAAATTTAACCCCTTGTACAGTTTTCTGCTTACGAATATAGGTACTGCCCTATATTCTATAATTACAGGCACTTGATATATGACATATGATAGTCAAGCGGATTTAGCTATGGACTGCGGTGCCGCAGATCAATGGTTCGATCCCCACCGCCAGCTTGAGTTTCACCGCATGGTGGTAGAGCATTTCACGAATGCTTGCCTGGCTGGCTACCACCCTCCAGTAGAAACTCTGTCACCAATCACAGTGTTCCAGCAGCAATCCCTGAGAGCCAGTAAAATAACAGGCACATAAGATTTACCAACTGTGTGTCTCAGGGTGATGGCCGTAATGCAGTTTGTCATTTGTGACGAAATGCAACTATTATAGCCAGAGGTTTCCACTTAACATCAGTAGAGCATTCGTGGTTGTTCCGTCACAAACATATAAAAAAAAACATGAGACTTTATGCTCTTCAGCTACGGCAGAGGATACCACTTAGCACCAGATGGGCCTCGTGCTTGTACCGTAACCTATATAAAAAAAAACTTCTGTTAGCTGTCGTAAAATGCGACTAAAGGATAAACATATTTCCGAAAGACATGCTAATAATTCGCGTTGTATAAGTGGCGTGTTGCTGTACATTGAGCGCAGAATAAGGCTCATTTCATACTTACTTGAAGTAAGAATAAGAAGATTTAAAATATATAATAATGTGTTTATTGATAATTCTGCCAAAATTTCCTGCTTGGATATCCCGATATGATGTCAGGAAATTGATAAAAACTTTTACGTGAGAGCGAGCTGCACGCATTGAATCAAGTGATTTGTGCGATAGAGATAGCGCCATAAGAACATTATTGTTTCGGGACGGCCATTGTACGAATCTTAGTATTCATATTTTAAGTTTGAAATAATGTTGTTAGTTATCCATAATAGTTTTTAAAAGGTGGAAGTTGGGCCCCAAGACCTCAGGAACGAGTTGCTGGATTAAGTTTTCTACGGGGCTAGCAACAATTTGATATTTAGTGCATGTAGTTAAACTTTTTACATTTGATATTTGAAAGTAAGTGCGCATACCAATAAGTCTACATCAGTACTATCCTGTAATGATTTGGAAATTTTATTACTGTGGTCGTCGGAAGAGGTGAAGGTGGGAAGCAACGCGATGGGGGATCCTCAATAGTGGAAAATATGTTCAGCAGACGGCAATCCGGTTGATACAGTACCAGAGAGGCAAGCATGACAATCATTGAGAAACCTATTCTATCCAGGTGAGAAGCCTCTAAGACCAGCAATAGTCCCTATTGGTGAAGACCAGCAAGAGTTTGGTGTTTCAGGGAGCCTTTAATTCTTGGTTAGCCTGAAAAACATTATCGACCACATCATTACTTACCATCAGGTGAGATAGTGGCTTGAGGCATAAAAAAATACCATTACGTTGTCAAATATCTCAAAAATATTGGTGCAAACAGTACTAACGTAGTGCACTGTCACTGCCACTGTGACTGTGATGGGGACTTACCATCATTCAGGTGAATTGTAAGTATCATCATTGCAATTCATAAAAATAAATATAGTTACTTTTTAAGATAAGTTGAAACTATTTTGTATCTTGAAGCGAGATTTTGTTATATAATTATTGCTTAACATAGAATTTCCCCATCACTTACTAGACTTGTTAATCTTATTTATTATGTATAACGTTTTATTACACCTATTCTTTTTGTATACATATATGATTTCTGTAAATTCACACTCAGAGCTCCAGGATACAGGCTCACGCGTAGTTTGGGGCTCGCTATAGTACCCACAGTTTGAATAATGTAAACCATGGATCAGACAAAGTGTAATTAGGTTAAGCTATTCTTTCAGGCAATAAACATTTAATAATTATTATTATTTTTGCGATATATTTTTCTTAGTATGTAGTTTACTATCCGCCACGTATCTGAAAACCTACAAACGTAAAATTCTCCTAAATGTACCTATAAAATTAACTATAAATTACAACAGCTGCTCAGTAAACTTGCCTTCCCATGCAATAAGACCGTGACCCCATCGTCTCATTGACCAAACAACGGAACCCTAATTGAGTTTCGACAGCTATTTATTTACGAAAGCGATTATCTAAATTGCGTTAACAACAGATGCTACTTTTCGCAGTCTGCTCTTCGACTATTCAAGGACAAAAGTGGGGTTGATTGAGACTCAATAGAGTAATTGACATACTCGAACTTATTCGTGATGCATTTTATGAGTATCAAGTGCTTTTATGTATAATACGGGCTGGATAGAAATATATAATGCATATTTATAGCGGCATTAGTAGGATCTTACCCAACTCGGTTGGGAAGGGTAGGAGGCTTGAGGAGTGGAGGAGAGCATTGATGACTTCGTAAAGGGGTTCCCTGTTCCCTGGGTTTGAGACATAAGCCTCTACCTTTGCAACGCGATGGACCCGGCACCCGTACGGCGAATACATTAAATGCTCTAGACAAAGAAGTATTTAAAACCTTTAAGGGAGTAGTACTTAGAAAGTATTTGATAACCTTTTCTCGATCGTAAAACTTGTGAATTCGGTTTTGATTGATCGGATTGAACGTTTGGATCTCGGCCGTAAAAAAATCTTAAACTTTTATTTATAATGAAAAAATAACATTTTAACATTTTGTAATACTAAAGTAATTAAGATACATGATAGAAAGTTCAAATTAGTACATTCTTTTTGTCGATTTATTGATCTTTTCTTATGAGAGGAAGAGAGCATGATGGACCACTGCTGATTTCGTCATTCAGTGTGGCATAACGGATATCACGTGTTTTTAAAATCTGTTGTGTATGATATATACCAATAACACCACGTTCTTGAGTATATTTTTTGTGCCACGACTATATATATATATTCGCGTGGTCAAAAATAAATCTCATGAGTTCATGACGATCAAAATGTTATATGTTATCACGTAGAACGGAGAATTCCAGCTAACATTTTATAACGATTTAATGTTTGAAGCGTGGTTAAACTGCAGCAAGTTTTCGACACGTGCTTGTTTCTGGACTGAGGTGAGTTCGTGAGGTGTCCGGCGGCGGCAAAGTATCCTGTCTTTGAAATATTCATGTAAAATCTGTTGAATTTGTTTCATCTTCAAAAGTTTCATACACAACAAGATTACCCGATTTTTTTGGAAATAGATCACACAGGAATATCATGTGTGATGAATGTCTGCGTATTAGTTCACACGCTGCACTGTATCAGCCGGATCGTCCACTGTTGAACACAGCCTCCGTATTAAGGGGGTATTTGCCATATGATAATCCCCACGCTTGGCAGGCGGCTTGGGGATCGCAGTGTAAGATGGCAGTTCTTTAGAATGCGCTGCTGCCCACCTTCCAGTATGTTTCTCATACTGCACTACACGTGTGAAAATAGTGTATGTTATTGGAAACTTTTTTATGCTTAATGGGTTTGCCTTTGACCACTATCTCACCTGATGGTAAGTGATGATGTGGTCGAAGATGTTGTTTAGGCTAACCTAAAGTTACTGGCTCTCAAAGACAGCTGCCGGAACACACCGTTGGGTACTTGGCGACTTTGCCTTACCACCATGCAAAATGTGCTTGTCCATAAACATGTGCTTGTTTTTGGACTAAGCAGGTAACATTCGGCAGAAAAGTTGATTGATTTTTTTACAGAGTTATAGGAAAAATGCTAAAAACCTCTTTTAGAGTTGACTTCTGTTAGGCCCAACAAACATTTTGAGTGAAATATTTTTTTTGTATTTATTTATAAAAGTCTCGTGTGCCTGTAGTTTAATATTTCAAATGTTTTGTTACATCTCTTTAAATAGAGTTTTGAATATTTACATCGAGCAAAACAATAAAAATATGAAACAATAAATTACAGGCACAATATAATTTTGACATCAGGTGGTCCTCGTGCTTATTGCGTCACAAACACAAAGAAAAAACAGTCATCTCAAAATGTTTGTTAAGCTACGACTTTATTTATTCGTAGTTGTTAAGACTAACATAAGTCAACTCTAAGAGGTTGTGAACATTTTTCTAATAACCCTATATTCACATCACTAGTCCTTATGTCTCAGAATTAATATGACTAGACAGTACTACGATATTATTCACGTGGATATGGGTCAGAAAATATTAGTTCATCATTATCACTCCTTTATACAAGACTACGTGGTCTTGTAATAACTATTCGTGAGTTGAAGATGCCATTTTTTTTTTTTTGTTATTGTGACGGAACAAGCCCGAGGCCCACCTGATGTTAAGTGGACTAACCTCTGCCTATAACAGACGCATTTCGTCATCGACGAATTGCACTGTGCCCGTCACACTGAGACGTCCAGTTGTTAGGTCTCATTAGCCTGTAATTTTTCTGGCTCTCAAGGACTGCTGCCGGAACACACTGTTAGGTGCTTGGCGACAGATTTTCTACTTGAGGGTGGTCGCTAGCCAGGCGGGCATTCTCAAAATGCCCTTCCACCATGCAAGCTCAAGCTCTGGGCGGGATTCGAACCATGGACCTGCTGCACGGCAGTCCACAGCCAATGCCACTGAGCCATCACTGCATCTTGGTTTTACTTATAAAGTTAGGTTGAAATTAAAAGTATGAAATTATTATAAATTATCTCAAAGCATGTAGCAGACTCAATCCAGAACATTTTATTATGTTCGAAGTTTTTCATTCCAAGTTCGTTTCAATAGTAGAATAAATGCATAACTTATTTTATGTAGTCATAAAATTATATTATATTTTTCTATGTCACTACAGTTCGTTTATACAATTCGTAACTACATAAATTGGTTGACTCATTATCAATACATACATACATATAGTCACGCCGAGGGGGTAGGCAGAGGTGTGTTAACACCCACGTTTCGCCATTTGGGTAATGGTTTGGTCCCATGTAATAGGGAGCGAGCCTATTGCAATTGGGCACAATTTCAGTGGATTACATAATGTTTTTCTAACACACTGGATGAAACACAAGAACATATTGCGAATAATACGTTTACGATAACAACATATAAGTAAGACAGGAACACTACTAGAACATATATTGTATGGAACCCTGGCAGGGAACTAAGATGGTATACAGCCCTGTTATGCGTCTAATGTACACAAAATATTGATGACGGTTTTTAAATATTTTATTGCATAAAAATTAGCCATTAAAATAAAATAAAGACTAAATGAATGAATGAATTGAATAAATAAACATTATTCTGTGATTAATTTTAGTGTGCAAAGTTATTTTATTATTATTTTAACAATTATTACGTTAAAGGTAATGATTATTAAATTATATTAATGAATTTTTTATTCAAAATCAGATACTGATTTTAAAATTTGCACACCATCGTAATGGTAGAATGTTAAGGTATATTTTTAAGCATTACCACCTGCTGTATCCAAACTACATTCAAGTAAATAAATGAATTTGAATTTAAACACCCTACTCACATCCACGTGAGAAGTGTGATGCTGCACATTTGGCGCACTTTTCCCTGAGTCGCCTCCTACGACACCCACGGGAAGAAATGGGAAGGTGACATTCCAACCCGGCACCCCACGGGTATTCTGTTTAATATATATTCTGCTAGCTCATTAATCATATCACGAGCATGTAATTTCTCAAAATATTTCTTTAACAGCATTGCAATTTGTGTTCAAGCACATTTGTACATTCGCCCCTGCATTTTCCCATTCGGCCCCTGTACTTGCTATTTCGCCCCCGTGCAGTGAAGAATTATGGTTTTTGAAGGGTCATTTTATTACTTCTTAGGTCATAGAAGTATGGGGTGGTTTCGTATTATTGATGGTGGTTTCATGGATATTTAAGTGGTGCGCTACCCTTAAAATGAGGGTGATATAGTACAATTGGTGCCGTTGGTGTTTATGGTATTTGTTTTTGAAAAATAATTTAAAGAATAAATAGTAACCATGTTTTTCTTTAATGTTTCAGTTCCTTGGGAAGTAATTGGCATTTGTAAGAGAATGTCACAATATTATTGCGTGCAAAATATATGTTGTTATTAATACATGACAAAAAAATTTTGGAATTTTTTACCACTAGTAATTTCCGTAATTTGTACATAAACATGTATTTTTAATTCTGACAATAACATATGCTCCGCTGTATACATCATAAAATTACAAGGAGAGGAAAAAATATAGTCGTGTGTGGGAATTTTGTAATGCAATCCGCGGAATAAAATGATAAATTATTGGGTTGCCTCATTATTAACAAGTATAAACCTAATTGCGAAAATTGCGACTTCGACAATTTATTTCACACATTTGAGTGTTTTCACCCTTTTTACCTTGCTATATATATGTGCTGTATATGTGACCCTTGCTACTTATGGGATCGATTGTCATTCACTGTCAATGACATTTTTTTTTTTTATACTACAAAGCTGTCAAATTACCAAACCTATGGACGCTTGCAACATCGCATATGTATCACTCGCGCGTTGCCGACCCTGAAGAAATCTCTGCACGCCCTTTTTGAAGAACCCCATGCTGTACTCCATCGGGAAAACCACGGCGGGGAGCTCATTCCACAATCTGAGCGTCCGCGGAAGGAAGCTCCTTTGAGCCCGCACAGTACGAAACAATTCTGGTTTCAATGTGTGGGGTTGGACTCCCCGTCAATGGCGAGAGTTGCGATGGTGGAAGGTAGCCGTGGGCATCAAGTCAAACAATTCCTTAGAACACTCTCCGTTATAGAAACGGTAGAACACACATATAAGGCGGGTTCTAAGCCGCTTGTGAGCTCGGGATCGTCAACAATTCTGATGGCCCGTGCTGAACCGAGTCTAAAAGCCCAAGCTGGTATCCAGGTGCTCCCGCCCACAGATGACAGCAGTACTCCATATGAGGCTGGAGCTGCGACTTATTAAGTTGCAGCCTTTGCCCCGATGTGAAGTACTGCCTCGCTCTGTTGAGCACTCCAAGCTTTTTGGAAGCCAGCTTCACCTTGTCCTCCAAATGACTTCGGAACAAAACGTCGCTGGAAATGTCAACGCCAAGGATCCCGATGCTTTGACTGAAGTTTAAGAGAGTGTTCTGGAATTGTTATATCATCAAGATAGGAAAATACTTTTCAGTTATTGGAGTGTAACTCAAATACGGCCGGACTTTTAAATAGAAGCACACGGAAAGCTTTCAAATAAAAAAAGAATCATCTAAATCGGTTCACCCAGTCAAAAGTTCTGAGGTAACAAAAAAATACAGACGAATTGAGTACGTACTCCTTTTTTTGAAGTCAGTCTAAATTTGTCTTGTTTGTATTGCAACGTAAGTTGATCTATAGATGTCGCTCCATCTCCATACGATGGTTCGGAATGAAAGGTCAAATCAGAGTCATGCATCATGTTATGTCACGTTGTCTGAGGCATTAGGGCATATTGTTATTAGCAGCTATAGGGGTGGACGGCGCGGGTTCGTATCCCGCACATGACTATAATATTTCGTCTCCTTGTATTTTTAGAATGTTGCAATATAATCCCTATTGGCTCTTGGTAAGTAGGAATTCATCTATATCCCAGTTTGAGCTTCTATCAAACCTTAGTAAAACATTTTATGAAACTAGGTAAAATTTATGGAACGTTACGTCACGTAAAAGCTTGTAAACTGTTAAAACACGTAAAAGAGGCACCCACTTGTATGAAAACAATATAGTGTCGATGCAATAAGCGTGGAACAAGGGCAGGATCAAGAACAAAGTATAATTCAATAAAAACTATCTTCCCTCCAGTTTCTATTCAATTCAATCCCATTTCTAAATTCCTACACTGCCGTGCAAATATAATACACACATAACCGATCGAGTTATTTGTCTCAGAGCGGTCACGTGCCAATTTTATGGCATCACCACCCGTAAATTGAAATTGCTGGCCGTTCTCACGCCAGCTAGTGTACGGACATTGTTTCTGATGTAATTTAGTGAGCAATATTTTTTGGTAGTAAGTGGACATTTTTCAAACTTGACCAGCTGTTCATAATTATACGAGTAGAAAACTGATTTCCTTCGGAGAATTTATCTGCTTGGAATTATATCAGGATCAGTTGAATTAATTTTAAAAAAAAACATCTCTTTGTAAATTGTGTTTGTATGAAAAATGTATGTTTTATATTTATGTAAAAGATACGAGAACTGTATGAAAGCCTATCACAGACGACAGCTCGGACGCCATTGGCAGATTCATGAGGCGGGCAACAGAGGCAAATGGAAAAGTAATTTGTGACTACAACTTAAAAATGGCTATAAAAAACCGGGACAAAGGGGTCGTAAGGGCTCATCTACAATCATCAAGGGCAACGCCGGAACCAGTGGCCGGCCCTTCAACTTAGGATAGTAAAATAACTTTCTATATAAATTTTAATTTTTCACCTGCTAACAAACTAGATAAACGTAAAAAAAAAATGTATACAAATAAAATAAAAAAATGGACTCACTTTAGTGTTAACAAACTAACACCCTTCCCTTCAGGAAGACTGATGTATTGGAGACAACGATTACTTAAGCGTTAAGGTGAAAAGTAAAAGATGTCCTTTTGCATAAGAGTAGGTAATTCTACAACGAAAAAATGAAATTAAAAGAAACACTACATACAGTAACAACAACGAATACTGGATGACTGGTAGATAATGCTTTAGCATATTTTTTTTTAGTGTTCCATACCCAAAGGATAAAAACGGGACCCTATTACTGAGACTTCGCTGTCCGTCCGTCTGTCACCAGGCTTTATCTCAAGAACGGTGAAAGCTAGACAGTTGAAATCTTCACAGATGTTGTATTTCTAGTGCCGCTATAACAACAAATACTAAAAATAAAATATAATAAATATTTAAGGGGGGCTCCAATACAACAAACTTGTTTTTTTATGGTTTCTCGATACTAGTAACGGTGACAGTTTGTAGACGCTTTAACTATTCACAGAATATTTTGTTTAATGATCTCTTTAAATATTTTCAATTAAAATAAAATAAAATAAATTATTAAGGGGCTCCCATACAATAAAAGAGATATTCGCCGTTTATTTGCTAAATATAAAAATAATGAAAACGAGATAATGGTACGAAACCCTTCGTGCGCGAGTCCCACTCGCACTTGGCCGGTTTTTATTATTTCTACTTTTCTGTGATTGTGACAGAAAAAGCACATAACATATCCATTTCGTCACAAGTAACGAACTGCGGCTGTCACCCTGAGACATGCAGTTGTTAAGTCTCATGTGTCTGTAATTTTTTTAGGTAGAAAATCTGTCGCCAAGCACCTAACGGTGTGTTCCTTGAGAGCCAGTACTTCTAGGTTAGCCTGAACAACATTTTCGACCACATCATCACAAACCATTAGATGAGATAGTGGTCAAAGGCAAACCTACCAGGCATAAAAAAAAATCTGCTCGTAAATTTGTAATGTAATCCGAGGAGCATGCGTTATTGCAAAAATAATATTATTAAAACTTGATTTTCTACATGGGGTGGTAGGTAGCCAGTGGTGAGGATCGAACCATAGAGCTGCGGCACCGCCGCCATCCATAGCTATTATCGCTGCGCTTTCGTAGCTTATAAATATTAACTCCTTCTATTGCATATTCTTATATTTTAATGCAATAAATTATTTAATAAATAATCGGTAATAGGCTAAGTTCCAAACCAACTACAGAACATATATTTTGAAACACTTCTAGCGAAGTTTACTTACCTGTTCTTAACCGATCAGCAAAGTTAAGCAACGTCGCCTGCGGTCATGAGTTGGATGGGTGACCCTAGTGACATTACTACTGAGCGCTTCCGTGCTTCGGAGGGCACGTTAAGCCGTCGGTCTCGGCTGTTATCTTAGGATAGCAGTCGTTATAGCATGGGGGTAAGGCAATTTGCGAATGCCCGCCTGGCTAGCTACCACCCTCAAGTAGAAAATCTGTCGCCAAACACCTGACGGTGTGTTCCGGCAGCTGTCCTTGAGAGCCAGTAATTCTAGGTTAGTCTGAACAACATCTTCGACCACATCATCACTTACCATCAGATAGTGAGTGATAGATAGTGGTCAAAGGCTAACCTATCAGGTAAAAAAGAAAACAATTCTTTGTCAAAAAATTAAATCAAATTACCGTTCTACCTGGAAACCGAAGATCAAGATTTTCTTTTATAAATCTAAACTTCACAGATTCAAGGGTCCAAACTTTTTTTAATATGACCATTTTTATTTAAAACTAGAAACAAGAAATAGGATCCACGCATCATTCTAAAGAGGTTCCCCCTTAGCGTGAAAAGTAAAGATTATTTTTTCCGGTAAAGTCATTAGCACTAGCATCCAGAGCAAGGACCTCAAGATTCCGGAAGCATTGATTAACACCATTCAATGCAGCCACTCTCAAAATAAATATTAAATTTAAGATAATTATTTACAGTTTATCGCAAGTAACATATTGCAAATAAATTTATTCACCCTTCTCGACAGCAAAGTGTGGTTTAATTTTGTTCCTTTTCTATGCCTTATTATTTTTTACACGCCGATATTTTTTTATTTACAAATTGTGGCATTTATTTTCTTGAAATCGTAAGGCAGAACTTAATATTTTTATTTAATTTATTGCTGCTTGGCTAGCCTTTGACTACTGTTTTATCTGACGGCAAGCGATGATGCTGTATAATATTTTCAGGCAAACCTACAATTACTGGTTTTCAAGGACAGCTACCGAAACACAGTGTTAGGTGCTTGGCGACCGATTTTCTACTTGAGGATGGTAGCTAGCCAGGCGGGAATCCGTACAATGCACTACCACAATGTTGTAGCTACTGCCATCCTTGGACAACTACCTCCCGGTTGTTCCCGAAGGCCTTCCTAAGCACTTAGTAGTCACTAGCGGTCACCCATCTAAGTCATGCCGCAGCGGATGTTCCTTATTGTTGTCTTATGATGGCAGTCGATAGAGCAAGGTGGTAGGTAGGCGTTTTGCGAATGCCCGCCTGGCTAGCTATCATCCTCATGTTGAAAATCTGTTGACAAGCACCTAACGATGTTTTCCGGCTGCTGCCCTTAAGGGCAGCAGCCGGAAAACCCTTAAGGACCTTTATTTCAAGGTTAGCCTGAACAATATCTTCGACCACATCATCACTTCCTTTCAGGTGAGATAATGCTTATCACAATAAATAATAATGAAAAGAAAAATGTCTCAGTATCGTTCATTCTCGTGTATAATCTGTATGCTTTTATCAGTTAAATATTAAAAAAACCGCGTGCTATGCGGATTAAATTACAAATTTACGAGACGAAAAATTTTGTTTTCGATATAAATTTTTATTTATAATAATCTCGATATAAATTTTTATATAATATTTTTTTTTTGTTTTCAATATTAATGAAAACAAAAACTGTGAAAAAAATATATCTCGGTGGACCATTATGTTCAAAACACGTTTACGTAAAAATATTTATAGAAAAAAACATAAAATAGCCTTGAAAATTGAACTTCTTGCAGAAACAGAACCGTTGTATCGGTATTATTTATGAACAAATCTTTATGAAACTATTTAAACTGTGATGTATCATATCTTAGAACGATTGTTTTTATTTATCGACCAAATAAGGAGATTTTGTAATTATTATACATTTATTTCATGATATCAACTCGTGGACCTTAGAAGTAAGCTCAAAGTCGCACAACGAGCTATGGAGAGGGCCATGCTCGGATTTCTCTACGAGATCTAATCAGGAATGACGATATCAGTAGAAGAACGAAAGTCAACGACATAGGCCGGTGGATTAGCGAGTTGAAGTGTGCAGTGCAGTTCAGTGGGCAGGGCACAAATCACGCACAACTGATGGTCGATAGGGCCGAAAGGTTCTCGAATGGAGGCAAACCAGAAAGTGCAGCGTCGGAAGATCACTCACAATTCAGGTTTTAGATTAGCAAATACAAATAAAAGGTCCTTCTTAGGTAATTGTGTACGGTTTTATAATAAAGTTCCCAAACATATTACAACGCTCACAGAAGGGAAATTCAAGTTCACGTGAAAAACATATTGATTAAAAATTCTACTACACAGTTTCTGATTACTTAAACGACAAAAATGCCTGGACAATTCCGCCTCTGCCAAGCCATTGCCTGTGACCTACATAATTTAAACAAATATTGTAATAACTTTATTATGCATACTTACGTATGTAACACATTGTTAAAATATGTTTAAAAGAATGGTCCCGAGTATCTTGCCCGTTCTTTTCGCAGTGGCTCTATACAATTTATTTGCTGAACGTGGCAGTACAATGTAGAATATTTTAATATTAAAATTTGTAATTGAACTTCATAAGAGCGTCGTAGACGCCAAATTGAATAAATGATTTTGACTTTGACTTTTGACTTGACAAGGTGGACTGACGAAATTACTAAGGTAGCAAGAAGATGCTGGATGCAGGTCGCTTCCAATCGTTCTATTTGGAAATCTATGGGGGAGGCTTTATCCAGCAGTGGGCATCTTGCGGCTGAAACCATGATACTCGTATTAACTCGAACGAAACGTCGTCGCACCATCTCTGCGCCATCAGTCTTCTGATGGTGGTGGCAGGAAATTTAGTTATGAACCCCTGTAAAGTTACCACCATCAAGTAACGAATTGTAACTGGCAAAATTGGTCGCCAAGCATATAGTGTTCCAGCAACTGTCCTAAGTTCCAGTGATCATTTTACAAACCTGTCACCATATAGTTTTCCGGATAATGTCCTTAAATGCCAGTAAACTGTTTTGTTATTACTGGTTAGAGTGCTTATGGATCGTTAAGCTTAAAACAGTAGTGAAAACCCACAGAAAAGAGAAAATAGTATTATGTTTCTCTATTTGAGAAACCATTATCTTAGTCTCATTTGTGTCTCAATCAATGTCAATTAACTGCATTACTGTTGTTTAGTTGCACTGTGGCGTCAACGGCACTGTCTGAAAGCAAGCTTATGCTATCTCCGCAGCGCCGCTAAGCGGTAAGCGTCGATTGCTCGTACATATCGCTCTTGTAAAAATCATCCGTTTCCACTGTAACCGCGCCTTTAAAACTATATTTATTTCAACGCATGTAAATATGTGTTTGGGTTAATACATTATGTTAAAAATTTTACATTTTCTTTGTAGTATATTTGGAGAGTATTATCATTCATTGTTTTTTTACTGACTTCAAAAAAGGAGGAGGTACTCAATTCGTCTAATTTTTTATGTTTGTTACCTCAGAACTTTTGACTGGGTGAACCGATTTTGATGGTTCTTTTTTTTCAAATTTGATTCTTGCCGTGAGGTCTCATTTAAATTTCATCAAAGTCGGTCAAGCCGTTTTTGAGTCAAACTCCAATAACTGAAATCTCGTTGATATAGTCATTGACAGTGAATGACAGTCGATCCCATAAGTAGCAAAGGTCCTAAAAATGGTGAAATTTTTTTTTTACCAAAAAATGGAACCGACTTCAAAACTCAAATGTGTGAAATAACTTGTCAAAGTCGGTACCATGCGCACAATATTGTGATAATACAACAAGTTATTTCACACATTTGAGTATTGAAGTAGGTTAAATTTTTTGGCATAAAAAAATCTCCTTATATATCCACTTAATGGATGATGGCAAAGGTAGCCCACCTTTGCCATCATCCATTAGGTGGATATGAAACAGTCAGTTCCCGTGACCATAGTAAAACTAGACAAGTAGTATAACCTGATTCATAGAGTGATACCAAACGCAGCTTTTATGTGTAGCAGATATGTAGCGTGTCCAGAGTGAGTTTATTATAATATTTATAGATAATTTATAATAATTGTAAAAGTCGCGTCTGTAGTTGACTACGAATACATTTTATGTTTTTTTTTAGGGAGGGCATAGATGTTGGTTACAGCTGTCGGCCGTCCAACTCCACCGGACTTTGGGCGAGGGAAGACCCACTTATAGCCCTGGAGGGGGAACTACTGAAGGCACTTCTCCCGAGACGGACGTAGAAAGCGAAAAGCGCTTTCTACCTCTGTCTTCTGCGGGCGCCGAAAACGCAACGCTACTATAGGAGGGGTTGACAGCAAGTTCAAGGGCACCATTGTGGTTTGGACCTCGGCTTGATTTCGCTGCCGAGAGTAGATTTGCTCTAGTTTACTTATACATTTTATATAGATACCCATAACACTTTGAGATATAGACAACTGTGTTTTCAGACTATAGTAGACCTTTAACCCATTGGCATCGGCGATAATGATAACAATAGAATTTCATTCATAACTAGGAGGTTGTGGTCCTGACAATGCCAACTTATTAAATATCCTACTAGCCTCTAGTTGGGCTACTTCTCTGTTTATACTATGTCGTGACCTGTATCGACGTAAAAATTCTTAAGTCAGTCTCCTCAAGAACCAGACAAATCTTCCATGACCTTACCGAATTAAACTTTCTTGTTAGTCCTTAAAGTGTTTTTTTAGTCTTCAGACTGTCTTATTAGCAAAAAAAATCACCTCGGCTTGTGAAATTTATAGTCTTGCGTCAAAACGAATTTTATCGTAGAAAAATACATCTTTTTCATCCCAACGGTTTGTCAACGTCCCCGAGCGATTCTCCGAATGGCAGCCATTTTATATTACAGCGAACGACGTCGACGGTTCGACGATCAACTTACCATTCGACGAAATGATTTTTTATCGGAATAAGCGACGCGTAGGGCGGGTGGATATTTGTCACTTGCGTAAGAAGATGGAGTTATTAGATGTTTACTGAAGTTAATGAATAGATTCAGGCGTTTCTTTGCGGATATCTATAATTTTAAGTGTAACAAATATTTTAAAACAACATTAAATTAATATTTTAATAAAACATTTGATAAATATTAAAAAAATATCTAGTGACAATTCCGCCTAATTTTCCTGTTAAGCCGACGTGACGTCACAAACGCCACGCAGCCAAACCGGAAGAATTTTCGACGCCTTTCGATACTACACGAAGCATCCTCAGGAGGTTTTGACTCCACGAGCTCACGATCGATTTCTTAAAATATTTTTTAGTATGTTTACTATGGATTTTATAGCACATTTTCTTTTGGCCCTACTAAATTGTCCTACTATTAGGATCACGAGGGGGAGCACCTATTTTTCGCCCGACAAATTAATTTAATCAAAAAATTAACTTTTGTATAAAGCAGGCACCACTGAAAATGCCCGTACCTATTCAGATGTTATAGTTACGTATAAATCTAAATAAATGATTAATGATTTTTAAATTAAAAAGTACCCGGCAAACATAAGCCTACAGGATGCTGTCAAAATGCCATGGACCTGTGAGAATAGCTATAATCTGATAGCAAAGTACAAATATATATGATGTAACTATAGATAAATATCTGATAACGCTCGCTAATGGTTGCTTCAATAACCAACCAAGATGATCTGATCGGTATAGTAACAATTCATTACTATGCAAATGGAGTGCTCTGATAGTATAATGAGTGCTTTGGTGGCTGGCAAGATTGTAAAAATAAGCTCTGACAAAATAAATGTATTGTTTAAAAATGATCATAAAATGTATTGATAAAATACCTAACCCTTCATACCCGAAACGAATTGCCACCAAAACATGATAATATCTATGTAAAATATAAATTGCAGCGTAAATATATACGTCTAGCGACGTTACAGTACAAGTAATATTTTAATCTAATTTATATAACATATTCCGTTAACGAGCTATGGATATATATACATACGGAAGGACGGGCAGGCAGACAGCGAAGTCTCATTAATAAGGCTCCGTTTTGCCTCTTGGCAACATGACCCTAAAACGATTTTGTTTTTATTACGTAAACATGCCAACATACTGTCACAATATCAAAAAGGAATGGTACACTTAAAAAAATTACACACTATTTAAATTGTAATTTTCATATTGAAGCAGTGATGGCTCAGTGGCATTGGCTATGGACTGCCGTGTAGCAGGTTCATGGTTCAAATCCCGCCCAGAGCTTGAGCTTCACCGCATGGTGGAAGGGCATTTTGTGAATGCCCGCCTGGCTAGCGACCACCCTCAAGTAGAAAATCTGTCGCCAAGCACCTAACAGTGTGTTCCGGCAGCAGTCCTTGAGAGCCAGAAAAATTACAGGCTAATGAGACCTAACAACTGGACGTCTCAGTGTGACGGGCACAGTGCAATTCGTCGCTGACGAAAATGCGTCTGTTATAGGCAGAGGTTAGTCCACTTAACATCAGGTGGGCCTCAGGCTAGTTCCGTCACAATAACATAAAAAAAAAAATATATATTCCACCACACCATCAATATTATCACACAATTAGGTCACACGCACGCCATATAAATTGCACTAACACTTACCTCTTTTACCCTCTAAACCCCATTACAGAGTTCACAATCTACACAAACTGGCAACGCGACAAGTGAAAAACTACGGCATTTCCCATGTTAAAACAGACTATAACTCTCACGCGGTCGGGTCTGCATTTCCTCGCGAAGATGAGCCCGTGCCGCGTCTAAGAGATTTATATGGCTCTGGCGGAAATTGACTGGTGGCCCGCTAACAATGTTAAATTGTATTTTATTAATAAATAAGGTTGTTGGTGATAGTTTAAAGTTGATAGTTGACATTTTGGTTTATTGTTTTATTTTGTTTTATAGTATTTTGTCAAGTATATATATAAATATATAGTATTTTCTTAAAATGTTCAAGGATCAAGTTAAAAGTTTTTATTTGTCCTACTAATTTAGCACTACATTTTTGTCAATGTCCAGGCTGTTATATGAGATAATATTATATATGTATGTATTTTTATATAATTTATATATTTTTACATCATTATCTATTTATGTATGTTGGTATATATATATATATATTTAATTATATTTATTGAATTATTATATAAACCAATTTAAAATGTAAACTTTAATATTTTAAAAGTGGTGTAACAAATAAATATTCATAATTGTTTGTATTTTACTGGACTTAGTTGCGTTGAAACATAGAATAATTGTGGTCTGTCATTTTCTTCCACTTGTGACTTAGAGGTAAGTAACCTACGTTTAGAGTATAATATATGTCAAATTCGTAACATTAGAATTAAATTAAATCGCGAGTTTCTGTCGTCAACCGAATAAGGAGCCAATAAGTCCATTATCTTGGGTCCATATTCTCATAACTACTCGTGACCACGAGTAATACAACTTGTTCAAAACGTCAAGGTATTAAATAATAAATTACACATGTATAAATTATGTATTCTAATCTTTTAATTATATAAATTAATTTACTAATGTAATTCTTTTATTCAATATATGACTTATTCAAGGTAAATTATTGTGAGCCCGGCCTTAAATCTTAATTTCTTATATATTTTTTTTCTTCCCTTAAAGCTTTAAATTTCGGTTAAAATATAGCTCAATGAGTGATTTTCTTGATTGATATTATTTGTACTTTCATTGGTATTACCCGTGGGCGCTGGGCTAGAAAAATGCACTCTCCATATCTTCCTGTTGGAGTCATAGAGGCAACTAATGGACAAATATTAGAACACATAAGAACATATTTTTTAAACTATGATGACCGAGCGGTAATAGCTATGGACTGCCGTGCCGCAGTACCCTGGTTCGATCCCCACCGCCAGCTTGAGCTTTACCGCATGGTGGAAGGGCAGTTTGCGATTGCCCGCCTGGCCAGCTACCACCCTCAAGTAGAAAATTTTTCGCCAAGTACGGTACTAACGGTGTGTTCCGGCAGCAGTCCCTGAGAGCCAGTGAAATTACAGGCACATGAGACTTAAGAACTACGTCTCAAAGTGACGGGCGCAGTGCAATTCATTACTTGTGATGAAAGGCATCTGTTATAAAAAAGAGTTTAGTTCGCTTAACATCACGTGGACCTCGAGTGTTTCATCACAATAACATAAAAAAAATAGGCAGTAGAGCCTTTGAATCTTTTCTTCAACTGTGGACATCTTCCACAGTTGCAGAAAAGCAGCTGCAGTTGATCTTATGTGATTACACGGATAGGCAAGACACAGATTCGGTAGGTAATAGTTAATAACAAAAATGACTTTATCTAGGTCAGAGACGATTTTGAGTTCGTATCATCATTAACAGTCATTGTGTTATTTTAATATTTAGTAAACATTTTTTGTTACTGAATACTGCGCAAAGCTACGTATTTTGTGCCAAATGGTTTTAATAAAACTCGTGCACAACTGTTTTTTTTTATATCATATACGATCGTTATATAATATAATACGAGATGTTCTTGTGTGTGGACAGATTAAATAATAGACAGGGCTGAAATACGATGATGACGACGAATAAAAAATTTACATTTTGAACTTATGCTTGTAAGAAATGAACTTTTTATGTTTCCATACTAGAAAACTGGTCCATATATAATATGCATAGGCTCGTCCGCCTGCCCGTCCGACCTTACAAGCGTTAATCGAGCATCCATTTGTCGCACTCACATAGTACTCTCCCTTTAATGGGAACTTTTGAATGGGTTGAAATAATTACAGAATATGTGTAGATAAGGAAGATTTCCAAATAAGAATAGTAACAATAAGAAACGTGTTTTATTGTTCCGTTAGTATTTTTTGCTTAATCATAAAAACGGTAACACATACTGTATTGAATCAGCCGGATTGTCCCCTGCTAAACACAACTTCCCCCATTATGGGGGGGGGAGGGTTTGCCACAATCTCCACGCTTGGCAGACGTCTTGGGGACAACAATGTGAAATATCAGTTCCTCAAAAAGCACTGCTGCCCACCTTCTGGTGTGTTACACTTAGTCGCCAGGTTCGACACTCACGGGCAGAGATAGGAGGATGGGATTCTTGGCTGGCACCCCACGTGCAGCGCAACCTTGATATTATTATAGACCCTATTGGCATATACCAGCGCAAACTTGATATTATTATAGACCAGTTATACCAACGTATATATACATATTTAATAACAACAGCAAGTAATAAAATTTGGTCAACTGTATTTTAAAAATAATAATCTAATGGTACTGAGCCCTCGGTGTGTAAGGCCAACTTTCCCGGTTTTGTTTCGCCTGACTATTTATACAATAGTAAGCTAACTTTGACTACAGTTTCACTTCTTTTTAGATCTTATGGACAGCTCTTGTAATATTAATCAAAACTATTCTAAGGACCAGCTTAATAAAACAATCTGAAAATGTGAAATGGAAATTCTGTACGAAGCACGAAGTCAACGCGTACGTCTCGAACTCTCACTTGAAAAATACCATCGGATAGGGTCAAAACTATAGTCAGAACTATCTGACTTATTCTCGTCAGTAATCCAGTATTGTTTACTAAAATGTGTGAAAATCCACGTTATTATTTTATTTAAAATAAATATCTTATTACATTTATTCGCCAAACCACATACCTACATACGCATAGAGCCGGCAACACGGACAAAGCAACGTATGCCGCGCGGACGCGGACGTGCATAAATTCAGCGCTCTCGAGCCATTTGCGCGTGAAATAGAAACCCGGCTCGGCATTGTGCCGTGTGTCACTTGCATTATGTGTGATGTATTAGTTGTGTGCTTTGCTCGTGTCGTGTCTACTTGTTGGAATATCTGTGTCGTTTTTGCATATTTCTTTTGGATTGTGTAAAATATAACGTAACTTAATATTATCAAATCACGTTATAAACGAAGTAATGAAAGAATATTTATTGACTATATGCAAAGACCTAGGTGAAAATTTTACAGATTTTTACGTTCATCAACAGCAATGATGTCCACCGTTGCAGAACAGCCTCCAGGTGTCAGTTCATCACAAGGCGCTGCTACTTACTGTTTAGTACACTTCGTGTTGTCGCCATCTATAACAATAATTAATATCCCAGAGAAAAACTGCATCATTACCGCCATGTATCTGGCACTTAAGGACAAATATATACTTAAAAGTATGGATTTGGTTAGAAACTACCACTAGCGTCAACGACTTGCTTCCGATAGTCTTTCTCTATGACAACATAACACGTAATATCCGCACAGGGAATGAGTCGTTGATGCTAACAGTGCCGCTCACTTTTGACTTGGCGTTCAGCGAGAACAGACGTTTAGCTTATAGTTATATTATATTAAGTTAACGAATAAAGAAGCTAACATTCGTTATCCCTACGAATCTCACGGCAAAAATTCTAAGCCACTAATCTAAAAAAACTATTACTAAAAAATAAGGTGCTTTAAGCAAAAAAATAATTATTAATTTATTTAGAATATATGGTCATATATCCTCGAATCACTCTACGCATCACCTATCTTATTATATACTTATACGACGTATTGAGAACCTTTTTTGAAGAGATTTAAAAAGGTTTTGCATTAAAAAATCTAAAGGAAACTTTATTGATAAACGAATATATTGGAAACTTTCAGTTCACACATGAATCATTCTCAATATACCATCACCGCTTCAATCGTTTGCAACTTTATTATCTCTACGATACTCAGAAAATATGCCTTTAAAGACTAAAAGACAATATTTTCCCTTATCTATCTAATTTATGGGGGAACTTGTCGAAACTTGGTCACTTAGCGATCGGGCAAACGTCGAAGATAAAATTACATTGCTTCTACAGCTCCAGGGTTTCATTTGAGAAGCTTTGTTTTCAAGTTTCTAAATAAGAAAGAATATTTCGTTTCGCCGTTTTAATGTTGGAACTTTTGTCAATTTCTTTTCTGAAGCTTTGTTATTCGCTAGATTTAAATTATTATGATGATAAATATTATTTTTTAGGTTCGCACTTGATTACTTTCACACATGTTGACAAGTAATGGACCACTATATTAAAAAGGCTGAACCTCCATGGTTAAGCTACTGAAAAGTGGTAGCTAGCCAGGTGGTCATTCGCAAAATACTTAACAGTAGAAAATATGTTACCAAGCACCTAACGGTGTGTTCCAGACACTGTTTTTGAAAGCCAATTTATATGGTTAAGCCTGTTTGCGTATATCTACTAGGTTGTAGCAGGGATAAAAGTATTTTTAGATCACATAAAATATTCACACTTTTCTTGATAATATGAAAGAGTGCTCATGGGCCGCACATATATTTAACTAGCTCTCCGGCCGCGGCTCCGCTCGCACATATGTCGGTTATCGCGCAAAACCATTAACATTTTTTTGCGCAATTGAATAAAAACTAGCGTATGTTATTTCCCGGGTCTCAAACTTTTTTGATACCAAATTTCGTCAAAATCGGTCTAGTAGTTATTAAGTTTATTCTTTGCATATAAAAATACAAACCTTTCCTGTTTGTAATATATGTGTAGATGTAGATTGGATCGCTTCAACTATAGTTACAACAACATCAGGTATTCTCTTGGAGTCTTTAAGGAGTAGTTTTTACTTTCGAGTATCGCCTTAAGTGAAAACGTTCAGAGCACTCCTTGACAAAGACCACCTGATGTGGTTGAAGCTATGCTTGAAATTATCCAATTTTACGCAAAGTGAGGTAATGAATAGATTCAGGCGTTACTTTGCGGAAACCCATATTTAATGATAATTTTTTTTTTATTTTAAGTTTATGTTAAGTGGCCTACCTAACCTAACATCTGACTATAATAGATGCATTTCAGCACAAGTGACGAATTGTACTGCGCCCGTCACATTGAGACATACAGTTGTTAAGTCTCCATGTACCTATTATTTTACTGGCTCTCAAGGACTGCTACAGCACACTGTTAGGTGCTTGGCGATAGACTGTGTACTTGAGTAATGTAATAAAGTGAGTAATGAAATGACAGATTTTCGTCCTTATTTTAAGAAAAACTTACATATTTTAATATTTTATCATTAATTTTTTAGAAAAACACTTAAAATATATAGGAAATTATATTTGGTGAAAATTCCGCCTAATTTTCCTGACTAGCCGAGAAAGAGATCTCGATTGTCAATCGTGCGCTCGAAGAGTCAAGACCTCCTGAGGATGCTTCATGTAGAGTCGAATCACGTCGAAAATTCTTCTGGTTTAGCAGCGTGGCGTATGTGATGTTTGTGGCATCGGCGTAACAGGAAAATTAAGGTAGAATTGTCACTAGATGTATTTTGTAAGTGTTTTTCTAAAATATTAATTTAATGTTTTTTTAAAAATTTTGTTTTGTACTATTACATCGTGAGGTACTTCGGAACAGATTTTATATTGGAAGCTATCAAGGAGTGTTCCGAATGTTCACGCTCGCGATTCGCCTTATATTCAAACGCCCAGAACAGTCCTGGACAAAGACCACCTTATGTGCTTAAAACTATAGCTGTAACCCACTGTGTGACCCTCGACATTAGTTCTTATAATAAAATATGAACACTTATTTACATCCATAAAAATAGTTAACTTAATGCATTGGTAAACAAAACCCGAACATAAGCATTCTATTGCAATAATTTTCTGGCACAGACTACAAATACACTTTTCGTATTCAAAATAAGAGCTGCACTCCGCATCATTATTTAAAAAGTTCCATTCTAAAGCACTCCGTGTAACATCCATTTTACCACATACCTACACTGGTAATACCATATCCAGCATGGCGGAGCTTCCCTCTATAATGTAATATAAATAACCTCACATTTCTTCTCGTGCCACTTTTATAATGTGCTCCGGTATGTAATGCAACAAGGGTGCTGGCAATTTGTAGGAAGTACGATAGAGCTGATACAACGATAGCTGTTCCGAACCGTTGCGCTTCTTACGCTCGCATTATGTATACGTCAAAATAAATCGGAACGCACCTAGCTGTCATCACTCATTGATTTCCTGCTGGAACAATTCCTGGACGATACAATAGAGTTGAATGTTGATTACCGTTTTATCTAGGGTAAATATAAAGGAAGGTAGAACTGGATACCGAATACATTATATATACATTTTTAATAAATAAACACATAAATACATTTTTTTGGGGCTTTGAAGGGAAATATTGACAGGTATTTACAATTAATTAATGACAATAATACTAGGTAAGTATAAAAATAAAATAGCGGTATCAGGTTTACGATAAGTAAAGGCAAATAATAAATCCGTCTACAAATTATAAAATCTAATTTATAATAAAATTCCTTAATATATTACAATAAACATGACATAAGGTAGGTACTACAGTTTGTGATTATTATTATAAAATACTAAAAATATTATTAGAAGTATAGTTTTTCGATAGTCTGAAATCCAAATCCAAATCACGTACAATAAAATTCACGTTTCTTTTCCTTTCACTTTTTAATAACATTTCAGTATTATTTATACAGTATCAAATTTAATCCTTCAAATAATTATTTTTAACACATCATAACCTCAAGTTTTTTTTTAACGTTCTTTTTGCAGTGATTTTTAATATGGCAGTTTCATCATCATCATCATCATATTCATCATCTTCTTCATCAGCCGGAAGACGTCCAGAATATTCAATTTTGTAATTTGATCTTTTTAAGGGAGTCATAAGTAGAAGCCTAAGTTAATAATTGTTTTTTTATATTTATTTTTTATGCCTGATAGGTTAGCCTTTGACCACTATCTCACCTGATGGTAAGTGATGATGTGGTCGAAGATGTTGTTCAGGCTAACCTAGAATTACTGGCTCTCAAGGACAGCTGTCGAAACACACTGTGTGCTTGGCGACAGATTTTCTACTTGAGGGTGGTAGCTAGCCAGGCGGGCATTCGCAAAATGCCCTACCACCATGCTATAACGACTGCCATCCTAAGACGACAACCGGGACCGACGGCTTAACGTGCCCTCCGAAGCACGGAAGCGCTCAGTAGTAATGTCAGTAGCGGTCACCCATTCAACTCATGACCGCGGGCGACGTTGCTTAACTTTGCTGATCGGTTGAGAACAGCTAAGTAATGACTTTAACATATCCCTATATTTATTTTTTATTTAATATATTATTATCCTTTATCTTTCATTATCTGTAGTTATTGATAGGATATTTTACAACCATACTGTCTACAAAATTAGCACGAATTTGATCCCACTCGTAATTATATTACAAACTCATTTTAGAATGACAATTATTTTTTTCACCAAATAAACTTTGCCAAACAAAGAGAAAATTCAACTAGCATTCTGAACAGGCTGTTATTTGGTAAGAGAATGGAAGATTTGGTCTATCGTTAAGTATAGCCTCCAAAAGCAAACTATCTAAAAAAATTAAAATAGTAGAGAAAATTATACTTTAATTTGATGTTGTGTCCTATATTAATATCTCAGTTGAAGGGTCATTTATATTTTCCCCAGCTAACTTCTACCCAAGTCATCTTTAAAAGCGTGAAGGAAGACTTTGGGTTGCTAGTATAGCTGCTTCAATGGTGTATGCGTTAGTGGCAAGACTGGCTCTTGCAGTCTCGTGACACAGTACAAGAAGAATATTATTATCATCAGTCTGTAGTCCCATTGCAGGTCGTCCTTTCCTCATTCCAGAAATCCGGGTCTTCGGTTTTGATGGCTCCTTCTTTGTCGGGCGATATAAATCATACCACCTTTGTTATGGTAAGCCTCATTTTATGTTTGGTATCCAATCTGTTAATATTTTAAATTATTGTATTGTGAATGGTAAATAAAATTGTCACGTAAAACTTTTTCCTACCAGGTATCAAACAGCTCTTTACATATAATTATTACCGCGGCGTTTCCCTCTCACTAACACATGGGGGTGACAAACATGCCTCCGTTCATAATCGTTCACTGCAGACGCGTTAAATACAGGAACCTATAAAAATTGCGCAAAAACGATAAATTTTGTGAAATATTCAATTATAGTGCGGGGGACTTGACAAGTGTTAGGGGCAAAAACATCTGTGGTAAAGTGGATTGTGGCTTAATATTGCAATATGCTTGGAACATAATAAAAGTAGATTTACCATCATGCGAAGTACAAATTTTACTATTACTCATATTGTTGTTCGAAGAAATCGGTGGATATTGTTTCCCTCATAACCATCACCAAATAATTTTATTATTAGGTATTAGAAAATACCAACAGCGTCTGAGCTAAGCTGGAGAACATTTGATGAAATTGACGGAATATATTATGATATCCCACTGCTGGCACATTTTCTTATTTAAATTGCTGTTGGCACACTATCTCTCACAAGAAAAGGAGGAAGGTTCTCCATAGAAATAAGGTTTACTTGATAAGATTGTTTTGAATTTTCAATCCATATGACGGAGAGTGAGATCCGAAACGGGTCCGGTATGTGGTCCCTGGAGACGGATCTGTTATCTACTCAGGTTGGTCGTCCATTATGGGCGTGCACTTGCACATTTTCACAAAATAACACCAAAGAGAATATCGTATGATCACAATTGTAATTCACAAGAAACTTATTACAGCAAAACTACATAGTATCACGTGGATTAAAATGGATTAAAAAAAAATGGGTTTGCACGCGTCCATCACGTTCGGTTGTCCGTCAAGAAATGCGCACTCTTCAAAAATCAAAGAGGAAGTGAACGTTCTAAAAATGAATCATCGAATACAAAGCAATATCGATTATCCATTAAATTGTTCACGCGCCGTTACATATATTTTTAACGCATGATTCAATCTTCATGATCAATTTAAGGGATTTTTCAACGATTGAGAACATATACTGTGGTAAATAACTTAGTTTTTAATATACATACCGTAATTACTGTAAACTCTCGCTAAACGTCTCACTATGTCATAGGCCTTAACAAACACTCAGTTACTGGCTCACAACACTACGTTGCGCTGCGTTTTGGATCATATGTTTAAATGAGGGTAGATATTATAATATATTGTTACTATTTTGTTCTGTATATATCTATAGGCATATCTTAGACATTTGATTTGTTCTAAAATGGTATTGATGATTAAATACATTCCAAACATCAATGTAGGCTTATCTAGATAAGAGTAGTCTAGGGATGTCTACTTTGTGAGTGAGGAGTGAGAATTTGAATTGTATTTTGTTTTCTTTTTATCTTTTTTGTATATAAATAACGTATATAATGTAACTGTTATATATATATTATCAAGTAACTATTTGATTTCATGTACACTTTGCAATCCGGTATTTAAATTTTACTTTGTTTTTAATGTGTTTCTCTGTAAGTGAATATTGTTATTCTTAAGAGAAATAAAAAATTCTTAAACCACATGATCATCACTCGTCTAAAACACTGTTTACCATCGACAAGAGTTTTTTTTTTTATCATCTGGATTTTTTATAGTGCTAATCAGTGTCTTTTCTGTCTCACTTCTAACTTCCGAAGTGTGCCTGTTCCGATAATGGACCAACTCGTGCTACTAGGTGTAATTCTTACACCGAAACTCAATTTCGGGTCATTCATTGAGTCCAGGGCTAAATTAGCTGCAAAAAAGTGTGCTTAGGAAAGTGCGGCGGTATTACACATCAGAACAGCTTCTATCAAGCTCAAGTCTGATAAAGGTAAAAGGATATGGAAAAACATTTTTCCATTATTTAATTACAACTTAAAAACTATACTCAACCAATTTAACTGAAATTTGAATCGGACCAAGTTGAAGGTATCTTCTCTACATAACAAAAAAGGAATCATCAAAATCAACTGATTTTGAACTCACATTTGGCGGAGTAACAAACATAAGAAAAAATATGCAGAAGAATTGAGAACCTCCTATTTTTTGGAAGTCGGTTAAAAAGAAACAGAACCAGTTTTAAACACTTTTTTTTTATGTTATTGTGACGGAACAAGCTCGAGGCCCACCTGATGTTATGTGGACTAGCCTCTGCCTATAACAGTTGCAATTCATGACAACTCACGAATTTCACTGCGCCCGTCACATTGAGACATAGTGGTTAAGTCTCATTGTGCCTGTAATTTCACTGGCTCTCAAGGACTACTGCCGGAACACACCTTTCGGTTTGGCGACAGACTTTCTACTTGAGGGTGGTCGCTAGCCAGGCGGGCATTCGCAAAATGCCCTTCCACCATGCGGTGAAGCTCAAGCTCTGGGCGGGATTCGAACCATGGACCTGCTGCGCGGCAGTCCATAGCCAATGCCACTGAGCCATCACTGCTTCGAAACTGAAAAACATTATTTAACTTTTAAATGTTGGATCATTAAAATGTGATGTCAGTGTTTTGAATCAGCATCCTAGGTACCGACCCACCGACTTCAACATGTTATTTAATTAAAAATAAGTTTGGAAGTCGGCCATGTTATTTTTTTTGGGATTTTTAAATTTTGCAATCATTAATGTTATATGTAGATAGACAACACTTTAATGCCACATAAAAAAATTGCAAACCTATAACTTAAAACAGATTAACTAAGAGTAGGTGTAACAATGGGCAGTCTTATCGCTGAGAGGGATCCCTTCCAGACAACCCTTGTATACCATATGAAACATATACTTTTACATTTCATGTAAACCATACTGATATATTATATATAATGTTTTCACATCGATTACAATACGCGTAACTTGAACACGCGATAATTCCATCCATCCTCTCCGCGCTACGTCACGTCCTCGGCAGCACGCAGCCATCACGGTCACGCGGGTCACGGCATGCGTCCGCATTTGTCACGCAACTCGACCAGAAGATCCCATCCGTCATTTCTCTGAAGTAGATTGACTGAGGCAACTGACAATTAGTAGAATATAGACTTAATTTTTCTATATATATTTATTTATATTGACATATTTTGACATTGTAGACATATTTCAGTCTTAAAATGCACGTCCCTCCAATGTATTTTACCCTTACATGCAAAATAATGTAAAGACGCAATACACACCCCCACTATCACCGCTGGGCTGTTACTGATTCAAGAAGTTTGGATTTGTTTCAGCTTGGCAAGGAGTGTGAATTGGCAAGGAATAGTAATATTGAAATATTGATTTATGCGTTTCTGCATTAAGATTTTATTAAGACATGATTTTCTTTTCATTCAAGTTCAGAGTATCCACGAAGAATAATAATTTTATCAAATTTGCATCGCAACTGTTTATTTTAATAATTGATTACAGTACCTGGCACGGGTAAGTAGTAAATATTTTTTTTTTTATAACTTAAATTCCATAACTCGATATGCTATGATCTTTTTTTTCCCCAATGCGTTCTGAAAGTCGTGCTACACAGTCGGCTACCAGCCGTGGTCACCAACAGTTACTGTGTAGACTGTGGTTAGCCACCAAACTTTGTTTCACCTTACAATACCCTTGGCGGGCGAGCGTGCGTTGGGAACCGAGAAAGTCAAGATAACACGCAGTTAGTTCTACTGTTCTATTAATTTACTATGACGCAGTATGACGGTTACAAACACGGTTCACCCAATAACCAAGTTTGTCAGTAGACTTATCATACGTTATGCTTATGTCATTAAGGGCCTGTTTGAGAATGTTCGAGTAGGTAAGTTCCAGTTATACTATCCAGAAAATATGTAATAAATAAAACACTATCATTGCGTTTCACAGTCATCGATTTAGCCTATCTATCGGTTAAAGCTTGAAACGCGCTGCATGTTAACTGTCATTTTTATCATTCAGTTATTTTATGTTCTGGGTAGTATAACCGGAACTTACTCGAACATTCTGAAACAGGCCCTTAATGTTGCGAGTTATAATGTTTGCCGTTCTAATGTACAGTTTTAAATTGTTTATTGTAGTATAAAGATAAAAATATATTCTGCTTATATGGACAAAATAATTCAATGAGCTTTTTTTTTTTTTGAAGTGAAAACTTCTTTAGCGGCGTTGAGCACTTATTCTGTAATGGGTATAAAATCTTAAACTCGCGTCAGGACACGTGACCTGATCGAAAAAGCGTAAGACGGATGGAGAGTAGACAGCTATCCCCTCTCTACGGCGCGGACACACTTAAGTCATTGCATGAGCGCACATAAACAGTACGCGGCCAGAAGCTTGATCCGTACGTATGTCTCTGTAAAAAATATTTTTTTTACGATCGTGGCCATTGAGTGCAATAAAAATGCCTACATGCGCCATTAAATGGTGCGGGAAAAATAGTAAAACATCCAATTACAAAACAGATGGAATTACCTTTAATATTGAGAATCGGGAGAGCAGTCGGATGACATTTGTCAAAAATCCAAAATGGCGGATTTCAAAATGGCCGCCATACAAAATCCTTCGATCCCTCAAAAAAGTAGCTGGTTCTACCAGAAAGAGTTGAGTACGGTTATAGTAATGTATTACGAAAATGACTAAGGGGCTTAGCTGAGTAGGGGAAAAATTAAAAACCTAGAAATGACGCCTGCCAAGTAAAGCTGGACTACGTATCTCGAAAACGGTAAGAGATATGTTGGGGGTGTTTGAACAAATGTCATAGGGAATAGGGAGAGCAGTCGCATGACACCTGTCAAATGTGCTACTCTCATTCTTCATACATTATTTGGAGTATTTAACCTTACAATGTCAACTGTATTAGGAGTGTTTGTGGGAATTTCAACTCAATTTAGAGTAATTGTCCTACTGTCAGTGTAGCGAGCCCGAAGGGCGAGCTTTTGGTGAGGCCGAAGGCCGAACTTTCGGGCCGCGAGGCCATAGGCCGAGTGGACGGTGCGCGAGCCCGCAGAGCGAGCGCTAGGCGAGGCCGCAGGTCGAGCCGTCTTAGTAACTTGCGAGGCCGAAGGCCGAGCTCAGACTTGCACCGATTTGGCTGAAAATCGATATATAGGTTGTTCTCGTCATCCTTATTCCAAATACGAAATTTTTATTTCGATGACGTCTGCCAAGTAAAAAAAGTTACTCCGATTTGGCTGAAACTCGATATTTATGTGGTTCTGGACGTCCTTATTCTAAATCAAAATTTTTTGTTTCGATGACGTCTGCCAAGTAAAAAAAAATACTCCGATTTGGCTGAAACTCGATATTTAGGTGGTTCTGGGTGTCCTTATCACAAATCTAATTTTTTTTTTCGATGACGTCTGCCAAGTAAAAAAAAGTACTCCGATTTGGCTTAAATTTTATATCTAGGTTGTTCTGGACGTCCTTATTCCAAATATGAAATTTTTTTTTCGATGACGTCTGCCAAGTGCAGATAAATCACGTATCTCGAAAACGGTAAGAGATAGGTAGGGAGTGCTTGACCAAATGTCATAGGGAATCGGGAGAGCAGTCGAATGACATCTGTCAAAAATCCAAAATGGCGGATTTCAAGATGGCCGCCATACAAAGTGCTCATTTTTCGACCGTATTAGGAGTTTTTGTGGGATTTTGGACTGAATTTGGAATTATTGTCCTATGATAGTGTTTAGCAAGCCCAAAGGGCGAGCTCCTGGTGAGGCCAAAGGCCGAATTTTCGGCTCGCGAGGCCGAAGGCCGAGCGCATGGTGCGTGAGCCCGAAGGGCGAGCGCTTGGCGAGGCCGCAGGCCGAGCCATGTTAGTAATTTGCGAGGCCGAAGGCCGAGCTCCGACTCAAGAGTATTTTCCACGTCACCGACTGGTCTCCATGGCAACTGCCCGCGGTAACCGAAGCACCTACGAGTGGGGTTCCTAAACAAAAGTGACTCAGAATCTTGGTCCCATTCTGCCCGTACCACCTTTTTATGGCAGTAGGGTGAATTTGCTTTTGTGGCTACAGTATGGTTCTTTATTGTATTGAGAGTTTATATGGGATTTCATACTTCTATTGGAGTTTTGAAATATTTTTATTTTAATGTAAAAGGTGTTTTGATGTAGTTTAAAATAAAATTACTAATTAGTTCACGAATAATAAGGTTAATGAATACAACAGTACAATTTTGAACAGTTTTGAAAATAAAATTGTTTCATTGGCATCGGATGTTTTCGTTGGTTGTCATAATGCAGAACAAGAAAATTTTGTAAGGCAAAAGTTACATAAAATGAAACCTGACGAGACTGGTGGATTACCTTATGAACTAGTTCTAGTTCCTAACCGACCCTATATGATAACCATAAACATAGATGTCGCTGATGGTTTATCTAATGGCACTGTAGGAAAATTACTACTCATAGAATCTGATAAAAATGATGAAATCACAAGACTTTGGTTCAAATTCTCAAAATCCATTGGTCAAAAACGTGCAACAAAATTTAGAAGCGACATTGCACGCTTGAAAATCGACAAAGACGCTGTTCCAATTTCTTTACAATCATCGTCAATACCACTCAACAGAAATAAAACTATAGTGGCAAAAAGAAAACATTTTCCACTGATTTCGGCTTTGGCGATGACAATTCATAAATCCCAAGGAGGTACGTTTGATGCTATCGTTTATGAATACAATCGTTCTCATTCAAGAGAATTGGTGTACGTTGCGCTATCAAGAGTAACTAGTATAGAAGGTTTGTTCTTAGTCACTGAAGACGACACAAGGGCGAGCTGGAAATTTCATCATGGCAGAGTAGGAAACGCACAGGTGAAAGATTCAAACGCAACAAAAATCAAAAGAGATCAACAACTCATCGAGAAGATTTATCAATTGAATTGAAACGTTTACGTGAAAATCCTTTGCAAACCATCACCAAAACACTTGTAGATTTTATTTCTAAGAATAATAGATTGTCTATTTTTTCATTCAATTGTCAGAGTTTACGTGCGCATGTAGATGATCTAGCAATTGACGCTCTTGTTAAAAAGATGAATGTGTTAATTTTATCAGAAACTCATATAGGTAACAATGAAATAATTGACATTCCGAATTTCAACTTTGTTGCGAGTTCCAGAAGAAATAATCGTCCCGCGGGAGGAGTAGCTATTTATCAAAATATGAACACAGTTCATTATTGCACAAATTATATGGATGTGCATGTGAAATAAAAAAGCATGTTTAATGCCACTGTTTCTGATATCGGTGATATTTGTATAAGTCGTTGCCACTCTGGTGATAATCAGTTCATAATTATGGTTGCCGTTTACATCTCTCCAGATAAGTCATTGCGTGCTATACGAGACTTCTTGTATGAAAATTTATTCATTTATTATCATGATGCATATGCATTGCTTAAAAAAAAAATTGGAAAAAGCTTTGATGAATTGCCAATGATTTTGAGTGGAGATTTCAACATAAACTTCGCAGACGATAAAAATCAACTATTAATTGAATTTTTAAATAATGAATTTGGTTTAACTATGTCGAATGATCGCAATCTTAGCACAACGAAATACAAAACTACTATTGATGCGGTCTTTATTAGACATTTAAATAGGTTCAAATCAAAACTGTTCGTTTCTTACTTCAGCTACCATAAACCTATCGTATCAGTTTTAGAGATTGGCGATGATAGTTCTGGTAATGATGATGGTGAAAAAGTCGTTGAAATTATGGATGAAAGTTGATTTTTCGGAGAGATAAACTTTTTAATGTAAAATAATTGTAATAGTTTTAAAGTGTTAAATTTTTAATGTAATATAAATTGTCATGTTTGTGTACGATAGCGCAATAAATGAATATTGTATTCTACCACATAAATGATAGTACTTTTATACTGATAAAGCAATTGGTGCAAAATTATTCCCTAACCATTCCAAAATATCAAACATGCTCAACGTTAATTAATAATCAAGTTTTCACTTCTGCCGGCACTCCCGGAGTGCAACCCGTCTTTTTTTTTTATGCCTTATACGTTAGCCTTTGACCACTATCTCACCTGATGGTAAGTGATGATGTGGTCGAAGATGTTGTTCAGGCTAACCTAGAATTACTGGCTCTCAAGGACAGCTGCCGGAACACACCGTTAGGTGCTTGGCGACAGATTTTCTACTTGAGGGTGGTAGATAGCCAGGCGGGCATTCGCAAAATGCCCTACCACCATGCTATAACGACTGCCATCCTAAGACAACAACCGGGACCAACGGCTTAACGTGCCCTCCGAAGCACGGAAACGCTCAGTAGTAATGTCACTAGCGGTCACCCATCCAACTCATGACCGCGCGCGACGTTGCTTAACTTTGCTGATCGGTTGAGAACAGCTAAGTAAACTTCGCTACGAGCGCTTCGAGCTGTGAAAAGTTAAAGAGAACAATTTTTTTTACTTGAATATGTCCGTAAAACTGCTTCAATAGTGACGCAATTAAAATCAGGGTTACAGTATAGTAATGTTGTCGTAGGTTTTGGCGATTATTACACATAGTTATTAAACAACTTTAAACCGTTTAAAGTTGTTTAATTACTAGATACAGTTTAGTGTTGCAGTTACATATCTATCATCCCCATCCAAATTTCAATTACAACACTGGATACCTAGAGAATCAAACAATTTATAACGCTAAGTAAGGAATGTAACACATCGCGCGCGGGGATGGGGGTAGCCCGCCATTTTGAGACGTATTCACGTACAACAAACGGCCGTGTCCATAACACAGCCACACACTATTTTTAAAATTAATTTTGTGTCACAGTTATTACTATACATGCAAAGAAAATCTAAATATATTATGTTAAACATGCTAGTGCTTAGCAAGATCAAACTTATCGAATGACAAATCTTTTTCAATTGCTGATACGGTAAGTATTTGACAATTATCTTATCTAAAAGATGTGCATTTAAACGGATCGAGAAGATTCGACTGTCCAGCGCCCGCTTCCATAGCATAATTGGTAATGCAGGACCTACGAATAAATAAAGTATATTCGTAGTGCAGGACGGTATTCTGGGGGTTGCGTGTTCAATTCCCGCTGTAAATCATCTTTTTCCATACGAAATAATTTGTATGTTTTCGCTTAGCATGCGTAAATGCTTTTATAAAATAATACTAAACAAAACAAATTATGGTTTCATCGATTTGGTTTTAGTGTTGATCGTATATCAACCTACCAGCCTAAGTAAATAGTCTTCTGCTATTTGGGTAGATGTGTGCACTCAAACGGATGGAGAAGATTCGACTGTCCAGCACACGCCTCCATAGCATAATTGGTAATGCAAGACCGTATTCTGGGGGTTGCGGGCTCAAGTCCCGCTGGAAGTTATCTTTTTCCATCCGAAGTAATTTATTTATTTTCATCTGATTATAAGTAATGATGCGATTGAACATTTAAGGCTAAATATAATATACTGGCTCTCAGGACTGCTGCCGTAACACCATTAGGTGCTTGGCGACAGATTTTCTACCTGGCGGTGGTACTAACCGGGTGGGCATACGCAAAATGCGCTACTACCATGCTGTAACGACTGCCATCCTAAGACGAGAAATGTTTCTAGCGGTTACCCATCCAAATATTATGAACGAACAATAAATTTTCATAACGTGCGTTTCACAAGTAACAGCTGCATGGCTCGTCTCTATTAAAAAAATAAACTATATCCTGAAAAGGCCTACCCGCCATATTTCTTGTTCTGTGTCCCTACTACTACAAAAATAACACTTATCACATGAAATACCCCCACAAGTGTCTCTTAAGAGGTCTGGTCTAACTGCGTTTTATGTCCCCCACTTGACCTGAGAGAAACCCATCTATTTAAGGTCTTCATAGGTTTTCTGAGAAGGTTGTCGCCCTCACATCAATCTACAGGGATGTCGTTGACTAAATCCATTTTTATTTTACGATTTGAAAGTGACGAGACAGTCACTTCGTCCGCCTGATGCATAGAGAAATAATACATTTATCTATGCCTGATGGTAAGACATGTATCTCTCGGAGTGATGAACGCAGTGTGGTATCCCGCAGGACAGTGACACTGCAACTTTGATGGGGAAGCGTGATGCTTACCATCAGGTGGATGTTTTTTTATGCCTTGACCGGTTTCTCACCTGATGGTAAGTGATGATGCGGTCGAAGTGTTGTAGGTGCTTGACGACAGATTTTCTACTTGAGGGTGGTAGCCAGCCAGGCGGGCATTCGCAAAATGCCCTACCATCATGCTATTATAACGACTGCCATCCTGAGACGACAACCGGGACCGACGGCTTAACGTGCTCAACTTATGACCGCGGCGGATGTTGCTTAACTTAGCTAATCGCTTAAGAACAGCTAAGAAAACTTCGGTATTAGCTCTTCAAACCTCGCGCTTCTGACCGCCTCGTCACTTCTAATCATAAAAAAAAAAAAGATTGGATATTTTAGTCAACGACATCCCTGTAGGTGAAACATTCTAAGAAAACCTATGAAGACCTTAAATAAATGGGGTTCTCTCCTGGTTGCTCATGCTGGCATCCTTGCTTGGCTAGGTACCTCTCAAGTAGAGAAATTGTGGCCAAGCATCTAACAGTGTCTTCTGGTAGAATTTGAGAGACATTCTAAGTAAGCATGAATGCATCTTCCACCGCATCAACACATACGATCAGGTGAGATAGTAGTTAAAGGCTAGCCCATCAGCAATAAAAATATACACCGGGGGCCTAACTACTACCTCTTTAAAGCAATTATGGGAAACGAACGAATATACGTTATAATGTAGAGCCTAAAATATTTATACTGTGTTTTTTTTATGTTATTGTGACCGAACAAGCTCGAAGCCCACCCAGGTGTTAAGTGAACTAACCTCTGCCTATAACAGTTGCAATTCCTCACAAGTCACGAATTGCACTGCGCCCGTCACATTGAGACATAGTCGTTAAGTCTCATTGTGCCTGTAATTTCACTGGCTCTCAAGGACTACTGCTGGAACACACCTTTCGGTGATTGGCGACAGACTTTCTACTTGAGGGTGGTAGCTAGCCAGGCGGGCAATAGCAAAATGCCCTTCCACCATGCGGCGAAGCTCAAGCCGGCGGTGGGGATCGAACCAGGGTACTGCGGCACGGCAGTCCATAGATATTACCGCTCGGCCATCATTGCTTCGATTTACACTATGGCCGTCATACATCAATAATATTTATATAACGATATTACATATCTCTATCGCAGAAATTACTTGATTAATGTGCATGTTTGAATGTCTTATGTAAGTTTACTATACGTTACGTATCAGCCAGATTGTCCACTGCTGAACACAGCCTCCACAGTATTCGCCATAATGGGTAGGCTCAGAAGGGAATGAGAATACTACTTACTAAGAAGGCGCTAATGCCCACCTTCCGGTGTATTAGGCATACCGTAATGTATGGAAGTTTACTTTAATTATATATGTTTGAACATGCAAATACATTTTTCAGTTATGTTGTCTTAGGTTTTCGCGATTATTACACATAGTATTTAAACAACTTATAACGGTTTAAATCGCGTATATTTATCATTATTTTTATTTTATTTTTATTTTCATCGGAAAACTTACAGCTTTATTATTACAAACAAATTAAAATTAATCTAAGGAGTTGAAAACTGGGCTAATTACAATTTTCCTTTACATGAGAATATAAAGTAGTACTAAATAATCCTTAACACATTGTAGCATATTTGGATACAGAATGTTATCAAAATAACAAGTAAATAGTTAACAGTATTGACGATGTTAATATGTGTCGTATAATATATACATAAATTAATTTCCCGACATCATCATGAATAATAATAAATATACGCGATTTAAACCGTTTAAAGTTGTTTAATTACTACATTTTTCAGTTACTTGACAATAACATGTAATCTACTCAACCGATTTTGATGAAATTTATATAGAACCACCTCGGAGGTATATACTTACCCCTTAAAATAAAAAAAAGAAGTTTGAGAATCGATCTATAATTGGGGGAGAAATTGATGAACATAATTATATAAAACATTATACATATATTCCAACATAGAACCTCTTCCTTTTTTGGAAGTCTCTTCAAAATATGACTGAATTAAGAAGGAGTTATCCCCAAAACGCCTCGACGACGTTTGACACTAACCTTGTATAACTAACAGGCATGAATAAGCGAAGTCCTTTAGCCCCGTACATTATGTGAGCCTATAAACCTTATCCATTCACTAAATATTGAATCTCGGGACTATAATGTGAATTATTTGAACTCCCAACTCCCTCACAATGACCGTTATGGCAATCCAATAATGTCCTACAGATTTCACATTTGCGCAAATCGCTTAGACGTACGTAGACGAATATTTACAAAGATATTTTTTCAATTCTGAGTTGAATGCTAAATCAATATACTTTTTTGATAGTCACGAATCGTTTATTCATTCGTAGTGGGTAGATTTTCGATTTATTGTAGAAGTATTGAAGTGTTATTTTAAAGAATGATAAAACTGAAATGCGGTTTAACTAATAATTGACAGGCAGTACTGTACTGTATCAGCCGTATTGTCCTCTGCTTAACACAGCCTCCCCATTAAGGGAATGTTTGCATAATCTCCTCGCTTGGCAGGGAATTAGATCGCAGTATAAGATACTAGTTTCTCAAAAGGCACTAGTGCGCATTTTCCGGTATTATACCTTCAAGCCCGCTAAAATGTCGCCCCCAATCTCTACCCGTGGGTGTCGTAAGAGGCTACTCTACCCGTGGTTACACTCCGATGAGTGGTCCGGAACCACCACTGGGCAGACCAGCACCCCACGGGGCAGACCGGCACCCCACGGGGCAGACCAGCCCCCCACGGGGCCACGGGGGCGAGCCAGTGCTGACTGCTAAAAAGTGGTCTGCTCGGTACTGTTGCACGTTCTCAGATATCTTAAATCAAAATGTCATGCTTATAATCTTGTTTTGGAATACACCGTTAGTGAGTGAAGCTCTAGCCGGTGGTAGGAATCGAACCAGGGATCTGCGGCACGGCAGCCCCTATAGGCTGCTAATATCTACATATTACCGCTCGGTCATCATTGCTTCAAAATATCATAATACTTATTACAAAATAATTGTTTCTTGTACTTTAGATATTGAACTAAAATTCTTATTAATTTTAACACTTGCGTTATGTACTAGCTGTAACTGCGACTGCGTTCGCGATAGCCGAACCTGCAGACTAATTATTCACATTTGCGCACTGTATATGTCATCTTAAGCAACGCTGTGGTCTGCGGTGAAGCAATCTAGTAAAGCATAGCTCAGAAAGGAGCTTTTTACTTTGGATTTGAAAACTCCCGGGTTGTGTTTTCCAGAAGACAGTAGTTAAGTAACTCAGAGAGTTCCTTTGCAACACAATAAATGTTGAAGCAAAGTACTTTGTGCGTTTCTTTGGTATTTTGATTTTAACACGGCATCTTTTTGCCGAGGTTCTCCTTGTTTGACGGTAGAACGAAAATATATTACATCATGCACTTCCATTGCGCAGTCTCTAAAATATATCCGGCAAAAGATAGATAGTTAAAAAACTGTTTTCTCTTAGCAAGCTTGCAAAACTTTTGAAGCAATGATGGCCGAGCGGTAATAGCTATGGACTGCCGTGCCGCAGGTACCTGGTTCGATCACCACCGCCGGCTTGAGCTTAACCGTATGGCGGAAGGGCATTTTGCGATTACCCGCCTGGCCACCCTCAAGTAGAAAATCTGACGCCAAGCACCTAACGGTGTGTTCCGGCAGCAGTCCTTGAAACCCAGTGAAATTACAGGCACATGAGACTTCACAACTATGTCTCAAAGTGACGGGCGCAGTGCATTTCGTGACATGTGATGAAATGCATCTGTTATAGGCAGAGGTAAGTCCGCTTAAAATCAGGTGGCCCGCAAGCTTTGTGCCGTCACATAACATAAAAAGAAAAAAAAAAAATTAAGCTTTCCGAGCTGCCCGTGAGGTGCCGGGTTGCCCGTGGGGTACCAGGCTGCCCATGGGGTGCCAGGCTGCCCGTGAGTTGCCGGGCTGCCCGTGGGGTGCTGAGCTGTCCGTGTTGTGAGGGCTATCCGTGGAGTTATACGAACAAAAAAAGAATAATTGAAATCGGACTGCGCGTTAATAAATTACAACGAAGTGTACATTTTCACTTTCCCGAGGGAACCGTGCTGAATTTATGGATAAAAATTAAACAGTAACCTTCTTCGTAGTATGAACTCAATTCGTGTTAAGTTTCATTGAATCCCATTCAGTAGTTTTGGAGTGATGCGCGGCCGGGATACATACCGAGATAGACAGACAGACAGACAAAAATAAAAAAATATATATAGTTTTGGCATCAGTGTCAGCTACAGAGTGCTCTCAAATTTATTTTTTTCAAAATATCTGCCATGTATCGTGTACATTTTAAATAATATTGGATCTGTTACAGTTTCATTATAAGTATAGAAGATATAGATATAGATTACGCTTTTTTCGGTAGAGAAAAAGGAAAAATCGTTAAAATGCTATTATTAGTATTTAATACGCAACTGCCAATTTGACACATATTCTGTGGAAAATTTCAACCAGCTTCCTATTACCGTTACAAAGTTACAGCCCTTTAAGGGACGGACGGACGGACAGTCCAGACTTAGTAATTAAAAGGGTTTTCTAGTTTTCGTTTTCTAGTACTGAACCCTAAAAATCAATAAGGGTATTCTACCCTACCGCCATGAATTCAAGCTCAAACACATCCAAGTAGACTGTTATGTTTTCGTTGCTGGCGACTAAACAAGGAATCAAAGAAATTTCTTGTTCGTAGCTGATTAAGAAATATCAGTTACGAACGTGGGTATGTGATAGTGTTGAGGACCTTCTTGTATGTGATTACTGCCTTATATTATGGCCGAACGAAATGAAGACGAAACTTTTTCCATATTATAACTTTTTGTTAAATGCCTGATAGGTTAGCCTTTGACCACTATCTCACCCGATGGTAAGTGAGGATGTGGTCGAAGATGTTGTTCAGGCTAACCTAGAATTACTAGTTCTCAAGGACAGCTGCAATATTTCAGTACTAAATTGTATTTGAACTTCATGATAGCGTCGTAGACGTGTAAATTGAATAAATGATTTTCATTTTGACTTTCACTATAACAAAAGGATACTTTCAGTATGCAGAAAGGCTTCAAACTAACAACTATCTTTTGGCATCGCAGGTCAAATTCATAAATGTTATACTTACATGTTGTTGTCTTAGGTTTTCGCGGCTTTTATACATAACAGGCTAATTATGTAATTTGCTACTAAGGGAATATGATTGAATAATAGAAAAATTGTAGTTTTACGATTACGTATAACATTTCTTACTAAATTTAACTGATGGATTTCAATAAATAACAAATTCAGTTTCTAACAAATGTGAAACAGAATCGCAATATTACCAATTTCCTACAATTTCAATCCGATATTGTTAGTAACGCTTGTAGCGCTCGTAGCGAAGTTTACTTAGCTGTTCTTAACCGATCAGCAAAGTTAAGCAACGTCGCCCGCGGTCATGAGTTGGATGGGTGACTGCTAGAGACATTACTACAAAGCGCTTCCGTGCTTCGGAGGGCACAGTTCCAGTTGTCGTCTTAGGATGGCAGTCGTTATAGCATGGTGGTAGGGCAATAAGCGAATGCCCACCTGGCTAGTTACCACCCTCAAGTAGAAATTCTGTCGCCAAACACCTAACGGTATGTTCTGGCAGCTGTCCTTGAGAGCCAGTACTTCTAGGTTAGCCTGAACAACATCTTCGACCGTATCATCACTTGCCATCGGGTAAGATAGTGGTCAAAGGCTAACCTATCAGGCATGAAAAAATGTATGTTGTTTTTTTCATGCCTTTATTAATTAAACTAATTCGGTCTTTTTAACGTCACAAGCCAAGTCTAGAGCTAAACCTAACTTTAGAACCAGTTCTAAGAAATATTCCTATTATCGTCGAAGGTTTATCTGTTAGATCGGGCCTAACAGTAGGTCTATCTCTAAACCAAGTACACCCCTAGTTTAGATATGGCGGCCACACCATACATCAGCTGATTGACTTTTGTATGTCCGTGTTTGATCTGTGGATTTGTATCGTTAAGTTTATGAGTCTGGCGTGGATCGTAATCGTTTCGTGTATAACCTTGTTATTGCTTTGCTTTCAAAATGGAAAATGATTTGCTTAACGATCTTGATTTGATCGATTCAAATTAAATTGAAGGTGAATCAAATATCCACAGTCGGGGTCCGAATAAAATCCGGATTCGGCGAAATCCATCCATTCCATTTTCTTAACATATGCTTTACACTGAGAACGAATACTTACTTTCTCTTCTTCGCTCCAATTTTCACTACGCTTTTTCTTTTCAGTTCTATTCATTATATTAATTGTTTTCACTTTTTATATAAAAACTTGCAATTTACACTTCAAATTTAATCGCGGGAAAACTGACTGCAACAGATTAGAAAAAGTAAAAACACATCTTTTTTAGTACTCAACGTTTGCTGGCGTGGCGATGGCGCTATATTAAATAATCCATCCGATTTTTAATTTAAATGAACGCAGGAATATGTTATCTATGGAAGAAAATTTAAAACACTGGTCTAAACCCGAGACTTTCACGTTCTAGTCTAAACTCGCGACATTAATAAGATTAGGTTTAAGTCCGAGGTCTTGTTTTAGACCAGAACTTCGTAAACCTAGGTTTAAACCTTCAACAATAATAAGACTGATTGAGTTCTTGATATTAAACGGTATAATCTCTGCCTTTAACAGATGCATTTCTTCACAAGTGAGACATACAGTTGTAAAATCTCATGTGCCTGTAATTTCATATACTTACTGCATCTTAAGATCTGCTGCCGGAACACACTTTTAGGTGCTTAGCGACAGATTTTTTACTTGAAAGTAGAAGCTAGCCTTCCACTGTGTGGTAAAGCGTAAGTCGGCGTTGGGGATTAAACCATGAACCTGCGGCGCAGCAGTCCATAGCTAATACCACTGGGTTATCATTGCTTCATAATGTAGTAGAGGCGTAGCCGCAGGGGGTGTGACGCAATCATAAGGGTTAATTACGTCGTTAACTTGCACATTTTGAACTCGTGTTTAGGTAGTTAGGTATTAAGTAGTTAAGGTAATTGGGTTTTGTTGTATGTTGGGATGACGCATGAGGTTATGATTTATGAACCAGTCTATTTCCACCTATTTCAGGGTTTCGTAATGAAACAAGAAACAGAGCCCTAATAATGTCATACATGTATGTCTGTAAATATGTTACGATCCAAATATGTCATAATAAATTTTATTAACTTTAGTGAATTCTACATACCATAAAAATATTTTGTTACGGCGGCGATATAATTAAATAAAATATTACCTAGTTTGAGGCTCATTATTAACACTGATTTGATTTACATATAATTTTAAGAATATGATGATAAACGTGAAAGCAGCTCGTCTCTCTGAAATATAAAAAAATATGTAGGTACGTAAATATCTGTAACCTGTAAGTATACCAATTTTCACCCAAATCGTTATGCCTTTTCAGCGTGAAGAGCAATAAACATACACCTCTTTTACTCACTCACTCTATTCTTACTCTCTAATTCATTCCAAGCTATTGCATTTATAATACCTGTTAGTGTAAAATGATAATAAATGCCGGGCTAATGTGCCTGGAAGAAATAGAAGAAATTCCAATCTGGATAAAATAAAACAATGAATAGATTCAGGCGTTACTTTGCGGAAATCCATACCTAATAATAACAAATATATTTAAAATATTTTAAGAAAACATCAAATTAATATTTTAATAAAACACTTAAAAATATAAAAATCGAGAAACATTCTCGATCGTGTGCTCGCAGAGTCAAGACCTCCTGAGGATGCTTCGTGTAGAATCGAAACGCGTCGAAGATTGTTCCGGTTTGGCTGCGTGGCGTTTGTGACGTCACGTCGGCTTAGCAGGAAAATTAGGCGGAATTATCACTAGATATTTTTTTATATATTTTAAGTGTTTTATTAAAATATTAATTTGATGTTTTCTTAAAATACTTTAAATATATTTGTTATTATTCAAATAAAACAAATTTTAACAGACTTCCTAGATAAAGGATGTTCTTATTTGACGAGAAGGTATATATTATATGCTCCTAAGTTACCTTACGACGCTTATGTCACTCCAACAATAAGGCAGTAATAATAGTTTCCAATTAATTAACTGTATTGTACTGTATCAACCGGATTGTCCACTGCTGGACACAGCCTCTCCCATTGTGGGGGGTTTTACCGTAATCCCCACTTGGCAGACGTCTTGGGGATCGCAGTATGAGATATCAGTTCCTCATAAACTGCTGCTCACCCACTGGTATATAAATAAACCAAAAAACTATATAAATAATAATGAACTGCTGAGTAAATTGGACAACGCATAAAAGCTTACATAGCCATCAATTGTTACTTTAAAATACAATATTAACACGGCATTATAAAAGCATTTAGCTAGCCACAGATTCAACGCATGCCGTATCTATGAAAATTCAATTTGCCAACGTGTTTTTGCACTGCACTCTGTACATCGGCCGCAGCGTATGTCATGCTTGGTTTGTATTGATCCAGTGTGGGACACAAGTTACTTGTGGTATGTATATTTGACGCAAGTCACTATAAAAACATATGTATATTATTTACTTTTGTGCTCGTAAAGATAACGCAACTTGATTGAATTTTCAAGATAACTATATTTTAAACTGTTTTTGTGGCACCTTGTTTTCTCGTCAAATAAATTTAAAACGTATTGAGTCGCGAAAGTCTTAAAATATCCTTGGATCAGAAAATAATTTTAGTGTTAACTCGTATTTGATCCATCTAAATCCTACTTCCTGCAATATTTGCTGCCATTTATTCACGAAAATCTACTGGACAGAAGAAGAGTAGGTATGTTAGAAAGATTTAATAATATTGAGAAAACTATAGCTCCGATTGCGCTTAAACCAACGAGAAACAATCGGGGATCGCGGCCCGCGTGTATTGATGCGTAGAACTATAGAAAAATTTGGAAAAGGGGAATTATATAAAGGAAAAACACAAAATTTTAAACAAAAATGCCAATTAAATGTTAATTTAATTATTAATTGAACATAATTATGTATCATGTGTTTATGAACAAATCAGCAATTAACCATAATGATTGTGGTCAAAGGCTAGACTATTTCTGGATCGTGCACTCGAAGAGTCAAGACCTCCTGAGGAAGCTTCGTTTAGCGTCGAAAATTCGACCGGTTTGCCTACAGTGGTGTTTAGGATGTCACTTAGGGTTAGCAGGAAAATTAGGCGGAACTGTCACTATAAATATTTATAATATTTTAAGTGTTTTTCTAAAATATTAATTTAATGTTTTCTTAAAATATTTGTTAATAATAAATATGAATTTTCGTAAAGTAACACCTGAACGTATTCATTATCTAAACTATCGGCTATATAAATATCTCAACTTCTAAATTTAAGGGTGAACTGGCTGGCCCGTTTTCCATACAAACGTCGTAGGGTGATCACTACCTTATTTGAGGATTTAGGTCCAAAATAAAGCATGATACTGATTGATATCGCAGAAATAAAAAAAAAAAATTACTTGAGAATTATAAGCCTCGAAACATTTTCATATAAAGTTTTCGAGACTCATAACTTACAACTTAATTATCTTTTTAAAATTTTGGCATCATACAAGCCTAGATAATGACGATATCAATCGGTATTATGCTTAAGTCTGGACTTAAAATCTCAAATAAGGGAGTGATCACCCTAATTCGTTTGTATGGAAAAGTGACCGGCCAGTTCAACCTTATGATAAGAGTTTCATCACAATTTTTTCAAGTTGCTCTTAGTAACCACTAAATGATGAAATCTCTTGAATTTTAACTAAGTTATGGTTAATTCGCCCTTTCTATTCTATATGAACACGGCCAACTTACCCGTAAAACTGGAATGATTCAAACGAACTATTAGTATTTGCATACCGTCGAGAGCAATCTACAATGCAAACTCGCTTATGTAATACGTCACGGAGTCGAATAGATTGTATATTGTTAATAGTGGCCTGAAGTGCTTGTAATGGGATGGTATAATTGATTTTAGTGTAGGTTATGTTGTCAAGTGTACTTAGTGGATTGATTGAAAGACGTGGCAGTCTGTAGAGAGACTAGACTTGGGATTTGACTTTGGGACTGTGTTAAATTGATAATAATTATAAGATATATTTTTGTGGTACATAAATAATTCAATCTTAAATATTATAAATGCGAAAGTTTGTAAGTATGGATGTTTGTTACTCTTTCATGCTAAAACTACTGAATGGATTTTAATGACACTTAACAGTAATATAACACAGAAGCTATAATTTATAAAGATATTGTGTGAATTGTCCAATTTATAACGATTAGTGTCAAGTAAGTAGGAAAAAACCGGCCAAGTGTGAGTTGGATTCGCGCACCGAGGGGTCCGTACAATCCTGTAGGTATATAACAAAACCTGTAAGTGAATATTATGATATTTTTATTGCTTAATGACATCCATAACATTTTAAAATTAATAAAAATATATTTATTACATGATGTACATAAAAATATATGCTTTCCGAAATTTTTCCTTTATCTGCGATATAAGACGTTGCTTCGTGCCAAATTTCAAGATTCTGAGTTCACGGGAAGTACCCTGTAGGTTTTGATTCCCTTGCGAAAGTTAGCGGCATAAACGGCTGTATCATTTGATTGCGTTGGCGTAGTAGTTTGATATATTCACAACTCCAAGGGACAGTAGACCTGAGTATTTGATATGAATTTCAGCTTGAGAAAAAGGTCTTTGCAGACAGACAGACGGGCAAGAAAGTGATCCTATAATGGTTCCGTTTTTTCCTTTTGAGGTACGGTATCCTAAAAACTCTGCCATATGAGACTTATTCAGGCGTGCGTGGCAAAAACCTTTAGTATCACACGTACATAATGTATGATGCAAAAGTGTATCTTCAATAGCCATACAAAAACGCCATTATCGCCAAAATATTGAATCATAAATACTATAAAAAAATATAATTTATTTATAATACATATTTAGTAGTAACAAATTGATCTATATCAAACTTGTATTATAAAAGCGAGCGTTTGTTCCTTTCTTTGTATGTTTGTTATTTCTTCACGCTCAAACGGCTGGACCAATTTTGATGAAAATTGGTATGGAGGTAGATGAAACGCTGGATTACTACATAGTAATATGATACTTTTTGTCATCATCATCCATCACCACGCGGGTGTAACCGCTGAGCGCGGCTAGTGTAAGTATAATTATTAGGTTTAATGACAATTATAATGCGAAATATGTACCAAACCTATTTAGGCAGGCAATCCTAGGCTAAAAGTAGAGTGTTAAAATTTTCAGGCCATGATAAAACGTATGTCGTACTGTATCAACCAGATTGCCCACTGCTGAACACAGCCTCCTTCGTTAAGGGGGAGTTTGCCAGAATCCCCACACTTGGCAGGTGTCTAGGCGATCGCAGTAAAAGACGGCAGTTCCTCAGAAGGCGTTGCTGCCCATACTCTGGTATTTTACCTTGAACGTACGGGAAGTATGTACTTCCCGTAAATAATATAAAACATTGCTCTGAATAAAGATATTTTTCTTGTATCAAATTCTGTTCAATTTAATATATGACTTTGATGCTGAAGGTATACGATTTTGAACACAAAGCTGCTGCTAATAAACGAGCGTTAACTTTATTATAATCAAGCGAATCCCGGGAGGCAGCTCGGTAATTATTTACGCTATCAGATTAGTTAATATTATAAATTATATTGTGTATCATAATCGAAATAGAATTATTACAAATACGTAATTATGATATGATAATATTTACGTCAATTAGTCGGTAATGTAAGAAATATTGTCGTAACAGGAGGTTAGGGAAGAACTTAATCACAGATACTTAAAATCTGGGTTTGGGCTGGGTTTTGGTTTTATTACCAAATAGAAAATTTACAATGTCGTCCCACTTTCACGTTATATAATATAAATTTACAAGCTTTTGCAACAAAGCTAAGAAGCCGGCTACGGCGGACGTTGCTGCATACGCGATGCGATGTAGCGAATGCCGCTACACATTTATGTAGCTCACTACTACGAGAAAATCATTTCAATTTTACACCGCTAAAAGGATATCGGTGTAAGCAGCCCAAAATGCTTAGCAGTTTCATTATACATAGTTTCATTATATATAATTTAAATACCTATTTTTTTAAAATGAAATATTGTATACTTAGTAATTAAAAATAATAGTATTTTTAAAACTATCACTCAAAAACACTATTACATACTACTCAAATTAGTTCCCTCTTATGTTAAATTATAGAAAAACAGCCAGTATCAAAATATATAGAAAAACAGCCAATACCAAAAGAGGTCAGTCAGCAACAGGTATTTTTTAATGATGATACCTATATTTTATTATATCAACTATAATTTTTGAGGGAGCCTTCCAGCTCTATATAGATAGCAATACTCGTATACTCGTATATTGCTATCTACATAGAGTTGGTAGGCCTTCCACTAGGTGACTGACGACAATGTAAGATGCGCGGGTAGTGTGGTGGTGGTCAGTGGCGTTTTATAGCTTAGGCCTTTGTAAGTTATAGTTGTAGACGTCTTCCCGCTGATAATGCTGATGATGGTTAAATTACTCTCAGTCGGGTACTGTTCTTAACTCCAGGCTTTTATAGGTTTTTTGTTAGTTACACCCAAATATTACATACAAATGCAAACGATTTCCGAACAGTTTATGAACAATTGCTTGTTCATGATATGAGCGCGTCAAAGCCATACCGAGACACACAGTCGAATTGAAGCCTCACAACATCTTAATTACTTTTCAAAATCAAACATTCGGGTCTTAAACCCACTGAATAGAATTCATTTTCATCTGAATAGATTGTTAAGTTAAATTTGTTTAAGTTTGCATGCAATAGACTAGGTTTGCAATGCAGATTGGCCTGTCCAGTAAAATGCAAATAATGTTCGGCTATTGTGCGTCTGACCCGAACTGATCCCCTGGTTATATTCAGTTATAGTGTTGATTGATCCTATTAGTAAATCCGGTGGTATACAATGGATCAAGCTTTTATTGAATTTTAAAGGCGTATTTTTAAAAGCTAGTTTGAATTTTAATATTGTTATGTTTGCAATAACGCCTACTCGGAGATTACATTACAAATTTACAACTGTCATGTTAGCTCAAGCGGTAGAGTATACACGTGATACGCGGTTGATAGATTATTTGAAAATTGGCTCACTATTTATTGAAATATTTGTTCATATTCACTTGATTGGCTTTAAGCTTAAGATTTAATCAACTGGTATAATGTGACATTTTAATTTCGTTTTAGAAATACTCTGTGGTTCTTAAGATGAAAATAAGTATTGGTTTAATTATCTATGTGTATATTTTATCTGTGGTGTGAATTTAATACTATACCTAATTTTGTATAATTTGAGACTGTGATTAAGCATCATATATGGATTATCATCACTGGAATCATTATTTGATAATATTTTTACTACCCGTATATTTTATTATTAGTAGTATGACTGATCACGTGACAGTTGTAAAGATACTTATTTATAATAGTATATATTATGTACTTTATATCTATGTGTAAAATCATTGATGATTTTATTATACTTATTGCCATAAGTATAGAGCTTGAAATCACACAATTGTCAATTTTAAAGAGTACTGTGTTTGTGACGGTAGTCGCTTCGTCACCTTGTTTGTTCACTGCTATAAAACGGGTAGTGTAAGGCAAGTAGATTCACTTTCTGTCGGACCGCCGTGCCGAGCAGACCTCCAGTGGTGTTGAAATATTGTTTGACGACGAAGTGCTGCTTGATTCAGTTTCGGTCGGACCACCGTGCCGAGCAGAGCTCCGGGGGTGTCGAAATATATTTGGAAAGTAGTCTTTAGTGACGAAGTGCTGCCCGATCAAGATGTTGTGAAGTTAAGTAATTTATTATTATCTTTTCTGATGTTACATAACGACAAACCTCGTTTAAATGTAATGGTCCTTTTGGACCATTACATGGTTTGTTAAAAAGGTTATGACAATTATATATCGAATAAGAAAATATCTGTTTATGTAAACAATGACTTTATATGTTAATTAATAGTTGATAATCCAGTGAAAGTGTAAATAAAGTGTATATAGCAAGTATGTAAAACATTGTTAAAATACTTATAAAAGAATGGCCCCGAGTTTCTTGCCCGTTCTTCTCGCAGTGGCTGTATACAGTTTTGTTTGCTGAACGTGGCAGTACAATGTAGAATCATTCAATATTACAATTTCACCAAATTGAATAAATGGTTTTGACTATTGAATTTGTTGTTTAAATCCAACTAACACGGTCTTAGATGGAAACTACGGTTAATAAAGGAAAACGCTATTGGTATTTTTATATATACGCATTCATAACATCGCAAAGAGCTTTTGTGCTACTGAAAGCATGAGCAGATACAAAGATACACCATAAATGTCTAAGACCAAGAAAATGTTTTCAGATATATCTCATACCTACACAAATGTTTGCCCTGATCAGGACTCGAACCTAGAACCCTACTCTCAACTGGATTATCACTTCTAAGTTTACCACGTCATATAATTAGTTATTGCCTCTTCAACAGGTTTTCATCTTGGTGGGTATCGCCACAATATCAAATATTTTGCCTGGTTCACGTTATTAGCACTATATAGCAAGTGAAATTATGTACTGTTATGTATTTTACTGTGATGAGCGCAGTGTAGACGAGGATGAAGATCGGTGATATGCAACTGTGACGCTTCCCAATACCCGGCTGTTACTATTTTTTTTTATACTGGATAGGTGCGATTGTGGTATCACACATGATGGTAAGTGATGATGTGGTCGAATATTATCTTCTAAGATGTTGTTCAGGCTAACCTAAAATTACGGGCTCTCAAGGACAGCTGCCGGAACACATCATTAGGTGCTTAGCGACAGATTTTCTACTTGAAGTTGGTAGCTAGCCAAGCGAGCATTCGCAAAATGCCCTACCACCATGCTATAACGACTGCCATCCTAAGACGACAACCGGGACCGACGGCTTAAGGTGCCCTCCGAAGCGCGTGTACGCTCAGTAGTAATGACACTAGCGGTCACCCATCCAACTCCTGACCGTGGCGGACGTTGCCTAACTTTGCTGATCGGTTAAGAACAGCTAAGAAAACTTCGCCACGAGCGCTTCTTACTCATGTCATCCTGTTACATGCACCTGAAAAGCAATTTGGCTGAAAACCCGTTTTTCTGCTAATATGAACTAAAGAATATGAACGGAAGTAGATCGTAATGTTTGATGCTCTCCACTTCAAGTGTCTATAAACTGGACTTACTCATTTCATCTGCACACCTTTATGTTACGAGTTATAAAAGTAAACTATCAAAGTTGATCAGTATTTTGACACCCTTAATACCAGATGGCCGAACATGTCGTTACATTGTTGCTCAACGGTGTTGTCACAGAATTTATAGCACTACGTGTTAGTGATCTATTAAAATCCCTTTTTATTTTATTCAGTTATAGCTGATAGCTTTTGAACACTACTCGTATCTCACCTGGGTGGTAAGTGATGATGTTGTCGAAAAGGTGTTTCTGGCTAACCTAGATTTACTGGTTCACAATGACAGCTGCCAGATTATATCGGTAGGTGCTTGGCGACAGATTTTCTACTTGAGGGTGGTACCACTTCCAATAACGACTGCCATCCTAAGGATACAATCGCGACATACGGCCTAACGTGCCGCTTGGTAGTAATGCCACTAGCCGTCACCCATCCATTTTACGACCGCAGTGGAAGTTGCTTATCTTAATTGATACGGCAAGAACGATTAAGCAAGCTACGCTACGAAGGCTAGCTTCTCATTCATGAATTTCAATTTCATCATGAATGAGATGATTGTTACTAAGTTGACTCATGTTGACCCAAACACCGACTCGACTCAAAGAAAGGCTCAATGCCTTTATTTGATTCGAGTCTTGTTAACGAAAATCGTGTGCTCTACAAACATGTCGGGTAAGGTAATTTATTTTAAAGTAATGTAAATCCTTATTGCTTACCAAGTAATTATATTGTTTACAATTATTTTTTATTAAACATAATGTAGTCGTTTTTGGTTTGTTTAAACTTTAAAGTACTTACTTACCTACTCGTAGCCATAAGATAAGTGGAACCTAACATAATGTAACAAGGGTGTAAGTAGGATGAAATTTAGGCTCTATCTGGAAGATGATCGATGTAAGACGTGCTGATTTGTAAGGAATGGATCAAAAATAGTTAAACCAAGCATTTTCAGTGCTTTTCCTTAAACTCGGCTCCCTACACATAGAGTATATATAATACATATCAATTATTCATATTCTATGGTAGCACAATTGGCGTTCCTTATATTGTACCGAGAACTCTCCAGAAAACCTCTGATGGATAGAAACAAGACAAGAGATATACCTATATACTACACCACGTTGTCCTTGTTTTGTTGTTGTATCGTTACGATATGAAAAGGACTTTAAGGCACTTAACAATGGTTTGGTCCAAAAAAACATACCCTGACTGTTGAATTATGTATTAATTTATTTTAATTTTAGTTTAGGTTTTCAAGACAACGGTCCAGATATTCTATTTAGGCTTAAATTTTTATGACAATACATATTAATTTGGTCAAAGTTTTGAGACATAATTTTCCACTCCAATACAACTTCCATAGTCCTATCTTCGCGGTCCTCCATCCACTAATATAATTCGTATAATTATGCCAACTCTGCATTAGGAATTCGCATACGATTAAGAGATGATCAGACGCTCTGAGCAAACCCGGATTAACGAACTTTGAGCAAACACTGAAGGAGATTGCGCCGGATTTGTATAATTGGTGATCAGCGGTTTGAAATGCAAGGTGGCTGGATGGTATTTGGCTTGCATAATGCTGTTGAACCAGAATAAATGGTAGTGTTCTAAGTACAGAACGGCCACTTCCTGCCGAGTCTATTAAATTCGATTAAAATGAATAAGGAGTTATATAAATCTAGTTTGTGTAGCTCTTTGACTACACAAACAAGACTTTCGTATGGTGGTAGGGCATGTTGCAAATGCCTGCCTGGCTACCTACATTCATCCTCAAGTAGAAAAGCACTTAAGTTCCGGCAGCTGTACTTAAGAGCCAGTAATTCTAGGTTAGCCTGAACAACATCTTTGTCCACATTATCACTTGCCGCAAGGTAGTGAAATAGTAGTCAATCAATTAAAAATAAAAAAAGACATGGTGCAAAGTTTTGACATGAAAAAGAACCTTTTGATATTATGTAATGAAGTGATAATCTTAAATAGCGCTTGTTTCAAAGAACACATGAAAAAAGGGTCCAATAGACACAATAAGATGTTAACGTCCAAACTCTAACTTAAGTATATTTTACATTGGTTGCGTTCTTGTTAGCCCCGTGGGGCACCGGGCTAGAATTTTACCCCTCCTTTTATGACTTAAACAGGTAGATTTCTACCTGTGTAAGTCATAAAAGGCGAAGAAGGGGGAAAATACCAGAAGGTGTGCAACGGCGCTATTAAAAGAACTGTCATCTTACAATTTGGTCCCCAAGTCACCTGTCAAATCTGGGGATTATGGCAAACCCACACTAATTAATGGAGGAGATCTAGTTCAGCAGTACGCATGCTGACTGATAGAGAGTACATTCAACTTATTCTACAAATAAAACAGCTGTCTGATAATTGAAATATCAACCTTTTAAAATATGTATCTAAGCTATTATTGTATTGATATACTTACTATTTTATACTCTGTTAAGGTTCCTCATAAAAAATTTAAATAATTAGTTGTCTGTATGGGATAAAGCATGGCAAACATAACATCACCCAAGTGCAACAATCACCCATTTAAAATTAAGAAAACCTTTATTTAAATAAAATAAAAACAAGTTTACTTAGTATTTGAAACAGATATATGTGTTGTATATTTTAATTTTTAATAATCTTCAAAGGTTTTTAGTCAAAGCTTTAGAAAATTGGATCTACAAATCTCGTAGTTTGTAAGATTACTAGATTATAGAGGTTTCACGGTTGTTTCTTCGCTAACTTGATATCTTTTGCTACGTCTTACATTATATTCTGATCAAATAGATGCAAATTTTCTCAATGCGGTCGATTAGCAAATTCGCGTATAACTAAATCATTAGGTTGAGGATTCAATTTAATTTTATTTCGCAATTCCGTACTCTCTTAAAGTTAAGCTCGCCTTTGTACACATTTTATACCACAATATGTTTTGTCTCTACTGTTTGTTTACGTTCAATAAAATAAATCTAAGAATTGCGTTTGAACATGAAGGCCTATGTTTTTATTTGAAAACAAAAATGAACTACAAAGAAAGAAATATACAGTTATTCTACGACGAAACCAGCAAACCCAGACGATTGCCCTATTCTAAGTAAGTGCCAGCTTCGAAATAAAACGTCTAACAAACGAACCTTCCTTCGATGCTGTATATCAAACTAAAACACCCGTAACTCACATTGATGAAAGATATGGTACAAAAATCTAAAAAATAGTACCAATAAACTTACACCATAAAAAAGACTAAATGACTAATCGACCGTGACAGGACTCGAACCTGCAATCTTCGGATCCGAAGTCCGACGCCTTATCCATTAGGCCACACGGTCACGTTGAGTGAAGTCTAAATTAGTAAACACAACGTAGATTGCGTTATCCTTTATTGAAACTATCATGTTTCATCGTAGGTATACCAAATACTTACCAACATTATGTACGCAAAAGTACGTAGGTACTTTTGCGAAAGCGTGAAGACAATTATACCGTACTCGTATAGATGAAGCATCAGAGCTATTTTGTGAAAATTGTAAACACATGTTTCACAAATGAGGATGTCTCTGACCATCATGAATTATTCGGAACAGAAGCATAATTTTCTTGGCCCATTTTTCGGAACACTAGTAATGAAAACATTTTGTTTGACCTATAACATGAGCGATAGGTAATCATGTCGCTCGCTTCCCTAAATGCGTGGTTCCCTCTAATTTTATGTGATAATTATTACTATCGGGCTCGTACTTTTTTATACCACTGATAGGGTTCCGGGTTCAATCCCCAGATCGAATAGAAATCAACTCGGATGGTTATTGGGTTTTTATAATAAATAATTATTCAGTAGGGGTCTGATACTTTGTACCGTAGATGACACTAGGCCCATTTTTGAAAAAGATAAGACTGTTTACAGTAGACAGTACTGCCTGTTATCATTTCTTTAACACAAATCAAACATTGTTGCCCTGTAGCTTCGTGCTGCTCTAGACGGCTAGTTTTGCCACGAGACGCAAAATTTTCAAATAAATTGTATAGAAGTAAAACACGCGCTCTATCATAACAAGCGAACTGATCTGTATTCACTGTCAGAATACGTAACGAGACGGTTTGCTACAAATTTTAAAACAGTGTTTTTGGTTCATGAGCGGAGCGGGTGGTGTCTGATTAAAAATACACAGACGCCTTCGATACCATCTACTTTAAGGGTGGAATTTGGAGAACGGTCTTAATAATTATTTTCTAAAGATTACTTATTTCTGCTCTTTTATAATTCTAAGTTACTTCTGCTCTTCTGATAAAAAAATTGCCCACCAACTTTGTGGAACTAATATATACATATATATATTGGTTCTTATATTGGTTATATATATATATATATATATATCTCTTTTTTTATGCCTGATAGATTAGCCTTTGACCACTATCTCACCTGATGGTAAGTGATGATGTGGTCGAAGATGTTGTTCAGGCTAACCTAGAAGAGTGATGTTTTATTGTTCCAATACATTTTATTTATAAACATAATTAATAATAATTAAGTCAAACTATATATATATATATATGACGGAGAGTGAGTGCCGAGACGGTTCGGTATGTCGTCCGTGGAGACGGATCCGTGATCTAGTCAGGTAGGCGACGCATTATGGGCGTGCACTTGCAGATTTTCACAAAATAACACCCAGAGAATATCGTATGATCACAATTGTAATTCACAAGAAACTTATTACAGCAAAACTACATAGTATCACGTGGATTAAAATGGATTAAGAGCCAATGGGTTTGCACGCGTCCATCACGTTCGGTTGTCCGTCAAGAAGTGCGCACACTTCAAAAATCAGACAGGAAGTGAACGACTTCGACAGCCATCCGGCCGCCATGACACCTACAACTCCATTCGGTGTTACCCGCTCTAAAAATGAATAATCGAATACAAAGCAATATCGATTATAGTACTTAACATAATAGTGATCTAATTAATCATAACGTTTCATTTTTAATCTTCGTAACTCCATTAAATTGTTCACGCGCCGTTATATATTTCCAATCTTACTAACATTTCAACTTTTTGTCCATATAAGTAAATCCTTAAATTGATCTTACAATTATTATTATTTTTTTTTTTTAACCTGAATCATTTTCATTTATGGGTATCTGATATTGTTAAAATATGTAGTCAATTGATTCTAGAATATGTAATATTTAAAATGTAATTTCATCCTGTTGTGCCTCATTATATAAGATTTAATTCACATGCTAAAACAGTACTAACACGCTTTATATAAGTTTATATTAAACGGATAGGTAATAACTTTTCAATTCAACATTAAACGCGCGACATTTCTAAAAAACTAATTCTAATACCTGGGTTACCAAGATACAGGCTACGCCTAGTTTGGGGCCCATTGTTAAATTGTAATATATTAGGTCCTTACATATGAAATTGGCGTTTTGTATGGGAGGAACAAAAAGTCGAATATTTTTTAATATAATATATTTAATTAATCAAAGTATGAACCATTATTTTCTATGCACTTTTGCCATCTCATAGGTAGTTCATTGATCCCTTTACTAAAAAAACCAGTCGGACGGGAATCAATAAAATCTTTGAAGGCGATTTGGACTGCCCCATCGGAGTTGAATTTTTTCCCTTGCAAGAAGTTATCCAAATTTCGAAAAAAATGGTAATCGGTTGGAGCAAGGTCCGGGGAGTACGGAGGATGTCTTAGACTTTCCAATTGAAGCTCTTCTAATTTAGTAGCCGTCTGTAGCGCAGTGTGTGGTCTAGCGTTGTCGTGAAGCAGCAGTGGCGTGGAGCGATTGACCAGCCTAGGTTGTTTAGCCGCTAGCTTTTCCATCATGGTTCGCAATTCCTGACAATAGACATCAGCCGTAATAGTCTGGCCAGATTTGAAAAAACTGTAATGAACAATACCGGCACTAGTCCACCAAACGCTTACAAGTAACTTTTTTGGGGTTAATTTTCACTTGGGGCAGGATTTGGCTGGCTGGCCAGGATCTAACCATTGCGCTGAGCGCTTCCGATTATCGTAAAGAACCCATTTTTCATCACAGGTAATGATTCGGTTTAAAATACCTTCATTATTGTGCCGGTTTAGTAATGTAACGCAGCAGTCGACGCGCGTTTGCCGGTTTGTTTCAGTCAATTCGTGAGGTACCCACCTTTCAAGCTTTTTAATCTTCCCAATTTGCTTCAAGTGAATTAAAACAGTTTTATCACTAACATTGCAGCCTGCAGCTAACTCGGACGTGGTTTGCGATGGATCCGCTTCCACAATAGCCTTCAACTCTTCATTATCAACTTGAGTCTCAGGCCGTCCACGGGGCTTGTTCTGCAGGTCGAAATTTCCAGAACGAAAACGTTGGAACCAAAAACGAACTGTGTTTTCTTTTGCAACACGACCGCCATACACATCATTCACCCTTCGAGTTGTTTCCGCAGCACTAGTGCCACGGCGGAACTCGTACTCGTAAATAATGCGATATTTAAGGTTTTCCATTTTGTAAAATGAGTGACGCAAACAGAAAAAAACAGAAGAAAAAAAACAAATGAATGACGATCATCGAAGCACAAATACATGAGTCTATAGCTGTACAAATTTGAATTTGGAATTCCTTACCAAAGAGGAGAAATTCGTGATTAAAGTGGCCAGTACGAAAAACGCCAATTTCATATGTAAGGACCTAATATGTACTAAGTAAATATAATTAAGTTACCTCATGTTAGATTTCTAAGTATGTAACTGAACTTATCTGGTAAATATATATATTATTATTATTATTATTATATATATATATATTTATATATAAAATGTTTACTTTGATCTTGTTATTGGTTATGTAACCTAAAAATGTTTTCACATAAAATGTTTTATTGCAAGTAGATTATCCTTTGTCTACCATGTTATCCATCCATATCCTGGCCCCTCATCATTTTGGTTTAAGTAACTGGTACTAAATAGTTGATTAATGGACCTTGTAACTTGGACATTTAGCATCCGACTTTTATTATAATTCAAATGCTGTTCATATCGATAAAATGTTGAAATAAATAACCATATTTAATAATTTATTTAAAAATCTTAACATCAAATTAAAAATCAATTAATAACATCCAATGTTTCAGTATAAAACAATTGTTGACTGGACTAAACCATGTTTTCCCTCCAGTATTCAACGCAGTAACTACCAGCCGGCGTAATTCGTGTTCATGTGATTTTTTTTTATTTTCGTATGGTATTATTGGTGTTTTTTTTTTCATAAATATATTGAATTCTATACTCTAATAAAAAAAATAAGGGGCCATCGCACGATTTTTTGACCGATTTCTTGAAATTGTGCCAAAAATTCAGATCTGAACAAATTAATGTGACAGTCATGTCACTTGCAGTAGGTAGGTAATACACATCCTATGAAGGAGTTATTATGTGTAATTGATACTGAAGTATATTTCTAACCAATCTCTAAAAACAATGTTTTTATATTGATTTTTACATTAATGATCAACCACACATTTATACTGGATCTCATTTAAATGTTCTCTAGTCGTTCCCATTTAAAATCAATTATCTAAGGTTGATTAGACTTTAAGGGACACTCACCAAGCCAACCTATTGCCTGTATAACTAAATGATTGCAACTCTTGCCAATTGTGACTAGTATTGTGGGCAAGTGCCACAATCAATCTTGTGTGTAGTATGCATCACAGAAAACAGAAAAAAATCAACATAACCAACACTTATATGAGATAACTTGTGAAAGGCAATGAAAACAAAATTTTTGGAGTCTCTAGAATCAGCATGGTACTGTCTTTAACAATATATGTCATGTGAAAAGCATGACATATATTGTTAAAGACAGTACCATACTAGACAACTCGTTCAGTTTTATAAATATATTATTTCCTCTTAGTCTTTCGGAGTAGTGCATGAGCAAAGGAACATAATATTCTATGTACCAATATAATTTACGGTTAGGTTCTTTTTTTGAGCTATTTGCTTTGCAGTTATTTCATTTGGTAAGCATCATTTTTTTAGTGTTTTTGGCAGTTTAACCATGCAAATCAAAGACACCCAGGAAATTCAACATCGACGATACAATAACAATCACTAAATTCACAGTCTGCATTTGAAATATTCTTAATATACCCTATACACATGTACAGAATATTTGTCTCTATAACGTTATTCCAGTAAAACTTCCTTCAACACTTTTTTTATAAAATGAGATGATCTCTGCGGAGACGTCGTTCTCGCTCCTGCTACCTCTTACGCTTTAGCTTATCATCAACGACTACAATAACAGCGCAGGTCGCGGTTCAGCCAAATGGAGCAATCACGTCAATACGTTTATTGAGACTGAGCAGTAACCATATCGCGATCCACCAGTGAAATGTGGTTATATTGTATAGTTTGTTACCTCTAGCATAATGCTGTGAGTGCTTTGTTCTGGCTGCAACAATGGAGTGCAATATAAATCTTTGGTTGAAAACTTCATATATACAGGAGTTTGTATTTTAGAAGTATGAATTGGACCCAATCAATAACACATAATGTACCATACAATTTTATTTCCATTAAAACAGTTCGATATTCTTAGTGGGAGTCAGACCCGCAATCGACCAGCCCTTAATATATGTTATTGTATTGTAAGATTTGTAAGTTTGATAGGTATTGGGCTATAAACAAGATTGATTATTAGATAAACTTTTTATGGGGACACCTTATTTTCTATTATTATTATTTGACAGTATGAAACTGGTCTATTTTATCGTTTTGTAGTAGTCGAAACTTTTGGTATGCTACACTCTATATTAGAAGCTGTGTGCAATTAACTGTGTTATTTTCGTAATGTATGGAGAGTGGTACACCAAAGGTGGATTTATTATGTGAAAATTTCAAAGTTTTTTTTTTTTTTTTTACCATTACATGGAAATGACTTCAACACTCAAATGTGTGACATAACTTGTTGAAGTCGGTACCATGATGGTCCAAAAGTACCTATTCAAAATCGCATGGTACCGACTTCGACAAGTTATTTCGAGTTTTGAATTTAGAGTATTGTAATCGGTAAAAATTTTTGGTAGTTTTTTTTTACCTACTTTAGTGACCCTTGCTACTTATGGGATCGATTGTCATTCACTGTCAATGATTATATCATCAAGATAGGAAAATACTTTTCAGTTATTGTAGTGTAACTCAAAAACGGCTCAACCGATTATAAATAAATTTAAATTGGACTACACAGCAAACATCAGCTTTCATACACAAAAATAATCATCAAAATCTGTTGAAGCAGTCAAAAGTTCTGAGGTAACAAACATGAAAAAAAAAGACGAAATGGGGACCTCCTGCTTTTTTTATAAGTCGGTAAAGGACTATTGCTCTGATCGCGCTCAAGCAAACGGGATATGAACGGCGATCGTGGCCGGCGTGTACTGATGCGTAAAAACACTAAAATTTATTTAAATTTGATTGATATCACCAAAAAACTAAATCTAAAATAAATATACGTGTATAAAATATGATAGCTTGGGTATCCAGTAATAGTGGTTATTACACTAAAAAAATATGGTGAGGAGTAAATAGAAAGGTCTGTATCTATTAAGGTTCCAAAGGTACCGTATACCTCTTTAAAAGTCGTATGAACGGACCGACAATCAAGGCTTTGTAATAGGGTCCTGTTATCTAGTACAAAGCACGAAACTAAGAATGAAACACTAAGTTAAGAACCGTCCTATACGAACCCTAAAATTAACTTCATAATTAATTCTTGACCTAGATCATGTCGTTCAACTGTTACAAGTTTTTGCATGTTGTCAAACTATCTTTAGCTGGTTTTTATGAATTCTTATTATATATTTAGAAGAATATTGTAAAAAAGAAGCAGCGATGGCTTTTCGAATGCTCGCCTGGCTAGCGACCACCCTCAAGTAGAAAATCTGTCGCCAAGCTCCTAAAAGTCTGTTCCGGCAGCAGTCCTTGAGAGGCAGAAAAATTACAGGCACATGAGACCTAACGTCTCAGTGTGACGGGCACAGTGCAATTCGTCGATGACGAAATACATCTGTTATAGGTACACTGAGAAAAATCTAAAGACAAAAGCGCCCTAATGACGGCCAATTTATATGGTATGAAGGTCAAAAACCGACCAAACGTAAATACGTACAAAAACGGCTTCCAACTAGAAGGCGTAAAACGAGGTCAGTGAAGGCGAATGTTTCTTTTCGTCTTCATTTAAGGTGTATTTTGTGGTCTTTCTTAAATATTGACTTTTCGATGAGGCTGATTAAGTCGTACGTTATAGTGACAATCACCGTATATAAACCGCCGTAAAAGTAAGGTATATTTTATGGTCAATACTGCAATTATTATCGTATAACAAGTTCAATTCTGAAAATACTTTACGGAAGGCGTTTTTTGACGGTTATGTTTATTATAAAATATGTTACATTTTTATTGATTGGTGAAAATCATCTTAAGACTTGTGAATTCACCTTGCAACCATGTTACAATTCAACGGTAAAAGGTCAAATTTGATTTAAGCTCCAAAGTCGTTTTTCTCAGTGTAGAGGTTAGTCCACTTAACATCATAACATAAAAAAAATGATACCTGATTCTCAACCATAAGCATAATTCTAATTTTAAACCCATTTCAAGGTTTTATTCCAAACACTAATTTTCGCATAACACCTCGGAAATCCATCATCATTGTATCTCCCGGCCGTAATAGCAGAGTTGTGTTTAAAATTCGAGTTTACGGCGAAACTTTCTAAAAGCCAGCTCGTATTTCATAGCTAACACGTGTGGCGGTGGTTCATCCCTCGGTATTTATAACGGGAATCTCACTGTCCGGGAAACGCGCCGTTTTTCGTAGAAACTTGGCGTGTTTCTTATATACGTTGACTCTGGGGACTCATTTTACGCGTCGTATCACGCAGAAACTACTATAGTGTTATAAAAACTTCCGCGAGCAGACTCAATATGGTACTTGTAAGAATCGGAACTGTAAATATTGGAAATCGGACATATGTGGCAGAAGTGTTAAGTCACCCCAGTTTGGCCAGACAAGCTTTACTCCTAATCTATAGGAAGCGAGCCTATTGCAACCTACTGAGCACACTTTTACACTCAAGATTGCTGTTACTGAAATTTTTCATTCACATCTTTTATGTCATTTTAGTGAGTAATACGGAGTAACTCACGTGAATAAGTCAGATAGCTCCGACTATAGTTTCAACCACATTTGGTGGTCTTTTTCAAGGAGAGCTCGGGACGCCCGCGTTGATGTCTCGGTTAGCACTGCTTATCTTTTATGTAGTGTTGTTTTCTAAAAATAATGGTCCTCCGAGTCCCTATAAAATAATTGGGCAACCCCACACCGTTATATTTTCACTAATGATGTTAACAAAATTCAAAAGAAGTTAAGTAGAAGTATCTCTAAATTCTTAACATTTCCTAATTTTTTACATAAGGAGCAAGACTTTTGGAGTTAAAAGTTTGTTAGTGAAATGAAGTTTATTTATTGCTGATAGTCTAACCTTTTGCCACTATCCCACGATGGTGATTGATGATTGAGCACATTATTTGATTTGATTTGGTAAATATTGATGCAGTCGAAGAAGTTACAAAATTACAAATTTACGAGAGGAAAATTATAGTCATGTCGGGATTCGAACCCGCGTCATCCACCCCTATAGCCAGGTATGCTCTGACCTACTGAACTAACATGAAAATGACTCATAACTCTAATTTTTCCTCTCGTTTTTTAACCAAATGGGGATGGAGCGACACCTATAGTTCAACTTACGTTGTACTACAAATAAGACAATTTTTTTCCAAAACCTTTCCGGCCCTTGGTCAATGCGCACGTGATCAATATGCTGGCACCTTTTTGGCTCAACGAATAACAATTCAACGGGGCAATGCTGCCAGCATGCTGGGCACGTTGCCAACTGGTAGAGGGCTAGAGCATTTGGACTGCCTGTGAGTCTGCAATGACTTATAGGGATCTAAATGCTTTTATTGTAGTAGCTGCAGTGTTGTATATAGTTCGTAGTATTTTGTTAATAACGGCAGACCGCTGATTAAGAAAAACACTACTTTTAATATATTTATTTTCGCAATAACGCAAATTTGTAGTACAATTTTGTAATTTAATCAACAGAGCATGCGTTATTGCGAAATAAAAAGCAATCTCTTAATTGAGTTTTACATTAACCTTACATTTACAATTTTATTTCGCACAACTAAATATCATATTAATTTACTTTAGAACTTCAACGTGAGATGCACGCATCAAAACAAGTAATTGGTGCCAAGGTACGAATAAATATGGCGCTATGAGAACATTATTGTTTGATGGCCATGGTATGGATGTATTAGCGTTTTAATCTTGAAATTGCATTCTATGAATCTCATTGGCAAACTCCGAACAGCTACTGAGAAACCTAGTCAGAGATGACCAAAAGATCAAGCTAGAGCCTCATGAATCCAAAAAGACGCTTTTGCTTCTACCCACTACCTAGGCTCACCTAAGGTCAACGCGCTGAAACCGCGTACCCACCACGCTACGACCGCGTGATCGCCGCGGCCGCGACGCGCATGAACCGTGCTCGAACCACGATGCTTGCGGCACAGCCGCGGCATAGTCTGAATGAAGCCTTACACTACCAATGTGAATCACATTTTTTTATACATTATCGTTATTATTTAGCTTACCCTTAGAAACAAAAATTAGATATGTATATTTTCATAACAAAAACATGTAATCCTTGTTCAAAACAAGCGCCATATTTACCACCTACAAATATAACAACTCCCAACCCTACATCCAACTACATTGTCCCTCGATCCCAGAGGTACAAACTTTTAATTAGGTACACTTTCATTCTTCTATTATTCAGGGCTTCACCGCTGGCGATGAAAAAAATGAACGAAGTTAAAAATTTACATCGATATAATTAAAGTTAAGTTGGCGAACTTTAATCGGGTCGTTCGACTTTGAAAGATTACAGAATTAAGCCCGGGGTGGCCTTTTTATGAAGCGACGAGAAGTAGCAAATTACCAAGTTTGATACCTTTACCCTAGTACTTCTACCTAGGTAAATTTTACGAGAAAACACAGGTGAACTGTTTAGTAGGTAGACGCAATTTTAAACCATTTAATTGGAATGATATATCATCTTCAGAACAGAGATGGCGCTACGTGTTGCCGCACCGGGGGCCATTGTTCGAATCACGCCTCGGGCTAGCACCTTATGGTGGTAGTGCATTTCGCTAAATATTGCCTCAGCTAATCTAGCTAACACCCTTTTGCAGAAAATCTGTTGCCAACTAACAACCACATCATTACTTACCAACAGACGAAATTGTGGTCAAATACAAACCAGAATATTTTAAAATAGGTAGATGGGATAGGATGAGATTTTTTTAAGGATGCGTTGAATATGGAATAGTTCGTACCCTTCCGCTACATGTTGTTATACCCTATTACGGTCATTATGTACCATTCCACCAACATTTTGGTTTGTTTATACAAGTCATGTTAACGCATTATGTATGTACTAATAATTGCAATAAATGATTGAGTATTGAGTATAGGTACATTGAACGATAGTGTTTTTTTTTCATATATAAGTCATCAGCTGTTTAGTTAAGGCGTCTACCATGAACTATAATATTGCACTTATGGAGACTCTACCACCCCTCTTTTGTCACTCGTGTTTCAATAGTTATACACACGTGTTAGCGCAAAAATACCAGGAGGGCAGCAGTGCCTCTAACGATTGCCACCTTGCACTGCGATCCCCAAGACGCCTGCCAAGCATGGAGTTCATGGCATAACCCCAACAAAATAAAAAAGTTGCATTTTTCAACCGTGGACATTGTTGATGATGACTAAGCACAGATCACAGAAACTAATGGATCACAGAAAATAAAGGAGAAGGAGGAAGATCTCTATGTGACTAAGGTATTATTACTTTATTGTGTGGCGAAAAAAATTACTTCTGTGACACACGAATAGGGGCTGAAATAATATAATTTATAACACACGGGAATAAATACAATATATATTATGCATATAATATATACTAGGTGTACTAGGGTATTACTACCCTCAAAATTGGAAATCTATTGCCAAGAACTAGGTTAGCGACCATTCGCAAAATGACCTACCATCATGACACATGCTCAACTATCATTGCTTTAAATACGTTAAAATAAAATTATTCACATAAAATATTTTTCACCTAAAATAATGGCCACTACCCACTTTTCACAATATTGTGGGTCGTTCCACGAACTACGTCCGAAAGCTTTTATTATACGCATGGCTACTAAAAACTAGCAACACTAAACTAAAAGCCTAACGCTTAGCTAATGGCAACGCCATTAAATGTATGAGCTAAGCCCAAAAACATTCTAAAGAATGTTTTAGACTTCACTCGAGCATAATGCATGTTTTGTTTGAACGAGATAAATATTTTTTAGTGAAATGTAAAAGATTGTATTATATGTGGAAGATTTTACTCATAATAAACGTTTTTTACGCTATCGTGATGGAACAGGCACGAGGACTACCTGGTGTTAAGCGGTGACGTCTGCTTATGACAGATGCAGCTTTTCAGAAGTAGTGAACTGCACTGCGCCATCACCCTGAGACATAAAGTTATTAAATCTCATGTGCCTGTAATTTCACCGGCACCCTTCAAACCGGAATACAGTAATGCGAACAATACTGCTTGGCGGTAAAAATAGGAATGGTGGCAATACTTCCCCAGACGAACAAAGTGTTCTGCTGCTTGTCTATGATTAATTTTTGTTTTTTGTTTTTAAGTAGATTGTAGCTATAATAAAAAAATTGTAGCTAGAAACCCTTATAGAAGAAAATTCTAAGAAAACAATTTTTTTATCACAACAGTTCGAAAAGAGCTAATTTATTCCTAATTGACTCCTAATGTTTACCTCGTTGTTAGAGTGGCGATAAAAGCTGCTTTGAAATCTCGAGGTCTTGGTTCGATCCCCGACTCAAATGGTTACAGCTCTTTCGAACATTTTATCATGCAGTTCATCAAAGACCTGTAGATGGCACTTGGGATCACAGAATATTGACGAAAAATGGCTGCCTATACACAGGTGATTTACAGACAAAAGTGTATTTTACAAGAATAACCTCAAAATTGTTTTACATTTAATTTGGCAGATTTATAAAAAAAAACTGAGGCAGTACGTACCTAATTAAAAGTAATAACTTATGTAATTAGGGTAAGGTTGCGATCATTGGACTAGCGCTTTCATTGGACCACATAGGTATCTCGGAAACGGTTAGCATTAAAAATCATCAAACTTGTTAAACGCTAGCTTGATGACCCCTCTCCCAGCCCCTCTACTGCCAGTGTTGCCGACCGCTTCATTGAGGAGAGACGCGTGTTGCTGTGTATAGCGGTCTACCGATGTAAAAATTGCGTGACATATAATACCGTGTAATTAGAATTATGTGCAACATTTTAACATTTTTCTTTTTGGTAGCGTTGGCACATTTTATGGCGTTGGCAAATATCAAATAATGTATGGCAAAATATTTCAATAAAATTTCTTATAATTATTTTAGTAAAATAGTAGACAATTGCCATCATTGGACCAGTAAGAGGCGCTTAGATTGAACCAGTCCAATGATGGCGTCTTTTCAAATTGTTGGTCTTAGTATATATATTTTTGTTTTAGCATGGCAAAAAGAGGGCAGTATTATACCTGGAACGAATTAAGCGTGAAATTGGCGCTAAATGCTTTTCGCGAGAAACAAGCTGGACTTATTGAGGCATATATGGTGTACCTAAAGCAACACTGAAACAAAGATTTGATAACATTAATATAATAGCAAAAGGCGAAAAGCAAGTAGTTAGTTAAATAGGTGATTTAAATCCAGAAGTATAGAAGAAAAGTTAGTACAACATATTTTAGAATTAGAACGTTGTTTATAAGAATTTGGCTTTCAAAATAGCTGAGCTCAATGGTATAAAGCACAGATTCAATAAAGAGAAAGAAACGTCTGAAAAAAAAATACTATGCATTATGAAGTAAAATAAGATAATGATTGATATACACATACTTATGATTATCATAAGTATTTATTGTCATATTTTTATTGTTTTAAAGAATATTTGTAATTTAGCACGCCCAAAATATAGTTTGTAATAATTTTAATGAACCGTTTTATTCAATGAAGTTTTTTCAATTTACCGATACAAATTTCGAGATTTCTTACAGGCACCTTGAATGGACTAGTAAGCCATAATGACTGAAGTCCAATTATAGCAACTCAGTGGTCCAATCAAAGTAACAGTGATCCAATGTTAGCAACTATTGTAAAATGTGTTTTTTATATATTATTCCAATATAATTGACGAAAAAAATCTGAAACGATAGCTGCTGGTACTTGACTAGAAGACCTATTAATTCAACTAATATTTTTATCCCTAAACGTTACAGCATCAGTTTTATGTCGTTTCAAATTTAAGTGGTCCAATAGTAGCAACCTTACCCTATAGTTTAATTTAGTTTTGAGACCACCAGCTTTTATAGTTTTTTCATATCAGGGATGTCGAGGTGATTTGTCTAAAAACGTTTCGCATGGTGGTAGGGTATTTTGCGAATGCCCGCCTGGCTAGCTACCACCCTCAAGTATCTATCACCAAGCACCAAACGGTGTGTTCCGGCAGCTGTCCTTGAGAGCCAGGAATTCTAGGCTAGCCTGAACAACATCGTCGACCACATCATCACTTGCCACCAGGTGAGATAGTGGTCAATGGCTAGCCTATTAAAAAAGAAGAAGAAGCTTTAACTAGTAAATAACTGGTACATATTATGGTGTCTTACGGGTACATTTCTTTGATATTGGTATTGTATCAGTAGCTCAGGTATTTGTATTACTTCAGCACTAAAAACTCAGGCTGGACCTTAGGTATAACTTTCTTTACAGAGCGGTACATTGAAAATGAGAGCGGTACATATTATGTTTCTCAAAAGAAGAAAATTCGAGAGTTCGTTCACATGCTCTAAAAATATCTGCAATTTTTTTGGTTGCTGGGCCAGCCTAACGCACTTTTCTTTTTATTATTATATAATTTAAAGTTCGGTAGTGCAAAACAATACCAAAAATAATGTTAGCAGTTTTTTTTTTAATTGTGTTGTAATTTTTAATACACAACACTGTACAGTGTTGAGATCACAAAAATACAAAACAATATGAAATAATTGTTAAATAACATACCTAGTCAAAATACTAGAATCGTAACCGCGCGCGTTTACAAAACAACTGATGTTTGTAGAAAAAAAATAGGTATCTATTCTTTCTAATTGAACATTTCTTTTATATTGAATAAAAACATGAAAGCACGAAAACATGTAAATGGTTACTAGTGTTTAATGTTGTTATTTCTTAGTTATATATACTGTTTGTTTTCCGAATAAAATAAAATAAAAATAATTGATTTGTAAGTAACTTAACGCCGCGTACGGTATTGTTATCACTAATTATTCACTCGTCCAACAGAAGTCATCTGTGAGGATAATTTTTCTATTAATTTTTTTTTGTCCACCTTTCGCAATTCGTGACAGGTCACACAGCCTTCCTCATTAGGGGAGTTTTTCCATAATCCCCACGTTTGGCAGACGCTTGGAGATGGCAGTGTAAGATAGCATTTCCTCAGAAGTCACTGCTGCCTGCCTCCCGGTATGCCACACTAAGGGCATGTTTCAGAATGTTCGAGTAAGTTCCGGTTATACTACCCAAAACATATTTAATAAATAAAACACTATCTTTGCGTTTCACAGTCATCGATTTAGCCTATCCATCGGTTAAAGCTTGAAACGCGCTGCTTGTTAACTGTCATTTTTATCATTCATCTATTTTATGTTCCGGGTAGTATAACCGGAACTTACTCGAGCATTCTAAAACAGGCCCTTAGTCGCATCTTACAACACCCGCGGGCAGTAGAGATGGGGTGATATTCTAGCCCGGCACCCCACCGGCAGTCAGCAGTAAAATCGGATAATTATTTCCAAAAGTAATTTTTGATGGAGTTTATAGTTAATTCATTAACCAAACAAACTTTGTCTCCGATTAAACCTCACTTACTAATACGTCGACGCCTAAAATCTAAACATACCATTCTTGTCCAAACTCCATACATCAAACCTCTCCTCACTGAAATTCAATTAATTTTAGACTGCACAATAACGGCGCAGTCTGAACATGATCCGGCTGTGTAGAGGCGACAAGCCATAAATTTGAATGGTCAAGTGAGTTTAGACGATGGACAGAGGTGACCAACAGTTTATGTTGTTCTAAAATTTTTAGTTATGTATTTATTTATTTTGGGATACCGGGATAGAATTTTACTCCCACACATCTTCCTGTAGGAGGCGTAAAAGATAATTATACCAGAAGTAGCACATTCTGAAGAATTGCTATCTTTTACTCTGATCCCCAAGACGCCTATCAAGCACGGGTGCCCCTTAGGTAACCCCCTTTGTGGGGAAGGTATATTTTCAACGGGGGACGCAATTTTTCTTTACGTAATTGTGACGGAACAAACACGAGGCCCACTTGGTGTACAGAGGTCTAACCTCTGCCTATACTAAATGCATTTCGTCCGTACGAATTTGCAGTGCGACCATCACACTGAGACATATCTACAGTTGTCAACTCTCATGTGCCTGTATTTTTTCTGGCTCTCAAGCTACTGCTGCCGGAACACACTGTTAGGTGCTTGGCGACAGATTTTTTACTTGATGGTGGTAGACGAACATTCGCAAAATCCCCTTCCACAATGCGGTGAAGCTCAACCCGGTGGTAAGAATCGAACTATGGACCTGCGGCACGGCAGTCTATAGCTATTACCATTCAGCTATCATTGCTTTTTATGGCATTGTGGGATTTCAAGTACGAAGCCCTCCTCATATAATCATATCAGTAGATTTTTTTGGTCCCTCATCATACAACAGGGCTCACTGAACGAGTTCCTACTGATAAACGGTAAATTTCTGTAATGACACAAAAGACGACATAAGAATATATTGTATTATACTGGTTATATTCTGTACTATGTAACAAGTAATATTTCTTTTATACATAAAAAATTAGCACGTTAGCTTGCAGACTGAATACATTGTGTCTCATCAACTAATCTTAAGGTCTTATGCGACTTGTACTTCAACAAATGAATAAATGGATTTATTGTTAAATGGGTTCACTTTAATTTTATTGCCTAACACCTCCACACCGAGGGAATGTTGCTTTTATACCTGCCACGCAATATGCCAATTATGCTCCAAATGAGCGGTCAAATGGAATTTCAAATATCTTATGTAATTTTGAAACATGTGCTATATAAAGGTGTCCTTCGGCACAATTTTGACCATATCTACCTTTGATGACATAAAACAGGAATGTAAAGAACCGTCAGAGATAAAAATTTTTAAAGTAAAATATACAGTGTAAAGGTAGCGACTTTCAAAAGGTTGATGACTGGTGAACAAAGGGAACAACAATTTCGGAGGTGCTGTATGATGCAATAGTCTATTTTTGCCATCTTGTGTGTTTAATGGTCAAATGTTCCCTAAAGTTAGTGCAGTAAGTCTACTGCGGTTCCAAAGGTTGTTGACAGCTGAACAAAGCGAACGACGATTTCCGAGGCGCTGTATCATGCACAAGTCCATTCACGCACACAGCCGCAATAGATCCTCAGAGCAGATTCACACAGAGATATGCCCTTATCCTGTGTACTGTGCTCTGCATTAAACATACCACTTGTCCTGGCTATTAAGGCGCTCACCAACGGCATGGCAAAGGATATTCTGTGGAGCTGAATAATATGTGAGGGGATTAAAACTATTAACACGTCAACATACTATTTGATCTTTACGTCTTTTGAGAAGTTATCCTCATTAGTGTATGCGATGCATAACTGTTTTAGTCCTTGTTAGGTAAAGTTAAGTACTAGGTAGTTCAGAGAGTACCTAGTATTCTGACTCAGTATAATTATGTGAACATAATCTACAAAGTTCATTCCAGACTATAAACTGCAACAAATAATTATGTGCTAGGAAGAGACTAGTCATAACACAGGGTATCCTAGTGTGGGGGCTAGAGTGACATGTAGACATCTTTGTAAAAAAAAAACTTATAGGTATCTGGTAAGTAAGTAGTATTTAGTAGTTATTATGCTTTTCTTATGGTATCATTTTAGGCAATTTTCTCATTTAAGTAATACTTATATTTGTAACTTAGTAGGAAAATTGTCTATTTTAGAGGCTTAGTTTTAAATATACTCAAATAATAGTCTATGAATGTTTAATATTCACTTTTTTTAACAATAAAAATATTAGTATTTATATTTGTAAAGAGATTCTGATTCTCACAGAAACGATTTTTTTAGGAATTTTGAAATGTTTTGAAGGGTTGTGTTTGACATTGAATAACTAAACAATAATTATCAGAATACTAACTGGAGACTAACTTATTTTTAGTTTCAGTTCTGAAAAAATATTGTATACTAGCTTTCCGGGTATGTCGGTTATCGCGCAAAACCATTAAACTCTTTTTGCGCAGTTGGAAAAAAACTATCCTATACCCTTCCCCGTGTCTCAAACTATTTCCATACCAAATTTCATCCTAATCGGTCCAGTAGTTTCAGAGCCTATTCAATGCAAACAAACAAACAATCAAATCTTTCCTCTTTATTATATTATATTATATATAGTATAGATATAGATAGTATAGATAGATGAAGTTGATCTCCGAAAATCATTTGTAATCATTTTTTTACCATATAAGCTGGCCCCGGGCGGATACAAAATTAATTTATTAATTAACTAAACTAAGGTTTTACTATATACGTTGTGGATTGTCATTTAGAGAGATGCACAGATATTGAGCAACTTTTAATACTTCATAAATGCTATATAAGCGCTGTTTACGGCATACGAGTACAAGAAATGAATTCCTTTAGACCGTTTTTTTTAAAATACTGTTGACTTATTGTATGTTTAAGAAGCATACCTATTTGATTTTAACCGACTTCAAATGAGGTTCTTAATTCGAATATTTCTTTTTTTATGTAGAAGCAGTGATGGCTCTGTGGCATTGGCTATGGACTGCCGCGCAGCAGGTTATATGACCATGTTTCTCACTTTCTTAATAGGATCAAATGGCTCCCTGCATGTCTTCACCGGAATACTCATATCCTCTCCCTTCTCTACAGTTATTCTGTTCAATCTCTCGGCCCACGTTATCATAAAGAACGCTTTGAATTTTTTTGCTGCTACAATGACTTCAATCTTCGGTCATCAGAAAATTTTCTGTTAATATTACCTACGCACACAAGTACACAACTGTAAGGTTCTTTTTTATGCTAAATTGCTTGATGATATAAAAGTTTATTTGTAGAAGTCACGCAAATTTATTAATTATGACAAAGGTCCCTAATAAATCACTAAGCATCTAGTGTCGACGAGTATTTAATGCGTCAGCCGTTAATACCTTTAGGCATACTGTTAATGCAGTATGCAGTAATTGTGGCGGCACACGTCCCTTGTCACCGTAACCCATTTGCACTGTTCCATAAATCATACCTGAGGGTGGATGGGTAAACTAAGGAGTTAAGACCTTTTTTTGTATTAAATTATAATACTTACTGTAGGTATATTACCGTTTCTTATTCTTAATCATATTTATTTGAGGTCTGTGAAATAAGTTTTCTGTAATGTCACAGAGGACTAATACTATGAACAAATAAAAAAATGTTTTTGCTAACCGTACACGTTCGAAGGACAACTAAAACATAAGTGTAAAGAGTCAGACATAAGTCAAGCTTAGGTTTTAAGTTCGGTGCCCTTTCTGATGCTGAATTTTCTTGAGAATGCTCTGTAGGTGGCGGCCTCTTTTCAGATGATGAGGAAACTTTGTTGTATATTAAATGCAATACCCTACTATCCGATTATTTTGTACTACCATTAGACAATTTACATTTAATTATAACGATTTAATCGATTTGATAACAGGACCCAAGTAGGTGGTATTTGCCAACAATCATCTCTATTGCAATCATGGGATTTTTTGATTTCAATAGCCTAGTTAACAGTAGTAGTTGTCACGTAGGCATAAACTGGGTCTCTCTAGATAAGATTTGTGGATTGTCAAACCGAATGTAGTAATTGGGTTTGTCCTGAGCATGATCGCCAACCGTAAAATTTGGTCCAACTTCTATTTCTCATATCAGTGATGTATTATATAATTAATATTACACGGACTCCCTCTTTGTTGGCCCAATATATAATATCCCACTTGTAAACACCTGCATCTTGTAAGGTAATATTGCATTTGAGACTTGTCAACATTGACTGATCTTCTTCTGCGGCTTGAGGTTTGTTTTTATTCAAGCTCGTCTTATAATATTACCAATTTTGTGACACCCTTGTTGTAAAGTGACACAAGTTGTTGCTAAACTGTGGAAGACTTGGGCCAGCTTCATTCAACTTGGGCCAAATGCTCGTCCCCCTCAACAGGAGCTACAACCATAGCACTTAAACCTATAGAAGACCTAACCTATAGAGCACTTTAAAGCTCTCTGTATACAAAGAACAGCGCAAAGTAACATGTGTTTAATTGTTAAGAATCTAGTATATTTTATCGGACAAATCTCGTGTATTTTACAATAGAGTCTACTTGCAATCAAGGTTGCATTGACCGTAAAGAAAGGTAAGTCAAAACATTATTTGGATATGTTGTGACGAACAAACAAATCACTGCCTAATGTTAACCGTCACAGCTGTCCATTACAGTTGTAGTGTCATCTATCTCTTTTTGATCGCCACTGCACTGCGTTTGCCACTCAATTAACTTCAACGTGTCAATCGCCGATTTATTTAACAAAGTGTATATTCTATATTTCTTGCATTTTCCGAATGCCCGCCTGGCTAGCTATCACCCTCAAATAGATAATCTGTCGCCAAGTACCTAACGGTGTAATCCAGCAGCTGTCTTTGAGAGCCTATTCTAGGTTAGGCTGAACAACATCTTCGACCACACCATCACTTACCATCAGGTGAGATAATGGTTAAAGACTTACCTATTAGGCATATACAAAATAAAAAGTTTATATAGTTTGCGTAAGGATTGATAATTGAATAAAATGTTTCAGAGCTGGAATCTAAGGATTACAAGACAAGAAGATTAAGAATACAATATGTGCCCCACCATTTAAATAATCGGATAAGAATATTATTCATTTCGAAGCATAAATTCTCCAAAAATATTTTTCAAACATTTCAAGTTCTAACATTTAGCGGTTGTACTCAATCTGGCAGAATTTAAAATGGATGACAACTCACGCTTTGCTTTGTCCGCGGTGAGTGACTATGCAATTTGGTGCAGCCCTACTTTGTCCCGTCTCTTCCATTGCGGCTGATGGATCTGCCCTCTTCACTCTGTGGCAGTCGTTCATTCATCTGTGTCCAAACCGTGAATGCATTTTCGTAACCTAGTTTCTAAATGTGAATTTGGTTGTGTATCTTTAGTTCAGTTTTTAAATGATTTTGAACACAGCGGCGGCTTTTGAAAAGGCGCATAGATGTTCACTCAGTGATGGAGTTTTATTTTTATTCTAAAGCTGATAGGCTAGCCACTATCTCACCTAATGGTATACCTGATGTTAGTCGAATATGTTGTTCAGGCTTACCTAGAACTACTGTACCAGCCGGACCATCCACTGCTGCCCATTATAGGGAGGTTTACTATAATCCCCACGCTTGGCAGGCGTTTTGGAGATTGTACTGAGATATCAGTTTCTCAGAAAGCTGCCTACATTCTGGTGTGTTACACTTAGTCGCCTCTTACGACACCCACGGGGAGAGACGGGGCGGTGACATTCTAGCCGGGCACCCCCCGGGATTACTGGCTATCAAAGACAGCTGCTGGAACACATGGTTAAGTGCTTAGCGACAGATTTTTTACTTCAGTTTGGCAGCTAGCCAGGCATTCATAAAATGCCCTAGCACCATTACAATAACTACTGCCACCCTAAGGCCCTGCCTATAGTGCTTAACGTGCCCTTCGAAGCACGTGCACGCTCAGCAGTAATGCCGCAAGCGGTCACCCATCTAATTGATGACCGCAGCGGACGTTGCTGAAGCTAGCTACGCTACGAGTTCTACTTATGCAACAGGAGATACATCAGCCTACACTTGCTATGACAATTATTCTATAGTAGTCGTTTATTCATGTATTTTATGCTGTCCAGTTTTTGAATAGTTAATATAAATTAATAAGAAGTAAAAAACTACCAACTTTAGATTTAGATTTTTTTTTTTTTTTTTACAGTAATAGTAAATGTATTTTTGTGACCTGAGTTCTATTTTCAACTTATGATTGCCACCTGGTAGGAAACGGAGCTCACAATTTGGTATATATAATATATTTAGGTCATAGATAGTGACATTATTTATGTGTTGCTTTTATTTTTATATACTTTTTATTTTTCCAGGTCTCATTATCGAGAGCCTGTCTTGGTATACACCACCGCAGTGTCTTAGCTACCTCAAAACAGAAGTGTATGGACACTTTTTTTTTATGTTATTTATATAGTTATAAGCTGTCGGAGATTGGTAAGACTACAAATATAATTGGCAGGTGTTTGCCATGAGAGTTGGTGGACCTTTGATCACAATCTCACCTGATAGTAAGTGATGATGTGATCGAAGATGTTGTTCTTACCCAGAATTACTGGCTCTCAACATACAGTTAATTGCTTGTCAACATATTTTCTACTTGAGGGTGGTCGCTAGCCAGGTGGGTATTCCTTGGTACACCATGCTATAACGACTGCCATCCTAAGACAACAACCGGGACCGACGGCTTAAGAGGAACGGGAAGAGAAGCTCCTACAGAAAAATAGTTATTTTAAAAAAGTGATACTGTCTCACCGCTAAACGCCCGAACAGAATAGTGCGATGAGGACAATTGAAGCTTCTTCAAGTTTTAACTTAGAATTTGCGCATAATTTGCGTTCTGGGAGAAAACGTTTTTCCTATAGTAAACATTGATCAAATCTAAAAATTTTGGTCTTATTTTATAACTGACAGAATAATCTAGGTTTATAGGTTTTTCTTTTTCTTTATTTCTCATTATTTTTCCTATAAATAATTCACAAAATAGAGATACAAGTTTTGAGAAAATATCGGTATTTAAATATCCATTAATTCGAATTCCTTTAATATAATGACAAAAATCAAAACCTATAAACCTGGATACGAGTATTGATAACATCTATAACATTTCCCAAAAATCATCAAAATTGGTGAATGTTTAGAGAGGTAGAAACGTTTTCTCTTTTTGTAAGAAAATTCGAGACTGCCCTACAGTCTTAACGTGCTCGCCAAAGCACGAAAGCGCTTTGTAGTAAAAGTAGCTTTGTAGTGCAAGTAGCAGTCTGGTCTCCCTTCCAAGTCCTGATCTCAGCGGAAGTTGCTTAATTTTGCTGATGGGTGAACGGTTAAGCAAAGTTCGCTACGAGCGCTTCATAACACAAAATAAACTATCGTCCTGCATAGGTAGATGAAATAAGCGAACATTATATGAATACTTGTATTTCATTAAAAAAAACATATGTCTTAATTTTGTATTCATATTATAAGTTAAGTACTTAATATGAAGCAGTGATGGCTCAGTGGCGTTGGCTATGGACTGCTGTGCCGCAGGTCAATGGTTCGGATCCCGCCGCGGGCTTGAGCTTCACCGCATGGTGGAAGGGCATTTTGCGAATGCCCGCCTGGCTAGCTACCACCCTCAAGTAGAAAATCTGTCTAACGGCGTGTTCCGGCAGTAGTCCTTGAGAGCCAGTGAAATTACAGGCACATGAGACTTAACAATTATGTCTCAAGGTGACAGGCGCAATTCGTGACTTGTGAAGAAATGCTTGATCCGTCACAATAACATAAAAAAAAACTTAAATATACTTTTCTTATTTACCTTCTGATTCAAAATGATTCTATAACTTTATAAAGCGGGTTTTATCCCGCGCAAAGGAAATTTCTCTGTTAGCTAATTTCAGAGTTACCGTCTGTGACATGGATAGGTTTGTACGTAGAGAACAGTGGCCGCAGGCATTAGCATGCTTGTTGTTACAGCAAACCAGCTTTTGGCTAAATAATACAGGTTAACTCAAACATAAACTAATTCTAAACCTATTTATTATATCCTACCTATTTACTAATTCTAAACCTATATATAATATTAATGAATAGATTCAGGCGTTCTTTGCGGAAATCCATATTTAATAATAACAAATATTTTAAGAAAACACCAAATTAATATTTTAATAAAACACTTAAAAAATATAAAAATATATCTAGTGACAATTCCGCCCAATTTACCTGCTAAGCCGACGTGACTTCACCAACGCCACGCAGCCAAACCGGAAGAATATTCGACGTGTTTCGCTTCTACACGAAGCATCCTCAGAAGGTCTTGACTCTACGAGCGCATGATCGACAAAATTTCTCAATTTAATTTACGACGCGTTTCGCTTCTACACGAAGCTTCCTCAGGAGGTATTGCCTCTACGAGCGCACGATCGAAAAAAATCTCAATTGAATTTCAATTTTCGACGCGTTTCGCTTCTACACGAAGCTTCCTCAGGAGGTCTTGACTCTACGAGCGCATGATCGAGAACTCGTCGAAAAAACTTCCGGTTTGGCTGCGTGGTGTTTGTGACGTCACGTCGGCTTAACAGGTAAATTGGGCGGAATTGTCGCTAGATATGTTTTTTATATTTTTAAGTGTTTAATTAAAATATTATTTGGTGTTTTCGTAAAATATTTTTAAAATATTTGTTATTATTATATATAAAATTATAAAAACAATATATTTGAATTTTTAGCGTGTGAAAATTGCTTTTACGCATTCTCGTCCATCCACGGGGGATATGTCGGACGGCATATCCCGGCCATCTCCCTCGGCAGCTAACTACTGCACTAACACACGGCACTAACTACTCCCACAGCAGCAAGTGCCCCTACCGACTAAATAACACACGGTGTTCCATCTCTACCGCTTCTCGGCGGGATCGCAGGGACGCTTTCGCACACAACCGCCACAGTTGTCCATTGCCGGAGACCTCTTGGGGTGCTACCCCTAACAACGCACTTGAAGACGTCTGCCATTCGCCCCACGCTTGGCACGATGGTAAAACTCCCCTTGATGGGACAGGCTGTGTTCCACAGTGCACAATCCTGCTGATACAGTGATAAAACAACCTAACAAATGCTTTGTCAATAACAAAATTAGTATCTTACAGCAAAGAATAACTTTCCAACATGTCTGCTTGGGCTTGACGAAAATACCAAATTTTCTTTTATTTTATGCAAAGATCTTTTCAAGAATTAAATATTCCATCAAAACACTGCTATCCACAATCTCCTTTGCATTGCATTGTGTTTTGAACTAATCCTCGAACCGAACACTGTTTTAATAAGTAAGTATTAAAACGAGCCTCGGTTCTAGCAAGGTAGCTTGGAGTAAGCCCCGTGCAGCTTAAGAACGAGTCATGAAATCTTAAGATTTAGTTCCACTATCATGGCCGGCAAAGGATTGAGCACTAAAATCTGATACTTATTTTAAATGGTACAAAAAACATCGTACCTCCGTAAAAAAATATTTCACTTTTAATACATGAACGCTTTTTTTCTATTTCGTGGGCTGTGAACCGATTTAATGGTTATTTATTCAACATACTCGGCATACTCAAAAATAACCCTGAATTGGTGATATCAAGGATATGATATTCGAAATAAAAATTTTCATATACATTGTTCATATATAATAATAAAACTTGATTGATTTGTTTTTTTTTGTTATTTTTATAGCACAAGCTCGAAGGCCATCTGATGTTAAGCGGACTTATCTCTGCGTAGAACAGATGCATGCATTCCATCACAAGTGACGAATTGCGCTGCGCCCGTCACCTTGAGACATAGTTGTTAACTCTCATGTGCCTGTAATTTCACTGGCTCTCAAGGACTGCTGCCGGAACACACCGTTAGGTGCTTGGCGACAGATTTTGTTTGTTATGTACCAAAATGAAAAATTTAATGTGATGAACGTATGAACATTCGTAACAATATAAATTATTATCTGCTCTAGGTTGTTTTTTCCTGCTTAGAAAGAATTTGAATGCTAGTAAATTATAAGAAAACAATTATTAATAATTATCACAATATAAACAATTATAACTTTTTAAATAATTAATTTACATATATAAATTAAACCGGCAAAAACTCTCCCGTTGGTTATCGAATACGCCGACCCGGGTTTCGAGCATATCAGATGCTCACCATCAGGGCGAGCTGCGTCGGCGAGCACTGTTCGTAGTAATTTGTTAATAAAGGCATACCACCGGTATCTTTCAAATATCTTTAAACTAGTTAAGCAAGATATAAACAATAGTACTGATAGAAGAATACCATTCACTAAATATAAAATCAATACTTCACAAATTATGTATCATACATAATTTATCTTCCTAACTGGCGAAATATCCTCGCTATTTTAACAATACCCTCTGTAATTTACACTAACATACATAAAAAATCTACCTTATTACACATAATATTTTATGACCGCCCACATTATTTTACAAGTCCCCAGCGTACTGCTGCACAAATGTTCAAAAGGCATTGTGTTAACCATGATATAGATTACCTACCGGTAACATATTATACTTCAATATCTATTATAAAAGCAAAGAAAAACTATCCTGTTTACTTACCGTCAGAAAACGTTTACTCTATCTAACACACTGATCACAATTTTTCCATCTGGATTGGTGTCAATGATGTTGTTACATTTTGTAGGTGTTTATCTTAATTTCACGATTCTTCATTTGACGTCGGGAGTCCGTATTGCTCTAAGGATTTTGATTTAAACACACTCTAATTTTCAATTTTCGCCTATTTGCCATTAAAGCTCAGTAATAAGTTCACAAAAGAAAGCTCGCATTGTAGATATTGTGCTATACACTGAAATTACCGTGGGTGGGGTAAACTAGCGGTTTATCACATCTTCTTGTTGGAGTCGTTTGAAGCGACGGAAGGAAAAATAACAGCAGGCAGCAGTTAAGAACTGCTATCTTCCACTGCGATCCTCAAGACGCTTGCAAAGTGTGGAGATTATGGCAAATCCCCACTTTGAGGTTGAGTTATTGTTCAAAGGTGGAGGAATGGCTGTTGATTTGACACACTAAAATTAATAAAGTTAATGTTGAAACATTCCTTCGTAACATTTTAACGCATTTTAATTAAAATGGGTAACACCTAGAATCAGGCAATTAACTAAGTAGAGGTTATGGTAAATAGTAAAATTCATAGTGATCGGGAAACCAAATTTTACACAGATAAAGTCGTGGGCAAAATTAAGTATACATACAGAGTTATTGGAAAAATGCTAACCACCTCTTAGAGTTGACTTCTGTTAGTAACAAACATTTTGATATAAATGTATTTTATGTCATTGTGACGGTACAAACATGAAGACCACCTGATATTAAAAGTCTCTTGTGCCTGTAATTTATTATTTCACATTTTTTATTACTTTGCACGATGTAAACATTCAAAACTCATTTCAAAGTGAAGGCGGCGCGGTCCAGTGTTCCGGCGGGCGCTCTTAGCTCGGAATGGGCATTGTCTTTTACTGTTTATAATTCGTGGAGCCATCATTTTGGAAGTCGATTAAAAATTAAACTTTTATTTTTATAATCATCGATTAGTTCCATATCAGCCGCTAGAAGCGCTGCTAAAAATACTTACAGATTACTTCTTTGTAGTAGATCCCAGTTTACAGGCACGTGACATTCCGCATTATCTATATCCATGTTCTAACGCCATTGTTAAGACTTTGTGTTAAGACCTCCCGTGGTACTTTGAATTAATGAGCGTTTTGAACGCTATCGCCAGCCTGCGGCCAGTCTTAATTAATAACTAATGAAACACTCGGGAGAGTTTAAAAATATTCACTGCATTTTGCGTGGAAAATGCAAAGTGGTTTGGGTAAGACAGTTGTTTTCGTTTTGAGATTACGTTTTAAAGGGTTGAATAAAGTTTCCGTTGAGCGGTTTCTTGTGTCCGTATTAAGTATAATGAAATGAGGATAGTCGTTCAGTTGGAAAGGGATTATTTTTATTTTTCGTGGAAAAGTGTGCGAAACAACTCAGTAGATTGGCTTTTATAAATTATTATCTTGTATAATGGTATGGAATTGTTTTCTTCAGTTTTATTTACACTGTCAGGTATATGGTGACTGAGTGTGGCCTTTAGAAAACTTGGATCTCTTACAATTATTAATTATGAAAAAGCTCAACTCTAGTCGGCCCTGTATTAATGACATTATATTAAGTGGAATGCTAAGTATATAAGTATGTACGTAAGTGTTAAACGAAATTGCATTTTCCTCCTTTGTGACACAAACTTTTTTATAAATTCTTGTTTGTTTTAATTGTTCTGTGTATATTTGTGTGTGTGTTGCAAATAAACGCTTTTCTAATTCTATTTCTATTTCCTAGATAGTCTTCTTAAAAATATAAAAAATTCGAAAATTAGGTTATAATGATTATGATCTATATTATGATCACCTCTAACACCCTTGAAAAGGATGAACGCACATGTTTTTAGTAAATGTACGTGTATATATATTAACATATGCCTTGAAATTTAATGAAGACGTTCTGAAAAAAGGCCAGATGAGGAGTACCCTAAACCGACGCTTATGTATGAAAGGATTGATGAGTGTAGATGAAGCGAAAGAGATATGTAAGGATCGCAGTAAGTGGAAATCTGTGGTCTTTGCCTACGTGGCGAGAACAAGGCGAACGAGGCGTGATTTTGTGTATGTATGTATTGAAATAACACAGCTATATATTCACGTTCTGACGATGTTTAGTGTATATTGTTCCAGCTGTGTTTAGCAATAAAATTATTGCCTGCATCAGCCGGATCATCCTTTGCAAAACACAGCTTTCCCCATTAAGCCCATTAAGGGGGGATTCACCATAATCCTCCGTGATGGAAGAGGCTGTGTTCAGCAGTGGACAATCCGGTGGATAAAGTACACATCTACGACAAACTCATACGAAGCTTTAGTCGCCTGCACTAAGATGTAAGATGCATGTTTAAATGTTACCGAAAAAGTTCACCAAAGTTTTTGTAATATGTTTAATTTTATAAACTTTTGGGAACTAAATGCATGTTTATATTACACTTTCGAACCAATTCACGCACGTGTTTAGTTCAAATATAATTTTTGACAACTCAATCGATTAACGTCATATGAAGACTGATGAATGACGGTAAAACAATGCCATTTCACCGCAAATACACCCTTAACTAGAGGGCTGGAAAATCTGGACTGCTTGTACTACAATGACTTATTGGTTGTCTAAATGCTTTTATTGTTGTAGCTTTTATTGTTCGTAGTATTTTGTTAATAAAGGCATATACAAAAATACCCTGATACTAAAACACGAATTGCAGTTGTGTTTGTTTACAAAATTAGTTTCGTTATTTTGAAAACCATGGAGTGGAATTTTTATATCAATTATCTCCTGCTGAAAACTGAAACAAAAAGCAAACAACCTTACAATATAACAAAAAAGGAACAATATTTTTTTCCTTTGCTCATGCCTCAGATGATGATAAGAAGTGAGCTTGGAGGACGTGGCTTTTAAGGACAATTGCTGGAACACACCTTCAGGTGCATGATAACAAATTTAGCTAAGCAAGCATTCGCAATATGCTCTACTATCATCAAAAATGCACACTAATGCAGGTGAACGTATGTATATAATCTCGATACGACTGTTTATGTATGTGAAATGAGACGTAATAAACCTTGACCTGATCTTCCGCGCTTCAAGCGCTGGACAAACAGCTTGAGGTAAAGCCCACTTAAGGGTGGAAGGGGGAAACAGCCTTCCCTCATTGAATGAACTTTTTTCATTCCCCAGTGTCCACTTGAATAACTTTTTTCGTGCCGGAGGCTGAGCGCTGAAATATCCGGTTTTGCTCGAAAAGATTCCTTTTTCACTTCAGGTCATTGAGTAAGTGTGGTTCCCGCCGATCTGGTTTTTCATTTTTGATGAGAAGGCCCGGTTCACTCTGTCTGTATACATTCAAACATTGCTGGTTTATAATAATCACACTAAAATAGTAAATGCGAAAGTTTTTTCTTATGTTATTGTAACGGAACAAGCACGAGGCCTACCTGATGTCAAGCGAATTAACCTGTGCCTATATCTGATGCATTTCGTCATGTGACGATTTGCACTGCACCCGTCACACTGAGACGTATTCATTTATTAATAAGTTGGCATCGTCCTGGACCACTATGGCCTAGTTATGAATGAAATTTTATCGAAATCATTATCGCCGATGCCAATGGGTTAAGTCTCATGTGCCTTCAATTTTTCTGGCTCTCAAGGACTGCTGCTGGACCATACTGTTAGGTGCTTGGCGACAGATTTTCTACTTGAGGGTGGTAGCTAGCGAGAGGAGGATTCGTAAAATGCCCATCCATCATGCGGTGAAACTCAAGCCGGCGCGACGGTGGGGATCGAACATGAGACCTGTGGCACGGCAGTCCATATCTATTAACGCTCGGTCATCATGGTTTCAAAATGTTTCTCACTTAGAAACTTTTTGAAACCATGATGACAGAGCGTTCTATTAGAGACTCTTCAACAACCTACTCTTGAAATGGCAGAGCCAATTTGGTTAGAACTCTGAGTATAGGCAGTAAAGATTCTCTTATAACACACAGATCACGTTTCATGATCATCATAATCATCATTAAGGCACCAAGTTTTTATCCCGTTCTTCTCGCAGTGGCTCATGAACGTGGTAGTATATTAAAAATGTACTGCTACGTATTTCAATATAAAAAAATATAATTGACCTCATAAGAGAGTCGTAGACGCCTTGAATGATTTTGACTTGACTTTACTTGATCTTCAATTTTCATAATTGCCTCGGTGTGTATCATTCAAAGCTCTCCAGTAACAGCTACAAGTCACAAAGAGTAATTTCATTTTGCACTAAGACAAATAAACAGCATTTACATAAAAAACTGGTCCATTATTTTCTTGGCTGTGACATATTTGTCTCCGCGAGTGAAACCGCGGTTTAGTGTTGTATATTCCAGTCCGTTGCCCTGATTTTCAAATATGCTTGTATTAGATTGCCTCGTTATTGTTATGGAGACAGTCAAAATTAAGAAAAGAATTACCCACATGGTAATTCTTTTCTTAATTTTTATATACATTTTTAAAAGTATATGAATAACGAATCATATATTCTGTTGATAATATTTTCATGCTTTATATGTTTAATTCCGTAAGTAAGCGTTACGTCTATCCATTATAAATGCATTGTCATGGTCCTACTTTTATCTTGTCAAAACAAGACGTTAGTTATTATGTCTCGTTTGCCCAGTCATGTCACTTGCTTCCCTTCACGCGCACGCAGTAGTTTTTGCATACTACTACTTCGAGGAAGAATCTCTGACAAAGAAGAGGCACCCACCAAAAGGGAGTCCCTTTTGGTGGGTTAGTTGATGAAGAGTTCTGCCATCTGGCCACCTGGTCAAACAGTTATACACTTGTTTATTGAGATGTACGGAGAAAATAAAGGTCTCCCAGACAGTGTTTACATCTTAGAATTTCTATAACCTTCGATTTCTACTTCGGAGCTCTCCTCTTCCGACTTATGTTTTGCAAGGGTGTATAATGTCCGTAAGTACTGACTTTTAATATCACGGAACTACGTTAGCATCATCACCTACACTCCATCACCACTGCTTACAAACAGGTGAGGCAGTGGTCAAAGGCTAACCAATATGTCCGTTAAACTTATTTGATTTAGAAATGGTTATAAACCTAGAATGAGTAGAGTAGGCTTAAAATGATGTATTGCATAAGTGTTCGCAGGGGGTATTGCTGAGTATGGAAAAAATTGAAAATCATCAAAATGACACCTGCCAATAAAGATTGATGACATATCTCGAAAATGGTGGAAGATAGGGGGGTATTTGAACAAATGTCATAAGGAATCGGAAGTGCAGTTGAATGACACCTGACAAAAATGCAAAATGGCGGATTTTAAGATGGCCGCCAATCAAAGTGCTCTGAGTCTGCTGAGGCTTGGCCTTACTCAATTTATAATAAGAAATAATTAATCAATATTTACACATCAGGATTCTGATTGAATATAGAGAGACTGATTTTTTAATATAAGACCTATTACAGCAAATAAATAAAAACATACAGTAAAAAAAATACACTACACTTAATATAATTGCTCGGTACTGCAACGCTTGCACTTAGAAATATGTCGTAACAAACACATAATCCAGGAACGTAAAGTTTTATATCCAACGTGGCTTGAAGCATGAAATCTCACAGAAAATTCTCACTCACATACCAAAGCCAGTTTCACCGATTTATCCTTGCCTGATAAGTTGCAAACACGGAAATGTGAAACAACTAGAGGAGCAGTAACGATGCCAGAAGAACTTAAACTTTGGCCAGATGGTCATAATTGTTTATTGCAAATCATAAGATTGACTTCGAAACGAAACATTTATAATACTGTTTTGATTACCCTCGTTGTAAAGTTGAAACTCATGAAATGAACGTCTAAAGAGGTCCCGTAAAAACGACTTAGGGAAAACTGTACCCACGGGCGTAAAAGAGACTTACGGAACAACTGTACTCACGGGCGTAAAAGCGACTTGGGGACGAATGTACCCACGCGAGGATATCGTTTTTTTTATTCTAAATGTAGATTTTCCTGCAATAAGTATACTCAATCCATTACAAAATCACAAATATACGATAGGAAAAATTTAAGTCATGTGCGGGATTCGAACCCGCGACCATCCACTCCTTGAGCCGGAGTATGCTCTAACCAATTGAGCTAACATGACATGACGTCATAACTTGAATCTTTCCTATCGTTGTTTAACCATCGTATTGGGATGGAGCGACATCTATAGTACCACTTGCGTTGTACTACAAACAAGACCAATTTTGCAATTGGTTTTATACTTGTAAATGATGACGCAATCTTATAATTTTAATATTGTTAGGTTTGCAATAACGCCTGCTATGCGGATTTCATTACAAAATCACAAATATACGAAAAGAAAATTTTTTTTCCATCCCAATACGATGGTTAAACAACGATAGGAAAGATTCGAGTTATGACCTCATGTCATGTTAGCTCAATTGGTTAGAGCATACTCCGGCTCAAGGAGTGGATGGTCGCGGGTTCGAATCCCGAACATGACTTAAATTTTTCCTATCGTATATTTGTGATTTTGTAATGAAATCCGCATAGCAGGCGTTATTGCAAACCTAACAATATTAAAAAAATACTCAATCCAGTTTATAATACCTCATGGTACGTGCTTTGCCATAGTGTAGGTATCTAAAAATATTACTATATGTTTAAGCACATATAGTAATATTTTTTTGATGAACTTTTATGATGAATTTTTTATGATGAATTTTTTTGGTTGAACTGGCCGGTCGCTCCTTCATACAAACGCCGTATAGGGTGATCACTCCCTTATTTGAGATTTTAGGTCCAGAATTAAGCATAATACCGATTGATGTCGTCATTATCTAGGCTTGTATCGTAACGAAATTTCAAAAAGATAATTAAGTTGAAAGTTATGAGCCTCGAAAACTTTCTATGAAAATGTTTTGAGGCTCATAACTCTCAAATTAATTATCTTATTAAAATTTCGGCATCATACAAGCCTAGATAATGACGAGATTAATAGGTATTATGCATTGTTTTGGACCTAAATCCTGAAATAAGGGCGTGATCACCCTACCACGTTTGTATGGAGAACGGGCCGGCCAGTTCACCCTTAAAATGTAAAAAATTATCCCAGGCCAAATAAATAATACGATGTAAATATGCTAATATATAAATATTTAGTTACGGGACCTCGTATGTTATTTACTTATCATAAGCATAACTTCAATGACAACCCAGATAAAGTGAAATACATAAGTAATCGCTTTAGTTTCCTTATTCACTTACCTATATAGACGTTGGTATCAAACTGTGGTGTGACCTTAAGCACAAAATTATTGTAAGTATATTTAAAATAACGTACGCCAATCACTTTATACCCGACTACATGCTGTAAGGGATATGGTTAACGGAAGCTAAGAACCATCAGGCAGCGCCACATTCGCAAATAATATCCAATAAAATACAATAAAGATAAAAAACTTCTACAAATTAGGTCAGCATCTGTACGACACGATGTGACGTAGAACACTAGCGCGAGCCGGTACAGCAAAATTTATCTAAATCTTTACATAAATAAAGCAAATTTTCAGATTTTTACTAGAAAGTGTGCAGACTTAGTGTGTAGCTACTTAGCTAAGTTGCCTTAATTACACAATTATATATAACGTGGAAATTGGACATATGTAGAATTATGTTTAGTTAGCATACGAATATCAAAATTTCAAATTAGTATTCCTTCCCACTGAAGGGCAGTTCTTAAAAATAACCTCAAAGACTTTTTTGCGACTAGTTAGAAAACTTTCGCATGAAGGTCGTGCAATCAAAAAAATATTAAATATATTAGTTTTAAATGGTCATAAATGGCGTTATTATTGTAGAAAACTTTATTCATATCTAACATTTGGCTCTGGAAATATGAGAACAATCCTATCTGCCTATGTACGGGCTACACACTATAAAGGCGCTTAATCTTGTCAAAATCAGTTCAGTGGCTTAGCCGTGGACCAACTTTTCTAATAAACATACCTACTGTATAAAGTTATGGCTGATTAATTACGATTGGACTCAGCTTTTGTACCAGCTGTACATATTCCGTGGGGTGCCGGGTTAGAATTGCACCTTCCCATATCTTTCCGTGGGTGTCGTAAGAGGCGACTAAGGGAAAAATACTGGAAGGTGGGCAGCAGTGCTTTCTATAAACTGCAAACTTACACTGTGATCCCCAAGCCGCCTGCTAAGCGTGGGGATTATGGCAAATACCCCCTTTATAAAGGAAGCTGTGTTAAGCAGTGGACGAACCGGCTAATACAGTACAGTACAGTATACATTTTCACGTGGTGGGGTAGGATATTCAATTTTTAAAGCTGAGGATAACATTTTATCCTGGCACCATACAAGGGTATAGCTTATTGCTCAACTACTGAGCAATTACAGTCATGCTTCGCAAGCCGTCGATCCTGGTTATTGTCTTAGAATGGCATTCCAGTAAGAGCTGTGGTCATTCAAAGCCAGTAATTCCAGGTTAGCCTGAAAAACGTTTAAGACCGCAAATCACTTACCATCAGGTTAGGTAGTGTTCAAAGGCAAAACTATCAGCAAAATAAAAAAATACAGTACAGACATTTTGTACCGTGTTCTAAATATATATTGAAGTAAATATAGTGGTAAGTGGAAATAAGTCATAAAGTAATTGGATTTCATAATAACAAATACTTTCAAAATATTTTAAGAAAACATTAATTTAATATTTTAATAAAATACTTAAAAATGTATCTAGTAACAATTCCGCCTAATTTTCCTGTTAAGCATCGAGAATTCTCGATCGTGTGCTTGAAGAGTCAAGACCTCCTGAGGATGCTTAGTGTAGAAGCGAACGCGTCGAAAATTCTTGGCTGCGTGGCGTTTGTCACGTCACGTCTGCTTAACAGGAAAATTAGGCGGAATTGTTACTATATGTTTTTAAGTGTTTTATTAAAATATTCATTTAATGTTTTCTTAAAATATTTGTTATTAATAAAATATATGGATTTCTGCAAAGTAACGCCTGAATCTACTCATTAATTTGATTTCATCCGTTCTAGTATATTTCATGATACCACGGTAACGAGGTACAACAATGGTTGGAAGTTACAACTAGCTCGCGGTCGCAGCTAGGGATTTTTCTAGAAATATGTGCCGTGTGCCGGTCGGAAGGCTCCTTGCCTCATTTATAGTACATGTTGAGTTGCAAAACGTTAGAGGCGGCTGGAATAATGTACTAAGTTATAAACTGGGTTCGCGTGTCTGGAAACTCCCTTGGAAGACTTATTGTATCACATAAAATACATAAAACCACGCCTCTTTTCCACAGAGAAGGCAGAGACCACAGATTTCCACTTGCTACGATCCTTACATACCTTTCGCTTCATCTGCACTCATTAATCCTTTCATACATTATACTATCACTATATAGTGAAAACTCTGATATTAATCTATTTCATCAATTTTATCATCTACCAAATTACTGGGTTTCTTTGGAGCATAAAATTCTGATCCAAAAGCGACAATGGTGAGTGTTGTTTCAGATGGATTAGAATGTCTGTCATATAATTTTTCTCTTGAGTCGGCAAGCCTATCAAACCAGGCTTAATGTAGCTAGCTCTTTGGGCAAACTATAGCACAGACATCCTCTCTGATGTAAACCCCCACTCGGGGCAAACAGGAATGCTCCAGTTTGTACCCTGGGTAAGTGAGGAATCAGGTGTCTGTCGGAAGGCATATCTGTGTGTTCGGTCAAAAAGAGCAAGGCCGGCTGAGCAGTCTCCAGATGGTAGTGGACATCGTTCAGGTTAGAACGGAGACCGCGTATGTTACAAAAGTCCACGGCTAGCGTGGTATGGGGTGACTTAAGCCTCTTCCTTCGTTTACCCGGAGCAGCAGAAATAGATTTGAGCATGTTTTTGCTTCCTCCATAATATGCAAGGCTGCCCGAGCATCCACTACTTCACGTCGATATGATGTGGGAAAGTGGTACTGCCCCGGTCGTGCCGACTCATGCACTACTTTATGACACTACTATAGGAGAAACTTCTTCATCTTTAAAGTTCACTTTTTGTTTTCTTAAGTAATGTACAAGTTTGGTATGCAATAATTCAGTCCGCAGAACCTACACTAAGAATTAATTAGTGTTGTAGGTGTCAGCTCGCTCTTCAAATTCAGTTTTCAATTGTAGTTTAGTTGACCAAAGAGAATAAAAGCAAGAGATAGGTTGGTATGTAGAAAACATTTTGAACTAAACTATAATTAACATTATTAGCTTGCTAACGTGTATTTATGTAAGTGTCGTTGTGGGTGTGTATGTGTGGCTTTCCACTTCTTTCCACCCTTATCTCCCTCGTGTGGGGTAGTTAACATCTTTCTTTTCTTTTGTAGCTTTTTGCTATTTCCATCATAGGAATACATGGAACAGCAATTATTTCAAAGCTAGGAACTGTATGGTCTATTCGATATAATAATATGGGATAAAATCGTAATACATAAAACGTTTCAGCACCTCTTATGCGCTAGTAATTCAAGACTTTAAAGTTTCATCTCAAAACAAAAATTGTGACGAAAATTTGTGCTCTAACAATTTGTAAATTTGATTTTCTCGTAGCACGCGATAGTGGTTGTAATCATATTTAGAAATAAGAAAAGAGTTTCTCTCCTGCGATGGGATAAGTGCCCTATGTTTTAAAAATACATAAGTACGTGTCTATAATTTTCCTTACTCTATGGTACAAATAAGCAGCCTGTTGTGTGTGAGTAGCGAAGTTTCAAAACGTGCTCTACCTGCACATATTTTGCACGTCAACTTGATATTAAGGCGTGCGCTCACTAGCGGCCAAACAACATGTTGTTTTAAGTTTCGCCTCAAATATGTTAGAAAATAAACTAAACTGATCTAATCTAAACAGCTACTTTATTTTCAAGTATCAGAATCTGCTCCCTTTTTTATGAGTAAACGACACTGGTATTGTATGCGTATAATAGCGTAATTACTAAGAGTTTACCTACATCATACACTATAGGCACGATCGACAATTGTATTGAGTTAAACCAGAACCCTTCTTCTGGATCTTGGGTGTTGTGCATCCCGTACAGCCGCCGCGGTCATAACAAGTCATTGCGTCCACAAGAAGATTTCGGAGGTTGATGTTTTCAAGCCAGCGCACTCTTGTTGGCCCTGTGACGGAGCTTTCCTAGTCAACTAGGACGAAATGTTCACTATATACGGTCGTTACTTAGATGGCTGCTAAGGGCTGATATGAGCGCTTCCCAGACACATGCCAGACGTCATAGTACAAAATATTACAACGAGCATATAACAGTGCATATGTCCGCCAGCTGCCCGTGAAAGCCACGTCCTATTTTAGTTTAAGCTCTATAATCACTAACAGTGCAAAAAACATGAATACTAACTTTCCTAATCTAAATAATTTTGCAATATATAACAAAGTACTTCTGGCAACATTATGTAATAGTTTCCTTTGTTTTCTTCAAAAAAACATTCAAAAATGTTTAAAGGGTCGCCTGGTCTCAAGCGGTAACGTCTGCCTATATCAGATGCAGTTCGCCATAAGTGGCGAGTTACAGTGCTCCAATCAGACATAAAGTTGTTAAGACTCATGTCCCTGTAATTTAACCGGCACCTATACCCTTAAACCGAGTACACAGTATGATACGAAACGATAACTCTTTACTGACACCAAAAACAAGAAATTACAAAGCATTATTAACAGTAGTTATGTACAAAGGACAATCTTGATAGAATGAATTAATAATGTGAACATTACTGCTTGGGCGTAAAAATGGGTAAGATACTATATACGTACCCGAACAAACAAAGAGTTCTACAAATATTATTTTTTTCTATCGAGGGAATAAAAATAAATACGAAACTTGACATATTAATAAATGTTGAATGTAGGTACCACCATAGACGTCAGCGTTCACCTCAATTTAAATTGAAATACGTAGTCTATAATAATATAAGGAAATAAATAGGTTGGTATATCATTAGTAAAAAATATAATTACATCAAAATGTTAGTTGCCACAGTTATAGATAATTTGATATTTTGAAGATATAGCAATCGACTGCTTATTTCTATCGAGGGAATAAAAATAAACTTGCCTCATTAACATAATGTGAATTCAAGAAATAAGACGATTGCAGTGGCAGATTAATAAATTTATACAAAATGTTACCCAAGTAGTTAGTTATTTCAAATATATGTCATCATATTTGAAAAATAGTTAGCTAGAAGCTGTGCGCGAGTGAAGATTACGCAATTTTTTGAAGCGCTCGTAGCGAAGTTTACTTAGCTGTTCTCAACCGATCAGCAAAGTTAAGCAACGTCGCGCGCGGTCTTGAGTTGGATGGGTGACCGCTAGTGACATTACTACTGAGCTGAGCTGAGAGAGGAACTTTCCGTGCTTTGGAAGGCACGTTAAGCCGTCGGTCCCGGTTGTCGTCTAAGCATGGCAGTCGTTATAGCATGGTGGTAGGGCATTTTGCAAATGCCCGCCTGGCTAGCTACCACCCTCAAGTAGAAAATCTGTCGCCAAGCACCTAACGGTGTGTTCCGGCAGCTGTCCTTGAGAGCCAGTACTTCTAGGTTAGCCTGAACAACATCTTCGACCACATCATCACTTACCATCAGGTGAGATAGTGGGCAAAAGCTAAACTATCAGGAATAAAAAAAAAAAAAAAAAACATGAATTTGGAAAGGGCTCCTGCAAGTTTCTAGGCAAATTGCCTTCTTTTAAACATAGGCAGTCTGGAAACCTGTCAATGAAACATTTTAATAGTAAAAAACATGTAACCCACTTGTTCCCCGCAGGGGTAACTCCTCCACCATCAATCTTCCTCACCCTCCTCAGACAACTTATTAAAAAAATCACTTAAACTTTTTGTTCCGTTTAAATCGTTGAATGTTATTGTAGAGTGGAAGAAAAAGAATGGAAGTGTTTCGATTTTCCTTTAAACCATTCACTTTTTTGTGTATTAAAAATAATGTCTTACATGTTTACAGTTTGCTGCCCTGGAAGAAATTTTTGTTTGCATATTTTCGGATTGCGTTTCCTTATCTTATATTTCGTAACTTTCCTGAAAAATCTTCATCAATTACTGGCAACACTGACCATTGTGATCATCGATGACAGCCTATAGCTAGAGCATTGACCTATATATACTAGACACGAAATCTCAAACAAGGATAGTCGACCAGTGCAAGTATGCCGGCTGGCATACTTTCCCCCACACGCACTTGTAGAAATTACACGCGCTTTACGTTCGAAAATTGTGTATTATGTATGCCAGCCGGCATACAGTCTGTTTTTTCTTACCTGTCTTATTACGTAAACAAACATGGCGGTTGATCATCCAAAGATAAGATTAGCGATGGGGTCCCATCGAATGAACGACGAGCCGTACTGAACAATACTATGAAACTGAGTGATTTGATTAAAACGTAATATAAATAGTTTCGTTTGCTCTTTATTCATTTTGCACATATTTTTTTTTATATCATATCTTGGAAATAATCGATTTTTGTAATAGAATTGTTTATTTACTTTTATTCGATATTGATGCGACGACGAGCGATAGTGAGGAGGAGCGTTATGCTGTTTTCAGACGAGCGACGGCGACGCCGTGTGTACGCCGCAAGCTTCATGGTATGAGCACGGTTCGGGCGCGGCGCGGTCGCACGGCGAGCCACGTCCTAATCACGTCCTTGAGTTAACTTGGATTGATTGGCGCGTATATTCATCAGTTGCGATATGATTTGGTAGCGGCGCTACGACCGCATAGTCGACACGCCCGCGCTTCTCATGAACCGTGATTCTTGCGCAGGCTCAGCCGCGGCTTCGTCTGATCGGAGCTTTAGGTTACTTGTGAACACAACAATGCGGGAGCTGAGCGATTTTCTAGGTGCTATAATTGCAGAATCCAGTAAGTAAAGTACACATTTCATGAATCTTTAGTAAGTCTATTGACCATTACGCTAATTGGCAGTGCGTATCTGATGCCAGTTGTGGCGATGATAAAATAGCTGTCTATAATATTTTCTTACTTATTTCAATGTTGGTAGTAGGTGACGCTATCGAGGTAAATACAGTTCGTGCAACAGTATGTAACAAAATACAGTCGAAATAAGTCTAAAACCAATAGCAAATGTTGAACTGGAGAGACAAGATAGTTAGTAAGTACATGGTAAAAATAAAATCTAAGCTTTATATGGTACTTACTTTTGTGAACACTTCAGGAAAATCACAATTACACGAAAACTCAGTCCTTGAAAAGTAGCAGAAAGTCGTCAGTCCAGATAATAACACCGTCAAATTCACAAAGCACACACAAGTCCACAAGATAGCCAGGTCGGCAGTGACTAATCCGGTAAAACTCAATCACACGATTACATCATAAACCTTGAAGAGTAGCAGCTAGTCGTCGGTCCAGATATTAACAGGGTCCAATCACAAAGCACACACAAGTCCACAAGAAAGCCAGGTCGTCGAGAATCAATGTTAAGAGAGCACCTGAAACGTACAACATCAAGCGAAGCAACGGAACGAATGTCGTATCTTGACGTTAAGTCATTCAGTGTTGCCAGCTGTGTAATAAACAAAATCATCCCATTCAATTTAAAAAATAAAATTAGTAAAAAGCATCCCTTGGTTTTTATCTTATTCCATTCCGCCAAAATTTAAGGCTTAAACGGATATTAAAAATTAAATTATCTATTAAAAAAATATATGTTAGTTAATAAATATTTTTTGTGGTCAAAGGCAATCAGCAATAAAAAAAACGACACGTATTTTGAGATTATGTGGAACAGTATCCGTATTATGAGTTCCGTATAAACACCGAATTTACCATAAAATCGTTATGTTTTTCATACAGTGCGAGATCCTTGGCGAGAGCCTTACCCGCACTTGGCAGGTTTTTATTATTGGTAGATATTGGACTAAAATCAAACCAAGTTTGACACTTGTACGTATTACCGTTTTACTATAGAGCAAAAATAATAATCGTTAAATAAAACAGGTTTCTTGTATGAAAATCCCCTTTATTTTAAACATATTGTTGTATTATTATTTGTTATGTATTATTATTTGTTAGGCAATATACTATTTTAACCCATCTTCCGTGAACATTTAAACGGGCTACCTATTACCGTTCCAAAGATACAGTCCTTTAAAGGTCAGACGGACTGAAGGACATTCGCGGCTATAAAATAGGATCCACTTTCTATTACTGAACCCTAAAAATTAAACTAAATTATACTTATCTACTTGTTTTAACTAAACAACCAGTTAGTATAATGCGATGAACGAAATATGTTCAGTTGTTCACTTCAATAATTCATTATTTTGATACCCATGTTCCCATCACTAAAATTCATAGATAAGATAGATTACTTAATGTCAAAACACTGTCATTACTGTCAACAGTTTTTGTGATCATTACGTTGTTTGATTTATATTTTGTAAATATCTATAAATTTTAATGATATTTGTATGTTTTTCGAAGCGTGATGTTTCTTTTATTAGGTCTACTCAGTTGTGAATGGCCAAATATAAGTGATTATGACGGAAACTTGTGATTTTGTAACAGAGGAATGTTTGTTTACATTTTAAGACAAGTAAGAAAAAACAGACTTTTACCTGCACTGGTCGACTGTTATAGTTTGAGATGTCGCGTCTAGTATATATAGGTCAATGAGCTAGAGTTATAATAGGACCGCTTTTATGAGAACAGTTGGTTTGTGAGTAATTTGCTTGGCAAAAAGTCTTTGTAAATAAGTTAGATTATAGCAATTAAAACAAATTGAATTTATGTCACTAGCGCTTAAGTGAACGGTCGATATGATTGCTCATAACTTTTGTTAATCACAAAATTTTGTTAATAACAGTTTTATTTTCTTTTTTTTTTATTCGTGATAGTTTAGCCTTTGACCACTATCTCACCTGATGGTAAGTGATGATGTGGTCGAAAATGTTGTTCAGGCTAACCTAGAAGTACTGGCTCTCAAGGACAGCTGCCGGAACACACCGTTAGGTGCTTGGCGACAGATTTTCTACTTGAGGGTGGTAGCTAGCCAGGCGGGCATTCGCAAAATGCCCTACCACCATGCAACGTAATAAACCTGCTAGTCTACTAGACAAGTTCCATAGTTAGGCATTATCCAACAATATTTACTGCATATCTTTAAATATATATAAAAATAATAATAATTAAGTATTCATAAGTAAAACTTAGTAATAATTAAAAGTTGAAACAAAATTATATATACTGTTCAAATAATAGGCACTGCAAAACTGAAATTGTTGCAGACTTCTTAAATAAGCTATAAGTTTGAAACTTCAAAGATATATAGATAGCAACGACCTTTCAGACAAGGGATCAGAAATTTAAAATAATGGCCGTACTTTTAGTACAAGTATACTCATTAGAAATGCATGAGAAAATTCTGAATGAACCGCTTGCTCTTTTACTTAATTTGCGAGGTTCGTGCTTTAACTGGGCATCATCTTCGTAGTTTTATTACTTTGCGTTTTGTATTACTTACTAAGTTTGATTGGGTGGTTTTAAAGCTGGCAGAATATAAAAATAAACAATTTGACAAATACCTATAACGGATGTAAGCGTTGCATAATTGAATAAGGATTTGATAGTTTGTTCAGGCTGTTTCTCGTCGAAACTGTTAAGCCGATTTTGAAAAAAAACAAAACAAAATATAGATTTTGGATTAACAATAAACTTCTTTTTTTATGTTATTGTTACGGAACAAGCCCGTGGCCCACCTGATGTTAAGTGGACTAACCTCTGCCTATAACAGGTAAGTACATTTCATCAACGACGAATTGCACTGCGTCCGTCCCACTGAGACGTACCGTTGTTAAGTCTCATGTTCCTGTAATTTAACTGGCTCTCAAGGACTGCTGCCGGAACACGCCGTTAGGTGCTTGGCGACAGATTTTCTACTTGAGGGTGGTAGCTAGCCAGGCGGGCATTCCTAAAATGCTATTCCACCATGCTGTGAAGCTCAAGCCCGCGGCGGGATTCAAACCATGGACCTGCTGCATGGCAGTCCATAGCCAATGCCACTGAGCCATCATTGCTTCAAAAAACTACATCTAAGTAGAACACTATAGCTACTACAATGAAAGAATTTAGGCAACCTAAACACCATTGCTGGCGTACAGGCAGTGCAAATGCTTCAGCCAATGCCAGATGTTAGCGTGCCCAGCATGCTGGCAGTTCTAAATTCTTAATAAGTTGGCATCGTCAGGACCACTACGTCCTAGTTATTAATGAAATTCTAATGTTTGCATTATCGCCGATGACAATGGGTCTCGCTCTGGATTAATTATATCTTCATCATAGTCACTTCTCATCATTGTGTACATAGATGAAACCAAGGGGCGCCGCCAATCATTATTTCTACCAATATTATAATGAGGAAAGATTTGTAGTTTTGTATGCAACGAAAAACTACAGGACTGGTTTATTTTTTAAATTTGATATGGAAATAGTTTGAGACCCGACGAAGGATATAGGAAAGTTGTAATCCAACTGCGCAAAAAGAGGTTAATAATTTTGCTCGACAACCGACATACGCGCGGGCGGAGCCGCGACTGGAAAGCTAGTTTAATATAAACTTAACCAAAAGTGTACAGCGAAAATAACATTTATACAGATATTATGACGAAATATTTCTTCATACCATATAATGACGCGCTCGCTCAAAAAAAATAATTTAAACGTAAATTTTAATTCATAAAAGTGAGTTTTACTTGAGTTATTTTAAGATTTTTAGCACTTTTGGGATGAATTTCATCAAACTAGGGAATAACTATTACGAGGATATTTTTAGTATCTGTAACCTACAAAATATGACAGACTTTAGTTACCATTAAACGTCCATTGCTATTGCAGTATTCTAAATTTGGTATGACATTGCCTGATATGAAATTTGATATCAAGACAATATATATATATATAAATATAAATCTTATCCAAAGAATAAAAATAATACTTGGCGATATAGCTCCATGAACTATATAAAATCAAATAAGGCCACTTTTCTACAGCTAATAATACATACCATTTCTATGTCCACGCTATCTCATGTCATAGAGCAGAAGCAGTGATAGCTCAGTGGCATTGGCTATAGATTGCCGCACAGCAAGTTCGAATCCCGCCGCGGGCTTGAGCTTCAACGCATCTAACGGTGTGTTCCGGCAGCTGTCCTTAAGAGCCAGTAATTCTAGGTTAAGCCTATTAACAACTTTAACCACATCGTCACTTACCATTAGGTAAGATTGTGGTCAAAGGCTTTCCTATCAGCAATAAAAAAATCCAAACCAAAAAGGTTTTTTTTCTCCACTATAGGAATCCAACAATAAATAAAATCTGTTATTAAGTTTAACTTTCTATGAAGTCTATCCCATTTTAATGGTTTATAGTATACATTTATCTATGTATTAATGAAACTCTAAATTGGTCAAATAGGGCCTTAAAAAGGTAACACCCAACACTTCTTTATGAGGCCGTGACCTAATAAGGCACGCTGCACACGATCGCAGCGTCTGAATATATTCTGTTCACAGAATACCCTGGGGGACTGCACCGATACTGGGTAGCAGATACTGAACAGAGCTTTAATATTCTCACAGTATCTACACTTATTTTCATTATCCTATCCTTATTCCAAGTTTTAGGGTTAGTACATTATGATTTCTCTAACAATTGTTGATAAGAAAAATGCCGACAAAAACATATTTCAATAAGATTTACAAATTATAAGAACACAATTGTTTTTTGACCTTGGCGGGAATTGAACCCACGTCTCCCGAATTGCGCCTGGTGCCTAAATCACATGGGCACCGGAAAATGCTAATTTAAGCCGGAATTTTGTTGATGGTTAAAATAATGTTGCTCAAGATATGTACGCGGTCATCAACCAGACTACGAGACTTCATTAGACCGGAAAAGAACATTTAATAAATGTATCTCTCAAAATTATGTCCCTGCCCTTCTGTGTTTCTAAAGATATACAAAAGTTTTTTTTTGTTTTTTTCAATGTGATCAAAACATGTTATGAATTATTTGGCTCAATAGTGTTTTTTTTAACCAATACATAATATTATGAATTATCTTTGTACGTATGATTACAAGCACTATAGTGCTAACCAAACTTATTTACAAATTATTGGAGAGCAAGACTCTTTTCCAGGACGGAAATCAAACCCGCGTTCTCCAATTTCGCGCCGGATGCCTTGATAGCAATAGCCCTGCTAATAATTTAATAGCATTTAATTTTTAAGCGCTTGTAACGTAGTTTGCTTTGCCAATCAGCTAAGTTAAGCAACGTCCGCTGCGGTCATGTCTTCGATGGTTGACCGCTAGTAGCTAATATTACTGAGCGCTTCCGTGATTCGGAGGGCAGTTGTTAGCCTGTTGGTACGGCATTTTGTAAATCGCTGCCTGGCTAGTTACCACCATCAAAAAGCAAATCTGTCGCCAAGCACTTAACGGTGTGTTCTGGCAGATATCCTTGTGAACCAGTATGTCTAGATATAATTGAGCAACATCTTCTACATCATCACCTACCATCAGATGAGATATTGGTCAAAGGCTAGTCTATTAGCAATAAATACTAGAAAAAAATTAAAATACATACAGTATAACTAACTATAGGTGGCGTATATATCATTCTCGGGGGCAACGTTGGTCCGTGCTTGGGCCGTAGTTTGGATAGCCCTGTTTTACATTATTAATTCTTATCTATGATAGGCTAAACAATAAAAGAGTGTATACATGATTTTACTTACTATACTACTAAAGTAGTTACTCGCCATAAAAGTTCAATTCAAACATTATGTCACAAATTGTTTTATGTTATTGTGACGGAACTAGCTCGAGGCCCACCTGATGTTAATCGGACTAACTTCTGCCTAGAACATATGCATTTCATCACAAGTCACGAATTGCACTGCGCCCGTCACCTTGAGACATAGTTGTTAAGTCTCATGTCTCTGTAATTTCACAATTTCAATATTCATGAAGGCAAGCGTTTTTGAGAGTAGGTAGAGTATACGCCGTGCTAAATATATATAAACTGATATTTAAAAAATATGTTTCACTTGAACATAAGGCATACAAACTTCCAATTGCCTATGTTTTACATAGTTCTGTGCCTTGCCCTGGACGAGACCAATTTTCTTAAACGTCATATTCAATAACAAAAAATATTTTTGCCCATCGACCCCATATTCAGCATGAAATTCATACCAATTCCCCAAAATCGCCGAGATCTCGCCCGACAATTGTTAAACGTTCTCGAAAAATCCAGTAACATCTCGCGCCAAATCTCTAAAGTCCCTGCAAAGGAATGGAAGATAAAATTCCCATTTCGTGCGAATGCTTAAAGATAAAGCGCGCACGTGTGAGGTGCAAGGAAGTAACGGGACACGGCCGGGTGGCTGACGTGACACTCGCAACGCGACGTAGACGGTAGCGCCATCTGGCAGCACAAATTCAAATGTTTGGATGGCTGCCTAATTTCGGACCATGGGTATTTTCCTTGAGAAAATGTTAGCTAAGCAGATAGGTATAATTTTAGTAAAAATAAAGAAAAATGGGCACATATAAAAAAAAACAAAGCGGCGAAAAGAATCCTATTAATGAGATCTCTGTATAATAAATAGATTCAGGCGTTACTTTGCGGAAATCCATATGTAATAATAACAAATATTTTTAAAATATTTTATGAAAACAAAATTAATATTTTAATAAAACACTTAAAAAATACAACAATATATCTAGTGACAATTCCGCCTAATCTTCCTGTTAAGCCGACGTGACGTCACAAACGCCACGCAGCCAAACCGGAAGAATTTTTGACTCTACGAGCGCACGATCGAGAAAATCTCGATCGTGCGCACGTAGAGTCAAGACCTCCTGAGGTTGCTTCGTGTAGAAGCGACACGCGTCGAAAATTCTTCCGGTAAAATATTTTAAAAATATTTGTTATTATTAGACACCTTTTAGCATGTGCACCTGTTTAGCGGGCCATCGTCACATGGAGTAAAATTAGTTAAGAAGAAAAATTAGTCTTGTTTGTCGTGCGATTAAGTTTTGCTGTAGATGTCGCTCCATCTCCTTAACTTACAGAGCGTGCGATAGTGCGAAACTAAAATTATAACAATTCTAGGGTTGCATCTAACAAGATGAAAGCTAATTGCAAAATTATTCTTGTTTGTAGTACAACGTAAGTTGAACTATAGGTGTTGCTCCATCCCCATACAATGGTTAAAGAACGAGAGGAAAAATTAGAGTTATGAGTCATTGTCATGTTAGCTCAGTTGGTCAGAGAATACCCCGGCTATAGGGCTGGATGACGCGGTTTCGTATCCCGCACATGACTATAAGTTTTCCTCTCGTAAATTTATAATTTTGTAATCAGAACTCTACCTCCGCTGTGTATTTTAGAAACGGCTTTTTTTGTCAGATATATGTTGATGATGGCCCAAAAGTACGGAAAAGTTAACAAAGTAACGTTTTGGCAACACTGCTCTCAACGTAAGTGATGCCACACAACCGTAGTCGATATTTTTCTGCACTTTGACAAATTGATAACACAACTGATGTTTTGCATTTTAATAATACCTTCATATGTAGTTTAAGGTAACTCTGTACAGGTTCTCCAAATTTAAAATTGTCGGTAGATGCAACAATAAAAGGCAGTTGGTTTCCAGGTTTTTATGTTATTGTCACGGAACAAGCCCGGGGCCCGCCAGACGTTAAGTGGACTAACCTCTGCCTATATCAGATTCATTTCATCACAAGTCACGAATTGGACTGCGCCCGTCACTTTGAGATATAGTTGTTAAATCTCATTGTGCCTGTAATTTCACTGGCTCTCAAGGACAGCTGCCGGAACACAACTTGCTTGGCGATAGATTTTCTACTTGAGGGTGGTCGCTAGCCAGGCGGGCATTCGCAATATTCCCTTCCACCATGCGATGAAGCTCAAGCCCGTGGCGGGATTCGAACCATGGACCTGCTGCACTGCAATCCATAGCCAATGCCACTGAGCTATCACTGCTTCAAAAGGCTTGCTAGGTTCAAGATATTTTACATTCCATGATTTCAGCCCAAGGCAATTACGAGTAGAAGATTTCGAGTTTAGTGAGTTTACTAGTACAAGAAAGCCAGAGGCTGTAATTATCATAGCGCACGTATGTTATACGACGTTTTATAACATATTTGCTACGAAATAAATAAAACTTGGACTTAAACGAATAAATCTTTAATCACGTGTTAAAATAGTTAGAAAAAAAATTACAATTTGTTAAATTGATTATTACGTTGCCAGTTGGCATTTTTAATGTTGTCAAGTTATTATTATACGTGTAATATTTTAAAAATACACTTTTAGGGGAAGTCGCTAAGAGGAAAAACGGCCACTGTCTGTCCGTCTGTTTGTCTGTTTATCCGTTTGTATAGTGTTAATTTGAGTTAACGCTCAATATCAAAATTTCACGTTAGTAATTCATTTCAATTCATACATTACGTTTCAGGGAATCGATAAATGAGAAAGTAGACTAAACATTTTTGTACTCTAGCATGTGTGGAGCCGACGTGTCGTACAGAACTCATTGATGAGATTACAAATATTATTATTTTTTTATTTTAAAAATAAATATATTCGCACTTAAAGTTAGTAAGATAATTTCTATAACAGGGTCTATCTCACAAACCAAAGTAGGAAGGAATTACAAATTTCGGTAAATTATGTACCAATCTTGTACTTAAACAACAGACAAAACTCTGATGTCTCAAATAGATTGTTTAATTTTCAATTGTATACAAAACTGTCAATATTTCGAAACCTTTGTGATAGTAAACCTCTATCGTTGCGATTCTTTTTTTATCTAAAGCCTTTATATTTTGAACCGTTTGTGTTAGAAGTCAATGTTATTTAGATTCATTTAAAAATTAAACAATAATTATATGGTATGATATTTTGTTGATGATTTTATGTTTGTTGAAGTTAAGTAACCCTCACGTTGAAATGCGACGCGTTATAATTGCTTTTCGCGAACCAATCATAACCCGTGGGCTTCCCTCGCACGTCGCTAGAATAGCAGGAAAAAAATCTTTGAAAAAGTTCTATATGCGGAGTCCAACGGGTGGTTCGTCCGATAGAGATTTTGAAACAATGATGGCCGAGCGGTGATAGCTATTGACTGCCGCGCCGCAGTACCCTGGTTCGATCCCCACCGCCGCGCCGGCTTGAGCTTCACCGCATGGTGGAAGGGCATTTTGCGAATACTCTCCTGGCTAGCGACCACCAAGTCAGTCGACCATCAAGTAGAAAATCTGTCGCCAAGCTCCTAATAGTGTTCCGGCAGCCGTCCTTGAGAGCCAGTGAAATTACACACGAGACTTAACAACTATCCCCCTTACTTATAAAAAATCCGCTATGTAGTTGCTAAGTAATGGATAACTAAACAGTGTTTAGGTAATGCTTAAATATTTCTTACTTATAAACGCCACATAGCACCTATTTAGCTAAGCAATGGATAATGAGGTCGTACGTATTTTAAACTGACAACATTGAACTAAAAGGTATTATGAAAGACCCGAATTGCCAAAAAGTATGTATCTAGTGCTGAAAATTTTAAAAAAAATACTATTCTTTGTAGACCTACTGATTTTTGTACATATGGTTAGGCGTACTGGAGACTTCTGAAGCGAGTTTTTTTTTGAAATATGGTAAATTGTAAGTGCCCCAGTATTCTGTGAATTCGATCCAGCAACCTATTATAATTGGAAATGCATTATGGAAGCCCGAATACCGTTATATCCCGCTGGATGTTATCTTTTTCCATCCCAAACAATACCTATGCCCAATTATGTCTACGTTTCTTTTCTATGAAGCCAAGATTCCAATCTTCATATATTTTTTTTAATCATTCTATAGCGATTCCTTAAATCACAGTAATATTATAAAGGCCGTAATATGTTCTTGTGTTTCGTCTAGTGTGTTAGAGAAATTATTTTGTATGACCCTGAAACTGTGCCCGGTGAATGGCAATAGGCTCGCCACCTATTACATGGAACCAAAACCCAATTGATCGAAACATGGGTGTTTACACACCTCTGCCTACCCCTTCGGGGAATACAGGCGTGATTATATGTATGTATCTAAAGTTTTTTGTTTTTGTCTTCTACGTGTATTCACGTTTTAACGGCTTGAGGGTTAGGATGAAACAACAGAATAGTTAGTTTAGGTTCTCCATACTTTTCATCATCATTGTCTACGCGGGTGAAACCGCATGGCGCGGCTAGATAATAAGAAAATTACAATGAGTTCGATCACCGGATCGGATCAGATGTTGGGGGTTTAACGAGAAAGGGATTTTCAGTTAAAACAGTCCGGCGTCTAATTTGGACCAGTTTATTATCATTTGGTGATAAACTCGCGACCTATTAAATGAGATCCTTAATACAAATAAGAATATTTCGACTCCCAAAATATATATTTTTGCTGTACTGAACCGACATCTATGCTGAAATTCGGAAATAAGTACTCAATTCTGCTTTTAAATTATCTCTAGTTCCTCATCAGTCTCAATCCTCATCCAATAGGAATATAAGAGTGTGGCACAATACTCATATTCTTAATTCAGGAACTGTACCTGCGGTATACTCTTCAATAAGATCACGAAAAGTAAGTAGGTTACGCATAATATTTATTTCATCATCCAATGTATGTTTCTACTTGCTATATTTTTTCGATTTATTAACAGAGTATGTCGTGTTTATAGTTTAGTATACCTCCTTGACAATAACCTCAATAGTAACTAAATCAGCTGATCAGAAATATGGGCGCCATCTTGCTACTTAAATATTTAAACAAGGGTCGGACGGTGTTTAAATTGACAGCTGATTTAAGCAGTACTTAGGAACTGGATAAAGTTATGTAGCGTTTATGAGTAAGGAAATTTGCTAATCAGCGGCTAAGTAATGCTTAAAATTTAAGTAGCGTTTATAAGTAAGGCTGTATATCTATATGTCAAGGTGACGGGCCCAGTGCAATTCGTGACTAGTGATGAAATGCATCTGTTATAGGCAGAGGTTAGTCCGCTTAACATCAGGTGGGCCTCAAGCATGATACGTCACAATAACATTAAAAAAAAAAGTGTTGTTATATATATGTAGAAATAAAAATAAGTTTATATAGGTACACTTCAGACGAAGAGACAATGCCCGAGGGCGCGGATCAGAGTCGCATTACAGCCGGATTTAGAGGACACGCTTTGCGGGATTACTCTCATAAAATATAGAGCCGACTTATGATATCAGATTGAATTGTATTCGCCAAGTTTTGTTCTCTTCTAATTCTAACTTTCAATTTTATAAGAATAAGGAATCTCTTTTGGAATCTCGTAAAAAATCTTTTATTAATATATTGAAACATTAACTTGACTCTACACTTGACTGAGTTTCACCACATCCTCCTTTTGAGATGATCCCTTGGTTAGGAACACAAGTTCCTAACCAAGATGTTTTGATGTGGTCATCACAACATCTTGGTTAAGAACTTGTGTTTTGGACTGGCTCTGACATAAACAGCTGCCGGAACACACTGTTAGGCATCGAGACTACAGCGAACGAGTTCCGAGTTCTGCAGTCTGAGTTTACTTTGAAGTATGCGATCTCTGAAATGAATTTTCAAACAGCAGCAGTCAGTCCTTGAGTCGACCGCTTTAAAGACTATCAATGTAACCGGAAAAGTTTAACGAATTAGTAATATTTATTTATTTACCAGATCAGATACATAATTTTAAGTCTAACATGAGGTGACTTAATTATATTTACTTAATATATTTATGCTATTATTGTTGATAAGACATTGATATAATGATACATTTAGGTAAATAGTAGGTACGGGCTTATGTGTTCATAAATGTATCATTAATTATTATTGCAAAACTTTAAAATTCGACCAGCCAGGTGTGCTTGAAGGCGGTAGCTAGGCTAGGCAAACCTACAACCATTTGTGACACCCCTCTACACAGAAACTCAAGCGTAATTTTTTTTTGTCGTCTGTGCCCAATCTAATGTACCTATTCATAATGAATCTGCTAGGCTACTTTTATTACCATTGCCACTCGAAAAATGTGAAAAACGGTGGTTAAGGTAAAAAAAAACCTTTATATCCACATACTAACATGATTCGGCAGGGACATTTCAATCAATGAAATCGCACTAGCGACGTATCTGACCTAGAATGACAGTGATTTGTTAAAAAATCAGGACAAATATTTTAAACACAGCTGTCATTTAAGTTTTCGCTTAACAGGCGTTGTGCATAATATACAAATAGGAATCATTAACCATGGAAGTTAGTTCTTATATTTTTTACCTCCACAAATATCTCTTGGTGAGTTGTTGTATGCTATGTAGAGAATCGAATAAATTTAGAGCAATCTAGTTTAATTAAATCCTGTCGCCAAGCACCTAACGGTGTGTTCCGGCAGCTTTCCTTGAGAGCCAGTAATTCTAGGTTAGCCTGAACAACATTTTCGACCACATCATCACTTACCATCAGATGAGATAGGGGTCAAAGGCTAACCTATCAGCTATAAATAAAAAAGTCTAATTTCTGAAGGAATACTTTCTTCTGTACATTTTTCACTGAAGAAATAATAACTGCGGGTGGACTTCAAACGCACCATACTATAATTATTGCAAAACTTTAAAAAAAAAAAAAAAATTTTGATAAGGCAGACACTTGATTTATCCAACTGAGCTACCGCATTAACTACTGTTCGGTTACTTTAGTTAAAAAAAAGCAATGTCAATTATCAAAATAGAATTTTGAACTCTTTTAAGCCTTCTGGCCACAACCTCGCCTGATGGTAAATGTTTTTTTTGTTTTTTTTTTTTTTTATGCTTTATAGGTTAGCCTTTGACAACTATCTCACCTGATGGTAAGTGATGATGTGGTCGAAGATGTTGTTCAGGCTAACCTAGAAGTACTGGCTCTCAAGGACAGCTGCCGGATCACACCGTTAGGTGCTTGGCGACAGATTTTCTACTTGAGGGTGGTAGCTAGCCAGGCGGGCATTCGCAAAATGCCCTACCACCATGCTATAACGACTGCCATCTTAAGACAACAACCGGGACCGACGGCTTAACGTGCCCTCCGAAGCGCGGAAACGCTTAGTAGTAATGTCACTAGCGGTCACCCATCCAACTCATGACCGCGCGCGACGTTGCTTAACTTTGCTGATCGGTTAAGAACAGCTAAGTAAACTTCGCTACGAGCGCTTCAAAATGTTAATGTTGAACAAGCTTAAACTAAAAAGGGAACTAACTCTCAAAGACCGCTTTTGAGCTCCGTTTGGTGCTTGGCAACAGTTTAATTACATGAGCCTTTGTTGAGCATTCGCAAACGCACCAACACCATGTAAATACATTTTTGGAGTTTCACGCCGCCTTTGACATAGCTTATAGACTGGTGTTTCTTAGAGGTGCTAGTAAGCTCTATTTGCCAGAAACAGAGCTGTATTGGTACCCATAGTCAACCGTAATTCATTGTCACTGTTTAGCTTTCGCTTCACGTATGCAAATTGTTCATCAGCTATTCAATGTTTGGACATTCGTTATGCGCGTCCGCCGCGCGTTTGGATTCTAGCTCTACGCGGTGGCTGCGTAGTACTGGAATATATCACAAGAGGGAGCGAGAGCGGATAATTATAAGCTAATGGGACAATCGATTTGCGCTTCTTTTTATATGACCACTAATACTGTACTTATAATGTTTTAAGATTGTGTGTGTGTTTGTTTCACCATTCTTATCTTAATTTATAAAATAGGGTAAAATAAACAATCCAATCCAATGAATGTCACTGGTTATATACAATAGGATACAACAGGAGAACCTGTTACCAGGCTGAAACTTGTTTGGTGTTTCTTCCAAATGCATACGAAGCAAAAACGTAAATATTAATGTCAGGAAATTAATTTCAGAAGGCGTGGACGCAAAGTTATTTTGACTGTGACATACTCAACAACACAGAATGAGATTTTAGAAGCATATATTCAGGTGCCCATATGATTAAAATACTTAATCATTTATTTTCTAGTCTTTATAAGAATGTCTGTTGATATTACAAAATCCATTTCGGCTTCTTCTTGATTTTTCGTATGCGTAGGTATTCTAAAATAGCTTCAGCTTAAACCAAAACCGCTTCAACTTATATCCTGGTACCATTCTTTACCAATAGCTCTGAAAACGGAATGTTTTATGTTGTGAGCTTCCAAATTGTGCACGTAAATGTTTGATTGACAGATTTTATTTAGATTTTGGTGTAGCTCTCGTAAATTATTGATGGTTTGGATTTGATACGTATTGCGGCAGATGTTTTTTTGTTTTTTATATTTCAAATAAAATTAATTTATTGAAAAACTATCCCAGATTTCCTGTGCTAAAGCTAAATGTGCTAAAAGAAATAGTATGAATCAATAGGATAACTTTTATCGGCCAGTATAAGATTTTTGATGGATTTCCCTGACAGAAAGTCTGAAAAGAAGAGCCTTGAACTGTGCCATATATAGTAATAGAATACAGACGATAAGAAAGACACCACGACACTCGTAACAATAATGAAGCACGCCAAGCACATAATATACTCAAGTACGCCAACACGTTTGTACGTTAACACACGCTTTTTTAAATTTATAAATAAGTGTGATGAAAATATAATTCAGGTAAGTATCTAATTCATTTTATTTAGTTCGACGTGTAACGTCACTATACTAGAAACCGTTCTATAGATACAGATATATGTAGGTATACGTTATCAGCAAAGTATAAAGTACTAGCCTTCCTGCCGCGGCTCCGCCCGCTGGTATATGGGTTATCGCACAAAACCATTAACCTCTTTTTACTCTGTTGGATAAAAAACTATCCTATTTTCTTCCCCGTGTCCCAAACTATTTCCATACCAAGTTTCATCCTAATCGTTCCAGTAGTTTCAGAGCCTATTCAATGCAAACAAATAAACAATCAAATCTTTCCTCTTTATTATATTAGGGTAGATTTTCAGTCATTTATATCGAAACATAGGTATTCTATACAACACCGGGTTCATATCGATAGTGTTTTAATATTTTGTCTTCTTTTTATTTCCTGTGAAAAGTGGATTTTATCTATATAAAGACAGTGGCATAGCTCACATTGCTAGCTAAGATATAACAATGCCCCCGCACCGAATCTGGCCTAACCTGGTCCGAATCCGGTCTTAACCGAATCTGGTCTTCACCTTCACACCTTCGCGAATTATACTCATGCATAATTCCGATTAAATTTCTGTGACGTCATATATAAGACTTGTATAGTGAAATATTGTTTTATTTATCACTTCTTCTACAGCAATAGACTCAGGCAGATAATTATAATAATAGAAAACTACATCATACAACATACAAACAAATCTAACAATCTGGTTAAAAAAATACTAGGAACTATACAGGGTTATTGTAATAGTACATTATGATATAAGTGCTTGCGAGTTGAAAATTACAGCCGAGGCGATATTGCTACAAGAAAGCAGATACTGTTATTATCAAAGTGCACGTATCTATGTCATACGACATTTTATAACATATTTGCGATATAATAAATAAAACTCGGTTTTTCTTAAACGAATAAATCTTTATCGCGTGTTAAAGCAGTTAGAAAATTATAACAATTTGTAAAATTGATTATTACGTTGCCAGTTGGCATTTTTAATGTTATCAAGTTATTATTATCTCCCAAAGTAAATTTTATTCATAAAATGTTGACCACTTTTCTGACATAAAAACTCTTTGCTTAGATTTAAAAAAGTACCGTTCGTTTTAGACAGAGCATCTTGATAAATGGTGCGTTTTACCTTATTATAAAGAAACTCGTTCGTTTTACATTACAATAACGCATCAGTACGTAATGAGATACAATACGATATTGAAATTGGTGAAATAAGAGACCCTTTACGAGAAAATGTGTTATGAAAATGCTAACAACCACTTAGAGTTAGTTTACTTCTGTTATTCCTAACAAACATTTTGAGAAGTTTTTTTTTTTACATATATATTTGTAAATGGTTTGTGATGGAATAAGCACGCGGACCACCTGATGTCAAAAGTCTCTTTTGCCTGTAATTTATTATTTCATATTTATAATAAATTTTTCAAAACTCTATTCAGAGCCGTGGGATTGAAAAGTAAATGTATAATAATCAAAGAATTAAAAACAAAAAGAAAACCTCAAAATGTTTGTAAGGACTAACAGAAGTCAACTCTTGATAATATTTTTCCAATAACCCTGTATAAATAGCACTACTACTACCTGCTTCTTTCCTAGAAATTTTATCTAATTCCGATATAATGCTTGGATATATATAAAGACTAGTGTTCTGTCCCTTAATGTCGTTTGTTGTTATGTATTGTTCGCCCAGTAATTTCACTCCTCGTACCCCAAACAAAACGTATATTGCTGTTCCTAGGTAGATCATCTGACACTACGGTGAAACCTACCAAGATAGACTTTTCCTACAGAGACCAACCACATAATCTGATTTGAATTTTCAATAAATTCCATATATCCTCTCAGAAACTACAGTAGTTAACCCAATAACAGCGTTATTATAAGTGGGTCAACATTATTCAATATTCTATAACTTCAAAAGTTCGAATCTTAACTTGTTATTCCGCTCTTAAAAGGGTTTCCCTAAAACAATCTCTTCGGAAACGTGATATCGGAGCCCATTCTATTATCTTTATTATTTGTTGACTCGATTAAATGTAATAGATTCTGGGGCTACCTTTATCTTAACCCAGTTTGGAGATAAAGGGTTTCAGGTTGCTTGGGTAGATTAAAATCGAATTCTGAATTTGTTTTTTCGATGAAATTAGCCAAATAACAGTCAAATCCCCAAATAACAGACAGTCCAATTATGATTTGTGTGATCGAGGGAAACTGATCAAATTGTTTATTATTTGTTAAAGACAATTTGTTATTTTTTCTCATATAAGGCAAACTGTGTTTTTTTATAATATGCTTATCGTATTGTAGCCATTCGTATATTCTTTAGCCACGGACGGTACCATATTATCGTCTTGTTGGATGCCTTTTTCTTAGAGAAAAAGTGCACTGAATGAGCAGTGGGCAATTGCATAATGCTTGCTTCTTTGGAGACTGTTTACATGTAACCAGCCTGACACCAATCCTCCTTAGGATTATTCACGTTGGTGCAATATTTTCGTCAATAATGACATTAAAATGGTAAAGAGCCATGTCGTACGCCTAATGTGGAACAACAACCTACACACGTTAGTCGCACATTCGTTCAGGAGATACAGATGAGCAGCAGACACGTGGTCTCCAGCAAACACTATGTAATCGTGTCATTACTACTATAGTTTTCAACTAGGGCACTTCAATTTTTTGTTACCACTGGCACAAATTATGCTCTAAATTTCTAGCTTTATGTATAGGACACATCTTCAACCGTTTCAAAGATACAGCATGTGTCAAAATGGCATATTCAGAATGTGTTTTCAATTGAGGAAGCTGGCGACAAACATTCATCAGCGACAAAGATATGCATCTATGTCAGCTCACAAGATCGAAAAGGATTTATTTAGGTATCATTCGAAATCTGCGTACAAAAGCACTTTTTAACCACTACGGATTTGTATGTATGCTGTGTGATATTTAGACGTGGTTTCTTGCATGAACAGTTATAATTTTTTTATCAATTATTGTGACGGAACTATTTCGAGGCCCACCTGATTTTAAGCTGACTAACCTCATATGCATATATATATATAACATATGCATTGCATCACAACTTACGAATTGCACTGCGCCCGTCACCTTGATACATATTTGCTAAGTCTCGTGATTTCACTAGCTCTCAAGGACTGCTGCCGGAACGCACCGTTAGGTGTTTGGCGACAGATTTTCTACTTAAAGGTGGTAGCTAGCCAGGGGGCCAATCGCAAAATGCCCTTCCACCATGAGGTGAAGCTCAAGCCGGCGGTGGGGATCGAACCTGCGGCACGGCATTCCATAGCTATTACCGCTCAGCCATCATTGCCTCAAGAAGTTATTATTTTTTTTACTCCTCCTTGGGACTTTGCAGCAGCCAGAATCATCAGAGCTTAAGTGCTTCTCAGAATAAAAATTGGACTTATTTGGGTTATATTCACTCATAACTAATACTTGAATGGGAGATCGATATGACAGCTGTCGAAGTGACAGCTTAGGTCACACTTTTCAGTTATGACTAATAAAATGGATTCAGATCAATCATCTAACTGGTAAATTTATATGACGGTATCAACATTACAGTTCAAGCTATCAAAATTAAAAGGCTAACTTCTCAAAAAATATTTATAACTAAAATACTTATTTCTTAGAACAAGTTGTAGCTCTCATTGGGATCTTAATTTGGGATGACAGCTGTCAAAATTAAAAGGCCTTATATCTCGAAACATGTTGTACGTAGATTAGTAATTTGTATACAGATTATATAAGATAATACTATTATTTATATGGACGTTCTTCCTGTACCGAGTCATGACTATCCTTGTCGCACCATTCTGGAATCTTCTTCCACTAAGCCGCGGCCATCGTTCACATTCAAAGGTATAAGTAAAAAAAGCAGGACGCGGACATATATGAGGTTAAAAAACACCGGGTAAAAAAAAACAGTGGGTTGTTGAAAGCCCGAATTAAATGAAGGATGTAGCTGAAAACTAAACTAAAACTCATTCTAAAAATGGTTTATTTGTCGTGAAGTCGCAGTATTCATGTAATGACAAACGCAAAAAAACGATGGGAGCTGCGATCCCCTGCCCTAAATTGTAGTAAAAATTTGCAATTTTATGAATTGGAAATTTTAAGAATTTGAAATTTTAATTGCTTTGAATAATGCCAAATTTGTAACAAAATATCATAACCTCGTAAAGAAATGATGTAATGTGTATACACACGTGTACGTTTTTACAATTAAAGTAATGGGAATAGATGTAAAATGCAGCCATCGATAGATTTTTGAATTTGTTGAACCTATTATTTCTTCGACTTCGCGACGAATGAACCTTATTATTTTTTAATGCGTTTTATTTTTGTTTTTTGTTACTTACTTGCACCTAGCATTTTTTCGCTGTAGTTAGGTGAAAAATTGTCCTTCGGCAGCAAAGTTATTTTGCGTCTAGTACCTTTGAAAACCTCGTGTCACTCTATTTTCTATTTTCGAACCACTAGCTTCGCCCGTTTTTAATCCTAGGGTGTAACCGTTTTAGGCTTACAATGCATAAGTTCGTACGTAAGTGAGTAGCTATTCCGAAATGAAAATTATACCGACAGTAAGTACTGACACTCAGAAGTAAATCACAATGATTTTAAAGTACATAAAGCGAGTGAACAAAATTTCATTTCAGGTTTTCAGTGATTAAGATTTTTCAACCAAAATAACGAAACAGAAAGTCATACTTTAATCTCTTTTAAATAATATATATATTTTTTAATTAGAAACGGGCAATTTTTGCTGTTTATTATGATTGCGATTTCAGCTGCTTGACAGTGCTCACACAGCATTGTTAGTATCGGGTCGATAACGTCTCGGATGACGATACAAGGATGTAAGTGTACGATACATATGTCAGCGCATCTCGCAATGATTTTGAGCGCGCTGACGCTTCTCTATAAGCACTCAAGTGCATTCTCTATAAGTGCAACACGGAATGCGACCTCAGTACCGTTCGATTTCTCATTTATATACTTATAATATAACTGTAACAGCTCCAATTCTGGAGAAGTCAGATATTTTGAAAAAAAAAATTGAGCTTACTCTGTGACTGACACGGATGCCAAAACTGTATTTTATTAAATATTGTATTTCTGTCCATCCGTCTGTTTGTCTGTATCGCGGTCGCGCATTTAACTATCTATCTTTTGCCGGATACAATTTGGAGACAACGCAATGGAAGTGCATAATCTAATATATTTTCGCTCTACCGCCACACAACGAGAATATCGGCAAAAAGACGCCGTTTTAAAATCAAAATTCCAAAGAAACGCACAAAGTAGGTACTTACTTCAACGTGTATTGTGTGAACCTCGAAGGAACTCTCTGAGTTACTTAACTACTGTCTTCTGAAAAATACAACCCGGAAGTTTTCAAATCCAAAGTAAAAAGCTCCTTTCTGAGCTATACTTCACTAAGAGCTTCACCGTAGACCACAGCGTTGCTTAATATGAGATAAACAGTGTTCAAATGTGAATAATTAGTCTGCAGGTACAGCTAGTGTTTCAATATAAATACTCGCGCTAAATAGCTTTGCATAACAAATAACTGTTATTAGCAAACTAACTAAAATGTGCATGCTAAACTTTTCTCTAAGCGCGAACGTTCCATATTAGTTAGAGCACTCGGTAATCTCTTGGGACTCATTCATACTCATAACAACCTTGGACTAACTAACTCCAAATCCAGGTCATCACTGTTTTCCCTATTTACCTATATTATGGAAGAAATGGGTGATTTAGGGGGAAATTTAAAGCGCTCGTAGCGAAGTTTGCTTGGCCGTTCTTAACCAATCAGTTAAGTTAAGCAACGTCCGCCGCGACTTGGATGGGTGACCGCAAGTGACATTACTACAGAGCGCCTCCGTTCTTTGGAGGGCACGTTAAGTTATAGGTTGGCAGAAGTTACAGCATAGTGGTAGGGGATTTTGCGAATGCCCGCCTGGCTAGCTACCACCTTCAAGTAGAAAATCTGTCGCCAAGCACCAAACGGTGTCTTCCGGAGGCTGTCCTTGAGAATATAAATTAATGTCTGAATGCCGAATTGGTGAAATTAGCGCTCTATATATACAATAAATAATATAATAATACCAAATATTAAATAATTATACTATTAATTTAAAAAAAAACCATTGTACCTACCTAGATTCATTTACTAATAAATCATTGTATCATTGAAAATAAAAGAAAATGTGTTATCATGATGAATTTCCCAATAATAATAATAGTAAAAAAGAAAAAATACACAAAAGTGGAACTCCAAACAAGAAACTGGTTATTTTACTTCTTTTTCACAAAAAATATCTGTGTAATATCTCTGCGTAAAAACAATAATATGTACACGCGTCAAACTTAGGATATTAGTTTACTAAGGATTAATTACTATTATAGTCCAATCTCTTTTTCTACATAGCTGATAAGCTAAGCCAGTGGCTTAACCACATCATTACTTGTCATCAAGTGAGATTGAGATCTCACTTCAGATTCGATCAGACACACGGACGGACTTGTTGAAGATGTACTTCTAATCTAGAACTGCTAGCTCTCAAGCACAGCTGCTAAGCAAACTTTGCTACGAAAGTTTCAAAGTCCGGCTTCTCCCGGCTGTTGAAGGAAAGGTAGCCTGTATACGCATGTAGAATGAATTGCCCTACCACTAATGAATTAAAAACATCCAATTCGACAGTATCGGTAGTCTGCCCGCTATTTAGGCTCGATCGCAAGTCAGTGGCATGCTATCAATAGTTTTTGACATATGTATTTGGTATGCTGTAAGCTATTTTGTTGCGATTGCGTTGCTACAGTGGCATAGATAGCACATCATAGATTTTAGATAGAAAAATAGCTAAATGATTTAAATATATTTATTTAATGTATTGTTTGCTAGAAAACCACTGTATTTATGTTTTTACTGATGCTTGATTGCTAGAAGTTTTCATTATATTTCAGTGGCAAAATTTGCAAGCTATACGATAGCGACGCGATTGCTATACAACTGCGATTAAGAGCTAGAATTAGCAGACTACCAAATTTGACATTAACTGATTAACAGCAGTTCGAGCGCAGAAGCATCGCAGTAGTGTTACGTTAGGTCAATAGCTAAGAGAATTGGGGCCCAGATTTAAGGACTAAACCTGGAGTATTCCGTAGTTTTACTGTTTGGTAGAAAGGAATTACCAATTTGCAAATGCTTGCCTATCAAGTAGATAATCGGCCATCATGCATCTTACGATGAGTTCTGACAGTTTTCCTTCAGACATTCTAGGTTTAGCCTGATAATATATTAAGCCCCTTCTTTCATAACATAAAGACTGTAGTGTAGACTTGTCAGCTAAAATAAAACATCCAACGCGGACTAAGCCAGCACCGTCAACAAAAATGCCGATGTGCTAAATTTGCATCGCAATGATCTATTTGCAATGATTTCCATCGATTTATTTCGTCTAACATGACCTATGTCGAATATGAGTATCAACTGAATCAGTGACCCGCTTCGGACAGTCAGACGTAATATCCGGTAGGGGACGGTCCGCACAGGAAATTTCATCAAATCGCTCCATGTTTGATAAGATAGATGATAATGTGCTTGTTATCGACGACGTTTAAGTTTAAAAATTATAGGCCTCCATGGTAAATTATTAATGCGCATGCAACTGGTAAGCCCAGAGAGTTGCAAATACATTTCTCTAAAAACTAACTAGAATTTACCTATCTACATACCTACGCACATGTATAGCTAGTAATGACAAGGAAAGAATATTCAAATATTATGCGTCATATCTGTTGTTAGGAAGGGATAAATAAGCAATTAGTGTTACCACCACCGCGAGACGTTCCGGTCACCTGCGATCTCTTTCACTCTCTCACACAAAATGGTCACACATCTCGCTCATCCATTTCATTGTCAGAAGTTCCTAAGATAAAACAAAATGACGATATTTTCTATTTCAACAATAAAAACAATATTTACGCGTGAAATTAAACATGTTTCTGATCGCTCACAGTGCCTGTACAATAAGTGCAGTGTCTAAAGACACTAGGAGGCATATTTTACAGTTTTTTCCTAAAAAAACACGATTAGTGGCAACGTCTTCACCGGACGCTCGGAAGTGCAAGACTGGTAGCGACTATAGTCTAGTTTTTAATTCGAGATCAAAAATGTAAACAAAGAAATGTCAATATATGTCATTGTCACCACACCATCAGCTGCCCTTGATGTCATCCTGGGTCTGACGCCACTGCATCTTCATATACAGCAAGAAGCGATGGCGGCAGCACTAAGGATAAAGTCAACAAACCAGTGGATAGGCACGGGACAAATCACAAACCATTGTCGAATACTAGACAAGGCCACTAAAATAATCCCCGAATCAAAGCAAGGCACTGACAAAGTAGCCAGTACCCACCTTGACAATAAGAAGTACAAACTGGCTACTGAGAACAGTGCACTGGCAGATCTAGTGCCGACATACAATATCTACACAGATGGCGCAAAAAACAAGACTGGTGCCGGTTGCGGTTACTACTCACCGGAACTTGGAATCTCAGACGCAAAAGGGCTAAATAAGACCACCACTGTAATGCAAGCAGAGGCAATGGGCTTACTGCTAGCTGCGAGGGCAATATCACATCTAGACATAACACCTAGTTTAGAAAATGAGCGTGAGGACAAGCTCCTTCTTTTTACTACAGACAGTGCGGCTGTAATATATGCACTCAGAAGACCAGTAACCAGGTCTAGAGTCATAGCTGAGTGTCATTCTGCCTTACAAAGGCTGTCAAAAAAATACAGAATAATGATAACATGGACAAAGGGACATAGTGCATGCCCGGGTAACGCCATGGCAGATACTCTAGCAAAGAAAGGAGCAAAAAAACAAGTTTGTGATGACGTAAGGAGCCTCTGCAAGCCATCAGCAATGGAAGTACGGGAACTACTACGTCGTCACACCGAGAGAGAACAACAAAACCTGTGGAATAAGACAGAGGATTGTAAACAAACAAAGGCCATGTTCCCAACTCTAAATAAGAAGCTGACAAACAACCTGCTGAAACTAAAGCGTGAGGAACTACGCATTGTAGCAGGCCTTATCACAGGTCATTGTAACCTGAATTACTTTCTGCATAAAACTGGAGCAACAGACAGTCCTCTATGTAGAGGCTGTATGCTAAAAGATGAGACCGTGGAGCATGTACTGTTGCACTGCGAAGCCACGGAACAGATACGATTTACAATCGGACTACAAGAGTCATTCTCATCGACGACATCCTCACCACCATCACACAAGTCACTGGAGCAGCTATGCCAGCGACCCAAGGTCCTTCTCCGCTACGTTAAGGAGTTGGGATGGCTTGGGTAGAAGCTGGCGGGGGAAATGCACAATACACCCCAAGCGGGACGTCAGTGCAGGACATATCGCCCCCAAATAGAATAAGAATAAGAATAAGAATGTCATTGTCAAACTGATAAGTCAGGGTGTTCAATAGTTTTTCTTCAAAAATATTCTCACAAGTGTGGCTATTAAAAACAAAAAAATCTTACACAATTTTTTTCAGGCTTGAATATATGCGTAAATATGTACGCGCATATAAATGTGTTTTATTGTTTCATAATAATGCAATAAATTATAGCATTAAATATATTTTTTACATTAAATGCTCCATCCGTTCCCAAAATTAGAAAAATTATCAAGTACTTGTAATTTTTTTGCACGGTTAACACCTTTGTTTACATTTTTGATCTCGAATTAAAAACCAGAGTATACGTCAATTACCTTGCATTCGTCTTAGTGTGGGTATAAATGCTAATGATGCATATAGTAAAACAATAAATGGAGTACACAGTAGTAGTTATATCTACACTCAAGAAATATGCAGACTAGGATAGAAACAATATCATCTGTTTATGATGATGAAATGCCTGCAATCCAATTATCTATAATGCGCCAGTTTTTTTTATATATTTTTTTATGTATATAGTGTCACTTGCGTTATTCAGACTAATTTATGGATATCTCTTTCATTAAAATCGATTGAGCCGTTTAGAAGTTATGGTGGAATAAAGAAAATCACAAAAATACGTACTTACATGAACCCTGAAAACATAACTCACCTTTGTGCAGTCGTGTAATAATCACATAGATAGAAATTTAACCTAAAAAAGGTTTAAACCTATTAAGCAGATAAAACCTCCTTTCACTTTAACTTACCGCGGCTTTGCATACTCAATCACCAACTAATCGTCTAAAAGCTCCATCCAACCATAAACAAGCCGGACCGGCGATAAATTCTACACCCGCCTTACGGTACTTAATTTTTAATTCGGCCGTCTTCGCAGGTCCGCTCGCCTCGACGGTCGATCTGAGACTGATGGGTTCGGGCCGCGGCGGTGACCGCAATCCTTAGTTATTGCGACTACCCTCATTTGTTGTTTGAGTTTTAAATTAGCGGTGAGAGTACGTGGAAAATTGTTTTAGTATTCGATGGAAAGGAAATAAATGTTGTATTGAATAAAAAGTGGTGGGTATATCTTGTTAGAAGTGATGGCATCAGTTTTTGTTCAGTTTAGTTTTACGTACAACATTTTTGACTGAAATTATTTTCATACGCAGTCCTTTCCTAAAAGAAGTGATAGTTTAGATTAAGTTTGGCAGATTCACTACTAAATACTAAACTTAATAATAAAGCTACTAATCAATAAAATTAAATATCAATGCTACTTAGGTTAAAAATATTGTATAAAAGCCTTGTTACAAAATACTACCGTGTTGGTTGAATGCCGAAATAGTCTTTTTGTAATCTCGAAATCTTAGGTTCGTTTCCTGTATTCCCAGATTGAATCCGATCTATATAAAACATTGTAACATTATGACTTGGATGTGGACCAGACAGTTATTACGGAGCAGTCTGGAGAATTGAGCAAAGAATAGAAAAAAATAATCTCTGAATTGTGCATGGTAGATGGCTTTCGCCCTATTAACTGTGACCAAAACAGATCTGGTTAAACAGGGGTGTTTAGAGACTTGGCCTACCCCTTCGAGGAGTTTAGGCAATTTATGACAAAACGTTAGTCAGTTATTAATTGATAACTACCTACGACTTTTTTTAATAATAGATTATTTAGTAGGTAACTGCTTGCAGTACTGTATTAGCCAAATATTCCAGTGCCAAACACAGCCTCCACAATATAGGGGGGGGGGGGGGGGGGGGGGGGTTGCCATAATCCTACGATTGGCAGGTGGCTTGGGGGTTGCAGTGTGAGATATCAGTTTCTCAGAAAATGCTGCTGCCCATCTTCTGGCCAACCCATGAGTGTGTGATTTTCTAGCCCGGTACCCCACGGGTGGTAATTGCTTGTTTACTTGCAATTGCAAAACATGCTCTTATCGTACAAACATGTTCAATCCTCTGTCATGTGTAGGGACTAGTTTAACCTCCGTATCTTTTCTTACCCCGTGGGGTGCCGTGTTATAATGCCACCCCCCATTTCTTCCGGTGGATAGTAGTAGGAAGGGACTTAGGGTAAAATACCGGTGAGCAGCAGTACCGTCTGAAGAACTGACAACTTCTACTGCGATCCCCAAAACGCCTGCCATGCTTGGAGATTATGGCAAATCCTCCTTTTTTTATTGCTGATAGGTAAGTCTTTGATCACAATCTCGCCTGATGGTAAGTGATGATGTGGTCGAAGGTGTCAACAGGCTTAACCTAAAATTACTGGCTCTCAAGGACAGCTGCCGGAACACACCGTTAGGTGCTTGGCGACAGATTTTCTACTTGAAGATGGTCGCTAGCCAAGCGGGCTTTCGCAAAATGCCCTTCCACAATGTGGTGAAACTCAAGCCTGCGGTGGGATTCGAACCATTGATCTGCTGCGCGGCAGTCCATAGCCAATGCCACTGAGCCATCACTGCTTCAAATGCTGATGATAAATCTTTTCTTTGGGGTGACTTCAGCTCGGCAGGGGAATTTCCAGCTGGGTAATTGCTACTGTACAGTATATCAAATGTACAACGGATTCTATGCGAAAATCCAAGCAAACATCCCACCGCGTCGAGTGCTGAACGCAAAAGGTGCGTAAGTAAAAATACCATGATTTCTCAAAGGGATGTTGCCCCACCCGACGAGCGAGTAACGCACGACTTAACTTTTTGACCGGGATACCTTCAGCGACGTGATCAGAATTGGTGCCAATTTGGTTCAAGTTAGACGCTTTTAGATTTGAAAACGTTATTTCTATATAGTAAGACGCTATTATCATGTTTATGTAAGAAGATACTTTCAATTCAACATTAGAAATAGTTATAGACTGTAGCTTAGAAAAATATATTCCATTTAGAAATTATTGCTGTACAAAATATTTTATTGCGAACGGAAATTGAACCCACGTTCTCTGATTTCGCGCCGGATGCCTATTCCGTTCTGGTTCGATTCCAGTCCGGAACAAAAAAAATTGTACTCCTATAATTTGTAAATGTGAGTTTCGCTCAGCACGCGATAGTACTTGTAATCATATTAAGAAAAAAAATATTTCCATAGCATATACCTATTTTCATCACTTACGACTATCACCGAACAAACCCATCAAATTGAAGCCCAAAAGTAAAAATATGTAAGCCTTGGAGGCACTAAACAGTTTTTTCAGGCGGCAGTTCTTGAAAACCAGTAGTACCTAATTATGAAATTAAAGGCACATGAAATTAGAACTGTATGCCTCGGGGCGCAGTGCAGTTCGTCACTTGTGATGAAACACATCTGTTATTTTCAATGGTCTTGTTTATAGATGTCGCTCCATCCCAATACGATAGTTAAAGAACGATAGGACAAAACTTGAGTTATGACGTCATTGTCACGTTAACTCAATTGCTTAGAGCATACAGCATACCCCGGCTAAAGGGGTGGATGGACGCGGGTTCGAATCCAGCACATAACTTAAATTTTTCCTCTCACATATTTGTAATTTTGTAACCGAATGGAGATAGTTTTATTCCCATCGAATACAATACATCGATATGTTTCTTTTATTTTCTATTACTTAAGCCACACCCTTACCACGGAATCCGGTGTGTTTTTTCGCTCCGATGATTTTCAGCCAGATCTCTTGTTGATCTGAGAAAGCCGAATTTTTGGCCGAAACGTGCGTAAGTTTCGTAATATTAGGGTTACCCTAGTTTGTTAGCTGGGTGCCGATATTCATTGTTGAAAGTATTTTATTTGGCATTTTCCATGTCAGTATTTGTACAGGTCTCGTTATGTTTTGTAGCAATCAGCTTATTTAGAAAATTTGGGCCCTTTTTTATAAAATGTGGATTGGGAGTTTATATATTGTTTATTCGACAATGTTTTGTCGTACAAATTTTGTTCTGTTTATTGCTGATTTTGAAAACACTAAATATTTTTCTCATTTGAATTACTTATAAGTTCAATCGAGTTTGGAAAAAAAACACCCATTACCCGATTTAGAGCTCTTCTCAACTAATCTACCTAGAGACAAAAATAACCATTTTGAAGCAGTGATGGCTCAGTGGCATTGGCTATGGACTGCCGCGCAGCAGGTGCATGGTTCGAACCCCGCCCAGAGCTTGAGCTTCACCGCATGGTGGAAGGGCATTTTGCGAATGCCCGCCTGGCTAGCGACCACCCTCAAGTAGAAAATCTGTCGCCAAGCACCTAACGGTGTGTTCCGGCAGCAGTCCTTGAGAGCCAGTGAAATAACAGGCAAAATGAGACTTAACAGGTATGTCTCAAGGTGATGGGCGCAGTGCAGTTCGTCACTTGTGATGAAATGCATCTGTTATAGGCAGAGGATACCGCTTAACATCAGGTGGGCCTCGCGCTTGTTCCTTCACAATAACAATAAAAAAAAAAAAAAAACCTTATTGCTGCTTTTGGATTAATAGAGCTGAGGTTTTCACTGGTCATTCAACCGGTGTAAATGCACAAGCGATTATTATATGATACAATGTTATTATAGCATTAATATAATGAATATAATTATAAGTACAATAAATTAAGTAAATAAATTAAAGTCACGATAGTAGATCTTTTTTTGTTTTCTTTGCATTTTTTGAGAACATTTACCATAGAAATGTTTTTTTTTTACATTTCAGATAGAAGAGATTTCAAAGAACGAAAAGCACGCCAACTTTTTTATGATATTTTTGCAAATATTAAGTCAAAATAAGGTGAAAATATAAATATTTTTAAACAAAAAACATTTTCATTAGTAAATTTGGCTTTAACTTACCTTTTTATGTCCTAAACAGACATAAAAAGGTAAGTTAAAGCCAAATTTACAAATGAAAATGTTTTTTTTTGTTTAAGATAAAAATAAAAAACCAAAATCTTTGTTATTTGAATTTTCGACATAAATTTTGAGGTCAAGTGAAAAATGTGTCTATGCAAAAGCTGTAGCCCTTTGTATTACCTACAATTTCGTAGTTGAACTTTTTCTCCATAGGACTTGTAGTTTTGCCGGAAATCGACATAAACCGTTTTTTACCATTAAAAACTCACCCCCTTCCACTTTCCGACCTCAGATCGCCCGTAAATTATTTTTCCTTTCATTTTTGTTATATTCTCTTCCTTTTTCAACGGGTTTCATCCTACTATTATTATTTTTTTGTTTCGGAAATTATTGACACTGCTCTCTTAGAGCCTTTTGCAATTTTAGATATTAAGTAATTTCCTTTGGAATAGCACCGATTGTTTTTTTTCCCATTGTCTGGTGCGTTTGCCATAATAATATTAAAGGAGAACCTGTTGGTGTTGATGTTAGAAAGGCTTCCAGCTTTATTTAGATTCATCATCATCATCATCATCAGCCGGAAGACAACGGCTGTTGAAGAAATGCCTCCCCCATAGTGCGCCACAAAGAACGGCTAATAGCCGCTTGTAACCATTGACCTGCGACTTTCACGATGTCGTAAGTCCACCTAATGGGAGGCCTACCAACTCTACGGCAGTATATTCCAAGCGCTCGTAGCGAAGTTTACTTAGCTGTTCTCAACCGATCAGCAAAGTTAAGCAACGTCGCCCGCGGTCGAGAGTTGGATGGGTAACCGCTAGTGACATTACTACTGAGCGTTCCCGTGCTTCGGAGGGCACGTTAAGCCGTTGGTCCCAGTTGTCATCTTAGGATGACAGTCGTTACAGCATGGTGGTAGGGCATTTTGCGAATGCCCGCCTGGCCCACCCTCAAGTAGAAAATCTGTCGCCAAGCACCTAACGGTGTGTTCCGGCAGCTGTCCTTGAGAGACAGTACTTCTAGGTTAGCCTGAACAACATCTTCGATCACATCATCACTTACCATCAGGTGAGATAGTGGTCAAAGGCTAACCAAACAGGCATAAGAAAACCCCTTTTTATAGTGAAATCCCTATTTATTTAGATTACTTTGGGACAAATTTCGCTTACTCTCCCGGAACACGAAACTATCTCAAAAACTAAACTACTTATGAATCTGAAATATTGGTATATTGTAACCTGTCATCTGTGACTATGTACTATATCTCCCATTTAACCAAATAGCTGAAAAACCAAGAAACATTGATTTTCGTTTACGGGCTGTTGGAATAGGAAGTTTTTTAAGCACTTGTAGAGAAGTTTGCTTAGCCATTATTAATCAATCAGCTAAGTTAAGCAACGTCCACCACGGTAATTACCACTAGTGACATTACTAGTGAGCGCTTCCGTGCTTCGGAGAGCACGTTAAGCCGTCGGTCCCGGTAGTTGTCTTCGGATGGCTGTCGTTATAGCATGGTGGTAGGGCATTTTACGAATGTCCGCCTGACTCGCTACCACCCTTAAGTAAACAATCGGTTGCCAAGCTCCTAATGGTCTATTCCGGCAGCTATCCTTCTCTACATCATCACTAACCATCATGTGAGATAGTAGTCAAACTATCAGCTATAAAAAAAAGAACCCTTAAAGAGCAAGGTCAAACTCGCATGCAGCCCAAATCAACATGGTTGGCTGTTTAGTTTTACTTTTAAGTTTGCATTAATATAAAATCAAGTTTGAAGCTCCTCTGTATTACCATAGATTAATATACCTACTGAATATTTTAATGTTTTAGGCAGCGATGCTAAGTAACTAAGTTTATAAATTTTGGCAAAGCAAATATTTTGTTTATTTTAATTAAAATTTAAAATCGCCCTTGTTTTATAAGCTGCTAGAAATTTTGTCACACTTATATTGTAAAGGTTTTTTTGTCTGTGTGTTTGTTTGTCTTCTCTTCAATTATTCACGGTTGGAGGGATTTGCATGAAATCTTGAGGGTATAGATAGTGGAGGACCTGGATTACTATCAGATAATTTTATTCATCAGCACAGCACTATATCTTATTGTCAGCGGGGGTGAAACCGAGGGATGCAGCTAGTATTACATATTACTCCATTACTACAAGTCTTCAGCAGAGTCTAAGAAAGTTTCTTTAAAATATTCACGTTACGTTAAATAACATGTAGATATTTCGAAAATATTTAACAACACGAGCATTAAAGCAATGTATATTATACATATATTTTTTATTGTACCGCGTGGAGCGCCGGGAACAGCATCTACTGAGGAACTGATATCTTAAACTGCGATCCCCAAGACGCCTGCCAAGCGAGGGGATTATATCAAACACCCCCTAAATGGAGGAGGCTGTTCAATAGTGAACAATCCGGATGATACAGCATATTATACAGGGTTGTTGGTAAAATGCTAACAACCTCTTAGGGTTGACTTCTGCTAGTCCTGTGAAAAATTTTGATATAATTTTTTTTTTTGGTTTGCATTTTTTTGTGGGCGCTCTTTTCTCTGTGTCGGCATTAAAACACATAAAAAAAACAAACAGAAAAAACATCTCAAAATGTTTCTTAGGACTAGCAGAAGTCTACCCTAAGAGTTTGTTAGCATTTTACCAAAAACCCTGTATATTAATATTTGTTATACGTGTATGAGATTACAATAATATACCAAAGAAAACCAAAATTTCATCACAGAACAACGCAAGGACCTCCCACTTTGGCGCGAGCTAACATGCAAATAAAATTCGGTTACCCGTTTCACTTTCAAAACAAAAATATTCAAATGACTTGCAAAATTAAAGTCGTCGTGTTTTTCTGTGAAATTTTCAGGTTATTTCATGCGTGGATATCACGCAAGGTAATTTTATTCATAAGAGCGAGTGTCGCGGGGCCCTCCTGTGACCCGTTCGCATAATATTACTTTCTGTTATCTTTATGTGACTTTCTCGACACAGATACAAAGTTTAATTCTTTGGGTGAAACTCTAAGCTTCGCATGAATAAGTAATTGTCTATGACCGAATTAAAGCTGAATTATTTACGCATGCTGCACGAGATGCGACGGTATTTTAATAACAAGCAAAACGCTTTAAAAACTAGCAATTATTTTAAAACTTAGTTCTAGTGGTGTCAGATGACAGTATTAAGTAGATTAACTACGATGCATTTAAGTATTGAGTTAGAGTTAGTTCTGTTGCAGCGATTATAACTCTTTGGCTTCCTAACAGATGGCGTTAGTTGAGCAATAACATTCTATCCAAAGTTGCAATTGAATACAAAATTGTAAATGTTAATTATTTTTAAAGGTTATAATATAACGAACAAACGACACGTTGATTTTATAAAAGATGGGTTTCTTTTACAAAATCGGTGTGACGTTTGTTCGAGTTCAAACCTCTATTTTTCGGTACTGAGAGACTGCTAGATTCTCGTATGATTTCGAGGACTCTATCATGGCAACGTGAATAATGACTCCTATCAAGGAGTACGTTGCATCCAACCAGGAAATGACTTGCTGTACCTATCGCCTTCCAATAAATAAGAAAGAACTTTTTGTGGCTTTCTCCCATCTTACTAAGTTACTTTGGTCTGGAAGGGTCATCTGAAAGGGTAACGTCTTGATAGATAGAATTTTAATAAAGCAGGTGACCAATCTTATATCAAGATGCCCCACTTTAATGACAGAGGGATACAAAATTCACCTGTGGTTAACAATTCACTTTGCATTTCGAAGCTCATTGGATGTACTTACCTACTTTATAGCTATCATTTTTGTCTTGTAGAAAATAATTTAGAACTTTTATTATTATATGTAATATTACCTACGTACATTATGAGATGTTTATTTTATTTTATATATTGATGATATTGGAAATTTATCCACTTCGTACCTCCGAGATCTAAGTGCTTAAGTTTCGTTGTCCACTTGCTACAGTACCCTTCACACTTAAACACATTAGTGTTTTTATTACTTCAAGGCAGAATATCTGAAACGCAGTGCGTTTAGTACCCACGAAGACGTACTCGGTGCAGAAACCAGAAACCTATACCATCTGAGTCTAGAGTGTTCTCAAGTAAGTTTACTGTTTGGTTTAATAGCAACAATTACAAAATCACAAATATTAATATATCATTTATAGCAACAATTTTAAAAAGAACAGTTTTTTAAACTGTTATCTTGTATTTTCAGTATTGATTTAATTTAGCTAAACATATACAATTAAACTTTACATTATTTCTAACACTAAAAAGTAACTAACTTAGGAAATGACGTTCAAGTACTAACTGCATGATGATTCAAAACACTCTAAGCGCACCTGAATTACATAAGTTAATGTTGTAATTCGAATTTTAATTATTTTAATTATTAATTTTTTGTCAGTGACACTTACTCATAAAGCTGCTTTCCAACTTCATTCGCTTATTGCTTGTGTCACTTGATGATTATATGATATTATCATCAAGTGACACAGTGATAGTGTCACTTGATAAAATCAACTTGGAAATATTTTTAATATTGTTAGGTTTGCAATAACGCCTGCCATGCGGATTATATTACAAAATCACAAATGTAATCCGCATAGCAGGCGTTATTGCAAACCTAAGAATATTAAAATTATAAGGTTGCGTCATCATTTACAAGTATAAATCCAATTGCAAAATTGGTCTTGTTTGTAGTACAACGCAAGTGGTACTATAGATGTCGCTCCATCCCAATACGATGGTTAAAGAAAGATAGGAAAGACTTGAGTTATGACGTCATGTCATGTTAGCTCAATTGGTTAGATCATACCCCGGCTCAAGGGGTGGATGGACGCGGGTTCGAATCCCGCACATGACTTAAATTTTTCCTATCGTATATTTGTGATTTTGTAACTTGGAAATATATTCTTCCCTTATATGATATCAAAAACTGTCACGGTCCACAGATCATCTTGTCGGGTACTTTTGGTGAAGCGAGTCTCAAAAAGGCAAGTTTCGAACATGTATTTTTTTAATACCGCCTTACAGACATAACAAAACAACTCTAGAGGATATAACAAATACGATGCGTGGTCTAAAAGTTATAAATTATTAATATTTCTCGATATAAATAAAACATAAATATAATTACCTATATTAACTAATATAATCACTTCTTGTGTTTATAATTAAAATCGTATAAGTAGAAATTAATTTCTAAGCAACCATGTTTGCCTGAAAGGTTTTTTCCATTTTTTAAAAGCACACTTGTAAATAAATTTGTCCAAAAAATTTTCTTACACTATTTAAATCGAAGCAGTTACGGCTCAGTGGCAATGGCAATGGACTGCCACGCAGCAGGTCCATGGTTTCAATCCCACCGCGGGCTTGATCTTCACCGCATTGTGGAAGGGCATTTTGCGAATGCCCGCCTGGCTGGTGACCAAGTATAAAATCTGTCGCCAAACACTTAATTCCGGCAGCTATCCTTGAGAGCCAGTAATTCTAGTTTAAGCCTATTAACACCTTCGACCACATCATAACTTACAGGTGAGATTGTGGTTAAAGGGTTACCTACTATAAATAAAATAAAAATGCGCTTTTCTTTTACGCTCACTAACATGCAAAACGAGGTATCTCCGTCCTGCGCCCTCACTGATATTTTTCATAGACCATCTATGTCTTCACTCTATATTATGCAAGCTACACAGCTTATTGTGCAAACTGCTTTACAGATCTACAAGATACGTATACATTCTACACAGATGATTCCCCGGAGCCGTGTGCTGATGACGTCACAACCCGGAGTCTGTAACGGCACCCGATTATCACTTTATATGTGTGTGTGCTCGCGCCACGGTCACGATTCATGGACATCGCTGTTTTACGATGCTAAAACGTGGCATCATTAAATGATTTCAAAAGCTGTATTGCGATAAGCTCAGAATATCAGCTCGTACCCGAAACTTTCTAAGGCAATAACGACAAAAATATTTTAAAATATCTTCTATATCAAAATATTTTACTAAGAAATATCTGAATGCTTGTATTTGTTAGAAGTGAGAATAGTCTTCACCACATTGCGTTCTTTTCAACGTTCACCCATAAAGCCTTCAAGCAAGTTACCTCCTGATACGTCTAGTGTTAGCTAGATGAGTTTATTCACTTAGATTTATCAACGTTATTTCTAGTCTATGATCACTGCTAGTATATATTCATTTGGGAGTCTGTGCTGTAACACTAACGCTGCGTGACATAAGCTTACGTCATGAGACACAAGTTGTTTCTACAGTCTTTTACTAACTGCCAAACAGGCTAGAGCACTGAGCAAGTGGCAAGACCTAGCTGGACCTAGCTATATAGTGAAACTTGTGACAGAGTATGTTAGAAAGTTAGCGCGCAGTATACCTTAAGAGCCATTTCACAAAATCACTCTACTGAAGTTTATGTAAATGCCAGCGCATCGCTTACACAGGCGAAAAAAGTGACGACGGAATAGCGAGACTGTGAGTAACATATTTTGATACTTGCACTCATTTTAAAAACTGTGGCTTTGGAATGAGTAAACAATCAATTTCTTGTCGATTACTTACATTTATTATGATTATAATGATTATAGGACAGAAGTAGGCAGGCAAACTAAAGAGTCTACCAACATTGTGAATCTTATAGGTAAGTATTTAAATTTTATCCTTGTTGAATAAAAATTAGAAATATTTAAATCATTTATTGTAACAATATACTTACATTTAACGCCGTAAAACTATATAAATATTGGACGTAACGGCATTGATCTTGTCTTTCTAGGATCTATGATTTCTGGGATTAGGCAATCATTGTAGAATCGTACCAATTTCGGAAGCATTTGTACTTGCCAAAAAACATCATCTCTATTTATTCTTACTACCTTTAAAGGAAAATCAGGTCCAGTCCACACAGCAAATAAACATGTATTTTTTTTAGTAATGTGCAACTGGCCTTGAACTTGATAGTACCAATCATGATTTTGGTTCATTTCTATTTGTGATTTATTTAATTTGAAACATTTAAGTTTCTTTTCTAGTATGGCAGTATCAGGATCCATTCCGAACACGGAGCTAGGGCACTTTACTTCGACTAAACCTTCATTGCACAACCCGTCAGGTGTCGCTCCTAAAAAACAGTATTCCATATCAATGAAAAGTCCACACTTTTCTATCATCGTGTTTTCTTGTACACTCAGTTGTTGCAAAGCCTTTGGTTCATTGTCTCTGCCGTGTTTCACTGAGGCAATGTTATCCAATTTGTATGAATAGAGAATGGATTTCACTAAAGGAGCAGAGTTTTGATTTGCTCGTCTTTTACAAACTTTCCCAAAGGAAGACGCTGTGAGTATACATCTTCTAAGCTCAAGCCACAAAGCACTTTCGGCTTGTAAGACAGTAGCTCTCTCAATTTCATGGCGTCTAGAAGCTTGTTCTTTTAAATTTTCCAAAAATAGTGATTTCCCTCGTTCATAGTCTTCAGTATCCATATCCGGTCGTTCACACTGACTGCCATAATGACCATCAACAGGATTGAGGTTTATTTTTTTACGAGCACTGCTTTTACGAACCAATACTTCTCGAGCATTTTTAGCATGTCTCCTCGCCTCCAACAGTTTCAGAGATTTTCCAGGACTAGTGTTGTAAACCGATTTATACAATGTGTATTGTGGCTTTCCTGTATTAAACGATACTACTGCAGCATAGCATCGAGTAGTGTAAGAGTCTTTGAGAGAAAAATTCACTCTTTTTCCGCCTACCATCTTAGCTACAATGCTGTTGAATTGCTCAGCACGATTATTTGTGTAGCAATGTAATAGACTCCTAGAATTAAAAGCGAGTTGAGACGCGTTTTTTTTAAGTTTTAGTATCAGTGTCGGTATAAGTGGGATCAGATTCTGTTCACTTTTTCTTTCCTCTGTACAGTAATAACTGTCACATTGTGTATGGTCCCCAAAGATGTGACGGGGACTATTAATGATGTCTTTTTGAAGATTTTCGATTTTAGTTGAAACTGAATCAGTGTTCTGTTGCCTGTGCTTCACAGCAAAACGTACAGCAGTTCTTAATCTTTTCAAACGATCCATATTCAAAATTTTGCGTTCACTTAGAGGAATGGCAGTATCTTTTTGTAGTTGTAAGTTTTTCCCATTATAATTTCTCAGCAGATGGTTTGTGCACTCAATTTTTTGGATAGGTACATCAGGGTAAGGGCGACTCTCTAAGATATTTTTATAGGTACTAGAGTCCCCATCTGCTATTAAAGTTTTATATATTAAATTCCGGTCGTTAATAGAATTTTTAAAACCTTCCACCAATATAGCTTGCTCCATACTTGTAGACGACCCCGAATGATTTTTTGTGCACTTGTGGGTTCTAGCGGGCTGATCTTTTTTTTTCGCTCGGGCACAAATGACGCAATATTTATTGCGAACCCCGATGTGTAGCACTTTGCCACTATGCTCTCCGATAATGGCCGCAACACCCGAAAGAGCCGAATAATTATTTTTATAGGAACGTTTACCCCAACAAGCATCCGCTTCGACCGGTATCATTGCAATACCGGCATTATTAATGTCGCCACGTGACTTTGCCGCTTCAATTTCCTGTTTGGAAGCAGTAACCATTGTTTCTTCGGCTGCAGTCTTCCACATATCAGAAATAGCATCATGTGTTTTACTATAAAGCCGAAATGGCATGGTTGGTAAACCTATCGATGCAGTGATTTCATTTAGGTTTGAAAGACCAATTCCAGTAATTATTGCACCTGATACCGCCCCAGCATTAACGTCGAGGCTAGATTGTTCCTCAGAGTCAGATGTTTTCAATATGAAGCTTGATCCACAAAACAAACACTTCAAGTTAAATTTTGATATAAGACCTACTTTTTTCTCATTTTCTATTTTAAGGTAGTTTAATTTACAGCCGAACTTATCGCTATGTTCACTTATGGACATTAACTGCCTCCAAAAATATTGAAAATCAATTATTCGCCTGCCATCTACTACGTAATCTTCCTAAAACAAAAAATATAGTAAGTTACTTACGTACTTAAACTAAAATAATATATAAAAACATATTGAATTTAACCATGAAAAGTATTTACAATTGGGTGAGAAACATCCATTGATTCGTCAGGTTCGTTGTGTTTTTCAAAAAGCTCTGTCTCCTATAAAATAAAAATATAATAGATTAATTAAAACCGAATCAAGTTATGATTGGAGATCTGATGTGTGATATATGATGTGAGATTTATTGCATGCAATACTTACAATATCTATGACCATATCTGATTCCTTCGTATAGGAACCCAAAACAGTGGCATTTTCGACGGTATTATGTTCCTCAGTACGACTTATCTTATTTCTCATTCTAAAATAAAAGAATATAATAGTTAAGTTTTTGTAGTACGAAAAAAAAAACACGCAAACCTAGTCAATTTTCTTTTGAATGAATCAAATAAGCTGTTGTCGCTTCTCCGTCAGTGTACCACTAAAATTCTTCTCAGTAATAAGTACTTAAATAGCTGTCTAGTATACAGAGAAGACAAAATTATTCAGCTGTATTTTTTGACATAATCACCTATATAACTTGTACCCGTTACTCTATGATATTCTTATATCTATGATAATTTATAGAAGAAAAAAATTGCGACAGTAACAACTGTATTTTTACTGTAGTAAAGATATAATTATGTTAATTATGATTCGATCTAATGACATTATTCTGTTATTGATTGACATATATTATAAATACAAACCTTGCTTCTGTTGCTTTATATATGGCTGCATAATTGTGACGTTTCCTTTTTTTAACACAATGGTAAACAGGATCCTTTCTTCCCATTGCTAAACACAAGATATGTAGTTACTTGATAAAGTAGTAAATATTGTAATGTGAAGTAAACTAGGAAATAAAATTCATTTTATATAGGTAAAGGAGAAAAAATCAATGATATTTTTCAATATTAATACAAATCAAAGACATATTTGACAGACAGAAAAAAATAAAATAGTTTCTTCTTTTTAAACAGTATTAAACAAAGAGGTTTTCTAACATTACTTAACAAGACAACAATACATGTAGTATGGAAAACAAAAATAAACTCTAACTTTTTACTTTAAAAAAAATACCGACACGATCAAAACTCTGTGGTCGCATTATAAACTTGCGTCTAAGCGTATCGCGTACGTAACGTGGGAGCGCGGCAAAACGAACACAGATCCTACCTCGAAGAGCGCTCGCGCGGTACTGATCGGCTCGCGCTTGTACATTTCAATTTATAATCATTTAGAGTAATGTTAAATATTTTTTCGTGTCTAACAAAGCAGAGTTAATATCATATTTTAACTGAGATCAGATTAATTGAAGAATGTACTTTCTTTTGATATAATATCAGTTTGGAATTACACTTTATTTAACGCAATAAATCGTGTTAAACTGCTGATATAATTCGTGGAAATTGGCGAAAGATCTTTATTTTTTTTTCTATAATGATGATCAATTATCGATATTCTAGTACACTGTGTGTCAACAAGATTATATTCCTGATGGATAGATTTTTTTGGTTAGTTAATTTGATGAGTTTTTATACAAGAGATAGAACTCTGAAGTTTGCTATATTCCATTTAATTCGTAAAACGAGGTGCGGGAGATTGCTCACTACAAAATAATTAAAGTTATGCTTGTAAATGTGGTACATTAACTGAAAAGAGGACAGATTATTCTATTTATTTCAATTATTCAACTATGTGTGAATCTTTCCTATGATAGTAAATTAAGCGCTTAAAATCTACGATTACGCGCATTAAAATGTGAAATGCCTCTTAACCATTACATGATTTTATTACAGGAAAATATTGGACAGGCCTATACGTATGGAAGATGGCATTAATTCGTGGAATCAATTGTCAACCAACAACCTGTCTCTAAACTATTAGGTATACAGGGTTATTGGTAAAATGCTAACAACCTCTTAGGGTTGACTTCTGCTAGTCCTAACAAACATTTTGTGATGAAATAATATTTTTTTTAAGATTTTTTATGTGTTTATTTATGTGTATATGACGGAATAAGCACAAGGACCACCTGCTGTTAAAAGTTTATTGTGCCTGTAATTTAATATTTTGTATTACTTAGCTCGATGTAAATATTCAAAACTCTATTCATAGGGATCACGGCGCGGTCCAGAGTTGCCGCGCGCTCTCAGCTCGGAGTAGGCATTATCTTTTACTACGAGACACAGAACTTAAAAGTGTCATACAGTACCAGAAAAACTTATTGTTTTATTAAGTTTTGAGTCCCTCCGAGCCAAAAGAGCCAGCCGCGGCAACACTGGACCGAGCCGCGCTTCCTTTGAATAGAGTTTTGAATATTTACATCGAGCTAAGTAATAAAAAATGTGAAATTTTAAATTACAGGCACAAGATAATTTTAACATCAGGTGGTCTTCGTGCTTATTCCGTGATATACACATAAATAAACACATAAAAAATCTTTAAAAAAATATTATTTCATCACAAAATGTTTGTTAGGACTAGCAGAAGTCAACCCTAAGAGGTTGTTAGCATTTTACCAATAACCCTGTATACCTAATAGTAGCCGGCAGCCGAACTTGTCGCTAAAATATTAGTAATTGGTAAGTACACTTTATTTTATTCTCAGTAACATACGAGTACTTATAGATAGTGATAAAATAAAGACCTATATGTTAAATCCTTGTAACTCTATAACTAAGAGACATTCTAGCTACAGCGATCACTTTTAGGAGGCGAGACGCTGATGACGGTAACGGCGTAATATCCTGGAGTCGGTAACGGCGCCCGATTATGACTTTATATGTGTTCTTGTGTTTACGACGCTCCAGGGTGAGTTTCAAACGTGAAGCTGCTTCGAGGTAACAAGTACGTGATACTACAAAATGTGTTGGATAAATGTTGGATATAATGAAGTCTTTGTTTTTAAAGTTACTAAATATCCTGCTAGCAATACACGGGCACGAATTCGGGCATTTATGAATGAATCATTTTTAACGCTATATGATGCGCACGGAATAAGGGATATTTTCGATTGCCTGTTAATGTTTTGAAGTATTATCAGTCATTTCTGCGGACTATAAAATACTGTTTTTTTTTTATTTTATTATGACGACAAGTACGGGACCCATCTGATGTTAAGCGATAACTTCAGCCTATAACATATGCATTTAGTCATAAGTGCAATGCGCCCGTCAAGTGTCCACCCCGACACATACAGTTAAGTTAAGTCTCATGTGCCTGTAATTTTACTGGCTCTCACAGATTGCTGCCGGAACAACGGAACAACTGGCTCTCACAGATACTGTTAGGTGCTTGGCTACAGATTTTCTACTTTATTGTGGTAGCCCGCCAGGCGAGCATAGGCAAAATGCCCTTCCACCATGCGTTGAAGCTCATGTCGGCGGTGGGGGTCGAACCAAGGACCTGCGGCACGGCAGTCCATAATAATGTCAGGGCCTGAGATAATCGTACATATAAATCCCCTAATATTGCCGTATATTATTTCAGGATATATATCTGTCTAAGTATATAAATACAAATAAATCTGTATGACTGGATAGTAAGGCTAGGGGTGTGAAATGTACTGTTTGGTGAAGGGTTATTTAGCGTACCATATGGAAGTCTTGTGAAAGTGGCGAAGGTGACGTGAATAACATTCGGTAACAATGTTATTTCAGAATGTTTAAGGCGGTTATGGTTCTTGTCCACGTCTTCGTATAATTGTTTGTAAGTACTTTAGTATACAAACCGCTCAAAACAGTGAGGCTCCTATACAATACTTTGATGTTCAAAACTGTTATTTTCGTCAGTACTTTTTAAGATACCTAACGTACGAGATAATTGGCAAACATAAGAAGCCCGTCGTGTGATTTAAAAAAAAAAGTAAGTGTGTGCTTTTCAGTTTAAGGGGATGATACATGATAACCCACGGGGTTGGGTACAAAATTAAAGATATCAAAAACAAATACCAATTTGTTTTTGATATATTTCTTGTATTAAATTGTGTATGTTCCCCTATGGAAAAAAATATCTTATTACATATTTGTTTTGATTTAAAATTCTACACCAAATATCTATTTCGTTTGCGATCCCCAAGTAGAGGCATACAGGCAGATAGCAAAGAAACATAATAGGGCTCCGTTTTGCCGTTTAGGTGCGGAATCCCTCCAGTGTTCGATATTGCATTTCAAGCTAAATTAGAATGCATTAAGACCCAAATTAGAATCTAAAAATATATCCTGAGAATTATCAGATCCTTATAAATAAGTTTGTTACCAAAACGTGTCAAGTGATTTTGGTATAGAAATAAAGTGTCGTGTTATGGAAGAAAATTCCCAACTACTCCTGAACAATATTGATGATTTTTATTCAAATTTAAGACGAAGAGGGCTTTGGAAATGTCAAGCTGAGGGCATAGGATGGCGAAACCTAATTTCGCATGCGAGTGAGCGAAACAGAACTACGCATTATTTAAATAAAATAAGCGATGTTATAAAAATGTGTTCATGAAAAAGTGAGCGTTTTAAAAACGGAAAATTTTTCTGCTTCTTTATACATACCTAGTTGCTTCATGATAATTAGAAATATTTTTTATTGACACGATTTACTACGTATTCTTATGTATATAGACGCAAAACTTGATTATACGAAAGTTTAGAGCTGTATTCATGTTGTTTTCTATCAAGAGTAATGTATGGAATTGTGTTTTCGGATCAGGCACAGTATTTATCATATCCTTTATAATATTTTCATTTCTGTAAGGCGTACACTCTTTCTAAATAGCATGTTCAAAATTTGCCTTCTATCTACTTCTACTTAATATCTTTGATCAGAACGTCAGTATTTATGATTTTCATAAAACAGAACCATAAGAAAGCAGTGTATACACTGCTGAACATAGCCAGGGGGAGCGGGGGTTTACCATAATCCCCACGCTTTGCAGGCGGCTTGAGGATCGCAGTGTGAGATATCAGTTCCGCAGAAAGTGCTGCTGCCCACGTTCTGGTGTGTTATCCTTAGTCGTCTCTTACGACACCCACAGGTAGAGATGGAGTATGACATTCTAGCCCAGCACACCACGTGCAAATGAAGCAACGTAATCTGTATACATACAATAAAATGTACTAAAAAAACTATCTCCCTAAATTAAGCTTGTAGAGCTTAATTTAGGGACTTAGTGTTACCCTCCATGAAAACAAAAAACCACCAGTCGGGTACAATATCTACTAACTCTCATCATAAACACTAAGAAATATAGCCACACAATGTTGACATTTACACAAAAAGGTTGAAACATAAAGAAATTTCGCACCATTTGTAAACAAACGTCAGGGATATCTAGGACTTTTCGTCGGGTAATACACATAAAACCTTATGAAATACAGTTCAACCCTTTTACGTTAGTATATAGTGTATGTGAACGGGCGATCAATTTTTTTTATATTTTATAGTGTATTCTTCGACCACGCGTCATATTTTATATCTATTAGATTATGAATAAACGCTATAATCGCCGTCATAAAAAAATGAGCCCTAGTAAATGTCTGCTCATATTTCTTATGCCTGAGAGATAATTCTCGTGATTCCTAGCATATTGCTATAGATTCCTAGCATATTGCTAGGCACCAATATCTCCGCCACTATTTTAAAATGGAATAAGAACTATCTAATGTAAATTTTAAGTGGAAAGTGCTATAAAGTTTTAGATAATTTAAATTAATTAAAATATTATCTCTCATTACAAAATTACTAATTTACGAGAGCAAAATTTTTAGTCATGTGCGGGATTAGAACCTCAGGGCCATTCTTTTAAAAGTAGAGAGCTGTAAAACTGGAAAGCTCAATTGTAAATATTATGTTTAGCTTAAGCACTGTAGTATACTGGAGTGGTACTGACCTTGGACTTTATAAGGGCCCTAAGATAGCATTCTGTGCATTAAAGCCTCCTAGGCAAATAATATAACTAATATATAATGTAAGGAAAAATTTAAACCACGAGCGGGTGAGAACTCGTGGTCAACATTTTTCCTTTTATTGTAATTTTGTACATTTTATGCCTATATACTATGATCAGGCACTGTTTGGATCACTAGCCTTTTTTTTTGAGGGGGGAAATGCCTTCGCACTGCCCCTCCATTACGGCAGTAGTGGAGGGGGATGTGTGGGACTTGAACCCACTAAACCCCCCCCCCCCCCGTGAGCAGTCCTCCGCCGAGTTGGGGCAAGATAGGGTAGCGTTAGCAGTCACCTACTTGCCCCGGCGGTAGGCCCGAACTTAATCGGGCTTCTGCGTCTGTGGACGGGCAACTTTGCTCACCAAGGCCGCCCCCCAGACGTTTGGGGCCGTGTAATCCAGTGGAGAGTCCCCTAACTCTCCACAAGTGTCCCCACTACGGAGAAGGCAGGAGGGGGGGGAATTGCCGCCTCCTCGCCCCTATTCGTCTGCGCTGGAGAGGATCAGCTCGTACATCATTCTCTCTGATCCGCTCCGCGGCCTCCTTCTGCACCATCACCGCTTCACAGAAGGGGACCACCGCCTGCCACGATCTCTCTCCGCTGAGCATATGGATCACTAGCCTGCCTTAATCTAAGAGTAATTTTAAATAAAATGCATACTGAAGTGTTTTTTTAAATACAATATAATAGTTTACGCAATTTTTTTATGTTATGTTGCAAGAGTTGTGTATATCAAGTTTACACGCGCAGCTATGGGCAACACACGGCTGGAAACCACTTCACAATGTGAAAACATATCTTCAAATGAAACTGATAAATCTAAAATCATTTACCCAGAAAAATACGCGTCAGTAATTCTTAGAGGCACTACATCAAACGGGGAAAAGCCGCCCGGTCAATATTACGTGTGATTTTTCAGCCTCACCACTATAATATGCTTGACTGGCCTCGAGCCCCCGATATGAGGGCCTTTGACCGGCCCCATTCGGATCACTAGTCCGTGTATATTATCTAGCTTAAAATTCTGGGAATGTGGAAATAATAGGGTGTTTTAAGAGAAGGGTTATTTTATTTTATTTTTTTATCCATAAAAACAAAACCGATGTCAGGCACTGATAAAAAAAGAGATGGACTTACTATATACAGCGTGTCCCAAAATTCAACGATAAGCCGGCATCGGAGCATGGACCTACTCATGACTCCTCGGAAAAAAAAAAAATTATAACTGTTTTTTTTTATTAATTACAGAGACTTTTATAAATTTCATCGATATTCGATACCCATTATGCTATTTTCAACTACCATGACCACAATTTTTGACATATTTTTGATATTTTTTGTGCATTAGCAACCTAAGAAGGACGGCTATCTACCACAATCCTTTAAAATTACAGAAAGTCTGTAGTTATTTTACAAAAATCAGTAAAAAAAAAAATTTTTCTTATAATTTTCATAGATTTTAACATTCTATGCACTTTCTATAGTCTGGGTTAAAAAAAAAAGTATGGACACTACCATGGCAAGTTTTATTAAAAGTTGGCGCAACTTTATAAAAGTCTCTGTAATTAAAAAAAAAAAGAGTTATATTTTTTTTTTTATTTTTTCCCGAGTAGTCATGAGTATGTCCATGCACCTATGCCGGCTTATCGTTGAATTTTGGGACACGGTGTATATAAATATTGTGGGCAATAAATTGGCGTTACTTTATTCTAAAGAATTCAGTGTTGCTTTTGAATACATACTCTACAGTAGTATTATTATATGTTCGATGCTACAGTTCAAATCACTTCAATGCGCTATTAGCACTGTTTGCACGCAAACGCTCAGTTCATAATGTTCTAAACTGACACTACCATGGCAACATGATCTCATCTATGACGTTCCCTCCGGCTGCATAAGTTGGCATCGTCAGGACCACTAAGTCCTAGTTATGAATGAAATTCTATTGTTATCATTATCGCCGATGCCAAAGAAAACATGTAGGAAAGAACACAAACGTCCGACTCAAATTTTCATAGATATTATTTTTGTTTGTGGATAGAATCTTGTACGTAAAACCATCTTGTTTACAAAACTATGCCTTGAAATGAAATACTTCAAATGTCGATAATTGAAGTGAAAGTTATTATAGATTGATTGCGAACAAGCAAATAAACAGTTAGCGGATGTTATAAGCGCGGCTGCTAATCGGTTCACATCGTTTGCGCGCAAACAGTGCATATTTTCCTATTTCAGTTACGAACCGAGCGTTTGCAATGTATTCAGCTACAGCAGTGTTTGCGTGATTTAAACCGTAGTATCTACATATAGTAATTTTCTCATTTTTTCCAGTTGGTAGGTATCTTCAGCAAGAGTCCCTCTTGGTGGGTACCTACCTACTACCGCAGTGTCAGGTTTTGTGAAACGAAGTAGAACTGTGCAAACACTCTGTATTTAGACGTGAAGGGCACTGTGGTAACTGAAATTCGGTGGCAAAGGAGACATAGTACTTACTAACGTCTCGGAGTGATGAGTGCAGTGCAGTGTCAAGCAGAACGAGGATGGTGACAATGCAGTGGACAGTCATGACAGGCGGTTTGTTCGTATCGTCACTTAATTACAATGAATCAAATATATGCAGCAACATTTTTGCCATAACTGTACCTGAGACACTTTCGACAAAAATCAACCTAATATTTTAGCAAAAGCAGTTATTTTGAATCTCTTGTGATATAGCATTTGACGCGATATCTGACGTTAGGTATACCTTCCTGTTTAGAAAAAAAGCGTGAAGTATGTTGTTAGACCTAGAAGTACTTTTAGGTATTGTGACATATTTAAATATAAATTAAACAGGTAAAAACACTCACGTTGAGGATCGAATCCGTCGACCCGGGTTTCGAGCATATCAGATGCTCATCATCAGGGCATTATTCAGGACATTCAAAGCATTCAGGACATCATTTTGTCAATATATTGTGACAAATATATTGACAAAATATAATGAATCTAAACTGCAGTCTAATATAAGAAAGTACATTTATTTGGAGCAGTTTAACGTTTCATAGTAGTGTACATAAGGTTTGGCAGTTAAGTTTCTTTATGACGAAGTAATGACAGATACACGTAATTTGGAAGTTGCTACGTACACCTAAGTACTATAAAAGGCTTACCAATACTTAACGGTAAATGTCTGTCTAATACCGCCTTGAACATACCTACGTTGTGGGTCCTTTTTATTCTGTGCTTGTGGTCTATTTGTAGGAACTTACTTTAGGTGATTGCGGAAAATATTTATATCGTTAAAAAAATCTGTTTGTGCCTAATATTCTAAGAAAAGAAAGCCACTATAGGCTACATATAATACAGTCAGCGACCTTACGTCAGCATCCCAAGAACGAGTTTATTTATAACCCTATATTTTCTTTACTATGGCATCGATACAACATGGTGGTAGGGCATTTCGCGATTATCCGTATGGCTAGCACCTTAAAGCAGAAAATCTGTCTCCAAGCACCCAATTGTGTGTTCCAGCAGCTGTCTTGTTTGAGAGCCAATAATCTTAAGTTAGCGTGAGCTACATCTTCTACCGCATCATCACTAACATCAGGTGAGATAGAAGGCAAAGCCAAGCCTAAAAGAATTTAAAACAACTAACTACACTTTTCAAGGGCATTCTGAACTTCTGAAGAGAGTTAATTTCCCCGTAGAATATAGAAAATGCTCAAACTGATAGTTCTACCCGAACAAGGAAAGGACTGCAGGTTGGCTTTGCTTTATAGGCCAAATTCTCTTTTGGTACTTTGCAAAATTATTTTATCCATGGTAGCATCAGACACAGGAACGTAACTATTTATAAGTACTGCAGCTTATTAATTAAAGTCTTTTTTTCCTTATTGCCAAGGAGTTTCCCAACAAAATAAAAATACAGAACTCCAGAAGTTGGACCATGGCGTCTTCTGGACATAGAGAAGGCTTTTGGAAGATGGGGCATGAAGGCCTTCTTTATGCTACGTGATGGCAGCAATACATCAATATAATCGCATCATGTCTGATGACCAGAACCTTCATGATATCAGTGGCAAGGTCTGAACTCAGAACGAAAAATAAAAAGTTATTCGCCATCCAACAAAATTGATTACCTTGGAAATATTATCTGTTAGGAAAAGAATTTAGTTTCTATTCAAAACTTAATTCTTAATTTAAAAAATACCTATGTACTTTGCTTAAAATATAATATAGTAAAAGTTTTAATTTGTTAACGAATATTTTAAATCAATAACTCTAAGAAATGTTTATCCACTCCATTTTAGATACAAAACTCTTGTTATAGTTTATTTATTAGATCTGACAAATTTAAAATAACTTTTGGATACAAACATGTTTTGCTCCTCATAATTTATTATTGTTGCCTTAGTATTTGTTTACGTCTAGAAATATTGTGTTTTGATACAAATTCAAACAATTGTTTTGAATAAACACCTTGATATATTTGTAAGCTGTGACCTTAGCATAGTAATACCGGACAAAAAGTTTGGCTCCATGACATGATACAAAACGCGACTTGTACCTATGTGTATCATGTAATATGGTTATATTGGTCTGTGGTATTAATGGAAGGTAACGGCAGGTTGCCCGTGGGGTGCTTGGCCAGAATGTCACCCCCCATCTCTACATGTGTGTGGCGTAAGAGTTGACTAAGGGAAATGCACCAGTAGGTGGGCAGCACTTTCTGAGGAATTGATATTTCCTCTACGATCCCCAAGCCGCCTGGAATGCGTGGGGATTAAGGCGAACCCCCCATATTGGAGGAGGATGTGTTCAGCAGTGGACTATCCGGCTAATACAGTAACGGCGGGTATACCTATTTTACCAACGAGAGCATTTCGGGCAGGATATGGTATTCACTTTTCATAGTTTAGCATTTGACTACTAGGTTCTTGGCGACAGATTTTCTACTGGACGGTGACAGCTAGACAAGCGAGTATCTTCTTAAGTTCAGTTTCCGGCCATAAGTTCTGTTACAAATAAAAATGCATTTTTTATTATGAATTAATGTAATATTACTAAAACTTATATGTACATATTTATTAAAGTCGTAGCAAAAATAAAAACATTAAGACCACCTTTGGTGTTTTGGCTTTTATAGGCCTTTAATCTGTCTGGCCACGAATCTATGGATTTACGCACTGTTTCCATGGGAAATTTCGCCACTGCTTGCTCCAGACAGTTTTTAAGAGACTCAATATCGCCGTATCCTTTAGAGCAAGCCATGTCCTATAAAACTGACTATAGTTTGTAGTCTAAAGAGTTTAGGCCTGGGCTAAATGAGGGCCAGCCTTCAGCTCTTAAAACGTCTGGAACGTTGGTTTCAAGCCAAGCTTGGGTAGCTCATGTGTTGTGACCAGGTGCAGAGTACTGATGGAAAATCCACGGTACATTTTTAAAAAGTTTATTGCTGAGTAGTTTTACAACATTATCCAAGACTGTCTCGTGATACACTTTGGCAGAAGTTTTCACTCCTTTTTTGCAAAAATGTAGTTTTGTGACGCCTTGATAAGACACGTCCCACCAAATCATCACTGACGCAGGATGATGACCACGTTGTACCTTTCTGACCACTGAAGAAGCTTTTTTCAGAACTGTAAGTGTAAGTGTAAAGCGTAAAGTGTACGCTCAACTTTATCATTTTGTGATATTGTTGTGTTCTACAATCGTGAGATGTTTTTCATCGGTAAAGAGGATATTTCTGTGCCCTTCGCCTGTGTTTCGTTATAGAAGGCGTTTTAATCGATCCACTCTCTTTAACTGTAAATATTCATTTAGGGCATGTCATGCACAGTCGCCTGCAATACGAAGTATACACTTCGTAATTTTCAAAATAATGTTATATCGTTAAGTCATTAATAATCGAAGTTAACATTAGCATGAGTAAAAATATTCAAATTATTCTTTGGTTTTAAGATATTTCTGATTACATCGAGAAAAACAGAACTATTTGCCACTATGTTGAAAATTACAATGTGTATACTTCTTATTGCAGGCGACTGCACATCGACGATAAGCACCGAACTGCAGGTTTTATTTTATAATACGCGACAGAGTCCTAGAGGGAATCTTCGTTTCTCGCGATAAGGTTTTTTGCTTCCTATTAGGATTTTGACGTGTTTAGTTCTAACAGCACGCGGATAACCCGATATTTTATAGTTTTCGGCAGAGGAAGTGTTGTTGTAGGTATATGTTGATAGTAGGATATACGAACATACGGCTGATACCAAGCTTTTGAAATGTCTGGAATATGACAGACGGCTCCATATACCCACTTCGTACAAGGCGATCACTGCAATCCTATTTTCTTTAACACTCCATTCTATATTATAATTTGATAATGAGCACGAAAAAAAAGTGACCTGGCACGAAATCGAAAGAAGTTTTTAAAATAATAAACGCGTTCCAAATTTACTTATAATTGAAAAGTAGAAAAACATGAAATATTTCATGTAACAGTATCCATAGCCAGACTGGTTATATAAAAAATACCCTACCATACGGACACAATAGCTCAAACCGGATAACATCATTTTTTTTGCAATAATTATAGTTACCTATATAACATATTATTATTTACTAGCTGTACCCGCGACTTCGTAAGCGATTGCCGTACCTGCAAACTGATTATTCACATTTGAGCACTGTTTATCTCATATTAAGCAACGTTGTGGTCTGTGGTGAAGCACTCTTAGTAAAGCATAGCTCAGAAAGGAGCTTTTTACTTTGGGTTTGATAACTCCTAGCTTGTTTTTCAGAAGACAGTAGTTAAATAACTCAGAGAGTTCCTTCGCGGTTCGCACACTAAATGTTGAAGCAAAGTAGGTACTTTGTGCGTTTCTTTGGTATTTCGATTATAAAACGATATCTCTTTGCCGAGGTTCTCCTTGTTTGGCGGTAGAACAAAAATATATTAGATTGTACACTTCCATTGCGCAGTCTCCAAAATGTATCCGGCAAAAGATAGATAGTTAACAAAATTGATTGTGGCGAATGTTCCAGATTTTAGAGTTTTATCTTAGCAAGCTGGCAAATCTAAATAAGGATGCCGAGATGCCCGTGGGGTGCCGAGCTGCCCATGGGGTGCTGGGCTGCCCGTGGGGTGCCGGGATGCCCGTGGGGTGTCGGGATGCCCGTGGGTGCCGGGCTGCCCTTGGGGTGCCGGGTGGCCCGTGGGGTGCCGGGCCGCTCGTGGGGTTCCGAGCTCGCTCGTCACTATTCTAACACAAAAATAATAATTGAAATTGGATTACGCGTTCATAAAGTACAACTAAGTAACATTTTGACTTTCATCCCCTTTGCCGAGGGAACCGTGCTAAATTTCGGGATAAAAAGTATACAATAACGTACTTCGTGGTATGAACTCAGATCGTGTTAAGTTTCATTGAATTCCATTCAGTAGCCCATGGGGTGCTGGGCTGCCCGTGGGGTGCCGGGCTGCCCATGGGGTTCCGAGCTCACTCATCATTATACTAACGAAAAAGAATAATTGAAATCGGACTACGCGTTAATAAATTACAACTAAGTGTAAATTTTGACTTTCATCCCCTTTCCCGAGGGAACCGTGCTAAATTTCGGGATAAAAAGTATACAATAACGTTCTTCGTGGTATGAACTCAAATCGTGTTAAGTTTCATTGAATTTCTTTCAGGAGCCCATGGGGTGCTGGGCTGCCCGTGGAGTGCCAGGCTGCCCATGGGGTTCCGGGCTCACTCATCACTATTCTAACAAAAAAGAATAATTAGAATCGGACTACGCGTTCATAAATTACAACTAAGTAACATTTTGACTTTCATCCCCTTTCCCGAGGGAACCGTGCTGAATTTCGGGATAAAAAGTATACAATAACCTTCTTCGTAGTATGAACTCAAATCGTGTTAAGTTTCATTTAATTCCATTTAGTAGTTTTGGAGTGATGCGCGGCCGGGATACAGACAGACAGACAGACAGAAAGACAGACAGACAGACAAAAATAAAAATAAAATACAGTTTTGGCATCAGTATCAGCTACAGAGTGCTCTCAAATTTTTTTTTGCAAAATATCTCTTATGTACAGAATTGGACCTGTTACAGTTTTATTATAAGTATAGATAGATTAATTTTCATGATAAATTATATCATGAGATAAAATAACTAGCAGGATGGTTGAATATCGCCTGGGTTGTAGGTACGCCCTGTCGCAGATGATAGAATATTGTTGCCACCTACATCAATAACATTCTTCATTCATGTAACGGTGGCCAATATGTGTACACCGATGACATCACCTTGGCCGACCATGTCCGAAAAGGATGTCCAAAAAGGATGTCTCAGAATATCCCAACGATCTTATGATTGATTTTAAAGTATCACGCCAAGTTCGATATTTGTTTGTTATGTATGATAATAGCGGATCCGAAGAAGATTTAGGATATTAACAGATGCAAACAGACGCATAGTAAACATTAACAAAAACCAGCCAAGTGCGAGTGGGACTCGCGCACGAAGGGTTCCGTACCATTATCTGTAACCTAATCTTGCATGTTACAGACACTTTTCGTAGTGTCCGTTTGAGCTGGGTAGGTAGGCGAAAACCTCTTTTATTGTATTGGAGCCCCCTTAATAATTTATTTTATTTTATTTTTATTAATTATTTTTAAAGAGAACATAAAACTAAATATTCTGTGAATAGTTAAAGAGTCTACCTGTCACCATTATTAGTATCGAGCAAGAAACGGTAAAAAAAACAAGTTTGTTGTATGGTAGTCCCCTTAAATATTTATTTTATTTTTAGTAATTGTTGTTATAGCGGCAATAGAAATACATTATATGTGGAAATTTCAACTCTCTAGCTATCACCGTTCTTGAGATACAGCCTGGTGACAGACGGACGGACGGACGGACAGCGAAGTCTCAGTAATATGGTCCCGTTTTTACTCTTTGGTACCGAACCCTAAAAAGTAGTATGTAAATGCCTTTAGGAACCATGGTCATAAATAGCTTTATGTTTGTCCGATATTATACGATTCCTAGAATTATTAATATTATCTTCTTCGTCTGTGCAGCAGCGGCAGCATTAACGAACTAGTAATAAATATTTCATTTTTATTTAATAATATATAAAACGCGAGTAAAGCCGTGGATACGGTAGTTCTGATAAATAATTATCTAAACTAATTTAAAGTTCAACAACATCAAAATTATATACGTATTTTGATGTAAGTTGCATTGGATTATTTTACAGAACATGTTGAGCAAAGCGTCATCTAGCAGATATATCTGAAACTTCTTACACAGAACTAAAACATTTTCTGTTATGGCGAACCTTAACGCTGTTGGCCATGCCATAAGGCATAGTACAATGTATTTATACTAGGTGACGCAAATTTATATTCTGTTCAAAACTGTATTGATGACCTACGTGTTAACTAAAGTAAGTTGGTACTTATAAAAATTTGCAAAACTCGTGAATAGATTTTTGCAATTTATTATAATTAACAAAATATATAATAAAAAACGTCCGCATGTCTACTATAATCTAACATGAAGAAAACGTGATAATTCTGTATCATGGTAGAGGGTTGAATTAATACAATGCTTTATATGTACTGCCAAAATAATTACAATAAATAGGTACTGACTTGCGTACTTACCTACTATTATTTGTAGATGTTATTCCTCCTGATATTGTACTAATTAAATATATTTTAATGCTATATTTACACTTTGAGACTGACATTTTTTTTACCAATAAAATAGCCACAATAATAATATTATTCTAAGCAATAATGTAGAAAAAAATTGGCACAGCAAAAACGTTGTTTTCGACCGTGACAGGACTCGAACCTGCAATCTTCGGATCCGAAGTCCGACGCCTTATCCATTAGGCCACACGGTCGCTGAGAGATTCATCAAAATTATTGTATGGTATCTAATATTTATCGATTGCCACTAAACTGATAAGTAGTCTGACTACGTATCGGACAGAAATGAGCAGCAAGGAAAATGAACAACAGCACTTCAGGCTTCAAATAGTGGAAGCCTGTGTAAATATAGGTAGGTGGTATATTTTTATTTATTTGTAGCCTTTTACTTTTGGTATGAAATGTTTTACTCACTAAATTATACATAGGACTTACAAAGCCCTCACTATGAAAGAAATTTTGTAAGAATTTAATTGAATTTGTGATCCAATATTCATCTTTGGATCAACCTATCCAAATTTCAGGTTTGTCATTTTACCTCTCCGTTTACTAGCTAGAGACCCGTGACCACGAAGGAAACAGGGTACAACATAACAAAATCGGACAGAATTAGGTAGATATTGATTAATTCATTAGTCAATGTCAATAGGCAGACATTAATGAATAATTGAGAATCATAGATTTATAGGGTTCCGTCGTACCCGCTGGGTGCGGAATCAAAAACGTTGTAAAACACGTTTCTTGCGGGGACCACCCTTATTTTTCTATTTGGTAGAGTCAGCCTGTTCAAATAGAGAGTGGGCTTGGGGCTTCAGGACGCAACTGGGCTTAATTATATTTTCCGCCTTCCAAAAAAAGTAAAAAAAAACGATTTACATTTTCATGGTCAAAGACTCAGACAGAAGGACAATAACTCCCGAGTAAATTCAAATCATTGATATATTAATTATGTTGTTATATGTATTCAAAATTATAGCAAAAAATATTCACATGTATTCAAAAACTTAAGCATAATTATTATCTATTATGAATGAGTCTTCTAAGTCAGTGTTGTATTCAAAATCTGAGTCTAAATAGTATAGTACTCCAGACAATACCTATAATGTCTTGCGATTAGCGTTTTTATTTATGACACACATTGTTTGTACCTATCTAAGTCCCAGTTCTTATAGAAATTTGCTAAGGCAAGTAAGTTCCAGCGTTTACTAAAGTTTTTGTATTCTGTCAATACCCGATGCAGCTTAGTAAGTAGGTAGGTACTTCTTTTGCTAACTGCAATAATATTACGACTTTTGTTCCGTACATGCTTGTCATCTTTTCATTTGTATTCCACAGGCCGTTGTTTTTACACCTTATTTTTATTAGAGTTTCTACCGATTCCTATAAATAAAATTTAGTCCATTACGTTATATTAACTACAAAGGGTTAAAATCATAAAAGCCTGTTGCCAAAGAGAAGAATATGATATCTTCAACTTTATGAAAATCACATGACTTATAATTAAGCGAATAGGCAAAATTCTACTTATACTTATATTCAGCAAATAATTAATGGAAATAATTTACAACACTTTATTATGTTGAAATAAATCATAAAAACACAGATAAATACGTAATTCTAGGTTAGCCTGAACAACATCATCGACCACATCATCTTACCATCAGGTGAGATAGTGGTCAAAGGCTAATATATCATGAATAAAAGAAAAAAAAACAATCATAGCAGCCACGCACCCCAAGGAGTAGTTATATGTTATATTATAAATCTTGTAAGATATATGTGACACATCTATGTAATTATAAGATATCTAATAGAATTTGATTCGCTTGTCTACCTTAACATTGAATTATCTCTTAAGATATCTTTTGAAGCGCTCGTAAAGCGAAGTTTGCTTAGCTGTTCTTAACCGATCAGCAAAGCAATGTCCACCGCGGTTATGAGTTGGATGGGTGACCGCTAGTGACATTACTACTGAGCGCTCCCGTGCTTCGGAGGGCACGTTAAGCGCGTCGGTCCCAGTTGTTTTCTTAGGATGACTGTCCTTATAGCATGGTGGGTATTTTGCGAATCCGCCTCGCTAGCTACCACCCTTAAGTAGAATATCTGTCGCCAAGCACAACGGTGTGTTCCGGTAGCTGTCCTTGAGCGCCCGAAATTCTAGGTTAGCCTGAACAACATCTTCGATCACATCATCACTTACCATCAGGCGTGTAGTGGTCAATGGCTAACCTATCAAGCATAACAAAGAAAAGAAAAAAGGAACGCCATTATATAGACTTATGTGAAATTGGACATAGACATTTTTGAGTGGTCTACAAGATTTACATAAGAGAAGGACTATAGCTAGTGTTACTTCTTCCACAAGCAAGCAGTCAGAATGCTTTAAGACAATTTATAGATACCTAAGAGTTTTCTAGATTAAGTTAAGTCAATGATAACTAATTATGCTCATACAATTTAAAATCTAACTAAACTGTAGCTAAACGAAGATAGAACTAATAATTAATTATAGAGATTTATTGCACAATTAAGTACAAGATCAACACTACCCAATTGTAACATGGCAATATAAGTACTTCATAGTATTCATCATATATTTTATTCTATGCGATATGTAAAATGTATATATGTAAAACCCCCGTGGGGTGCCAGGTTAGAATTGCATCTCCCTATATCATCCCGTGGGAGTCGTCAGAGGCGACTAAGGGGAAAATACTGGAAGGTGGGCAGCAGCGCCTTCTAAAGAACTGTCTTCTTACACTGCGATTCCCAAGCCGCCTGCCAAGCGTGGGGATTATGGCAAATACCCCATAAATAGGCTGTGTTCAGCAGTGGACAATCCGGCTGAAACAACAATGTAAAGCCTGTAGAAAAGTACCTACGGTTTTAAGTTATTTTTATATCGTGAAACATGATGAAATAAACAATCGGCCAATTTCGAATCGGACTCGCAAACGAAGGGTTCTGTTCGATACCATTGTCTATCTGTACAACATTAGACCCTATATACAACCTTTTTTAGTATCACGTACGTGAGTTCGAGTCGCACTTGGCCAGTTTTTCGTATTTGTTGTTATAGTGGCAACAGAAATACATCATGTGTGAAAATTTCAACTAACATTTAACTAAAGTCTACCTATCACGGTTCATGACAGCCTGGTGACACACAGACGGACAGTGGAGTCTTAGTAACAGACCCGTTTTTACCCTTTCGGTACGGAATCCTAAACGACTAAAAAGCGAATACGCTTATTGTATTTTACTTAATATAAATTGTTTAGTTATTTGTAGAAAGTTTCGTCATAGAAAGCAACACTCAAAATAAATAATTGTACATATTTTGTTTCTTCGTATAAAATATGTCAAAGTATATTTGAAACCGATATTAATATTTTAATTATAAAATGGTGACAAGATTAATAAAATCAAATGTGAAAATATTTTAAAGGCTCTATTGTATAGATAAATCTGCATAAGTAATAGCTTTAGAAAACGGAAAGAATGAAATAACCACCTGTAGTCGATGTATTTGTCCTGTAAGTTTAATGAAGTTGTGTATTGCCCTAGAACATATAATAATACTACGTATTGCTCTCAGTATATCCTGTGCAACGCAACAGAATATTGCGCAATGAAAGTTATAACACTTAAACTTATTCTCAAAACTGTATTTCGATGATCTCAAGAAACATAATATCCTTTATATTATTATTAGGATACTTTGAAAAAGCATAGCCATAGTAGAAAGAGTGGGAAGTAAGTTATCTTCATACAAACGTACCGCACGCGGCTTGTTTGTGTGCGCCATAGTACCTATGCGTCCCACACGCAACTCTAACACAATCTCGACCCGTTTCTCAGTGCGCCTCTGTTTCTACTATGGTATAGCACTAATTTCTTTAACATAATGAGTTAGTGTAGACTAACTAATAAAAGAGGTTCTAATAATATTGTCCTTAGGGATCAACTTATAAAAAAATAAATTTATTGGCATAAAGAACGTTTTAAAATTCATATTTGAAGCAACTTATTCTACTAGTAAAATTATATTTACTTGTAATTTAACACCACCTAGAGATTTTCTTTAGAACTATTAAATAGTGTATAAACTGTTACTTTTTATCAAAACTAGTATCAATAACATCTGACAGATGGCGCACGTAGTATTCATGATAATCGCTCCACCTAGCGGATTTCTGCACAACTTTATGAATATTTATTAACTGTTTGCCCTGCTCACAATCAGTACATTAAACATAGGATAGATGGCGCGGAGTAACAAGATATGATTTAGTATGCCTTCAATGGGAGAGATGGCGCAAGTAATGCTAATAATAAATTCCTCAAAAATGTACCGTTACAAAATTATATTGGGTACATTACGTTCGTACACGGAAAGTGCTATTCAGTAGCACCTATGGTTTTAGTGATGTTGTATCATCCACCATCTATCACCAAGTAAAGATTTAGGATAACTTCTGTCCTATTGTCAAAATGGCAAGAAACCAAATAAGGCCACAAAAGTTGACCCAATTATAGGTCTTCCATTCTTAAGAAGATATGTAGCCGAATAAAAACATTTAGTTGTGGACCCCTACAACTTTGATGGTCCCTCATTCATTTATTTAAAAAAATATATAAATTAAAATATACGAATACTATAGAGCAAAGTCTGATTTTGAATTCTGAGCAAGCGAAGGATTCAATAATTCTAAAGTTGAATCCAGAGTGTGGCGAGAGATTCAAAGGCACGAGATCCAAAAAAAATTGCCCTCGTGTAACACTTAAGTATAACTTTTCACTTCAGCAGCGAGAACACTTTAGGAGATAAAATAATAAACAGGAATAAATTGAAATAACTATTACCTTATTCAACTCTTTACGCCAGCCACGATATTTTATTCCCGCTCTTTTATTTAAATTAAGGCGTGTTCGGAAATAGCACCCATGATATTTTATTATTCAATATAATATATAACGTAACATTTTTGAAACTAGAATTAAATATTTACAGGTTAAATATCAGTTTTATTCGCAGTTGATATTTATTTTTGTTTAAATACAACAATAAGTCAAAAATTCAATAAATTAAGTACATTAAGACTTAATTATCTTTTTTGCAAAATTTCTTTACTTAGTACGAAATTCCGAACGTGTTTGTGTTTGAGGTCGAATTCAAAATCGGAACTCCGAAACGGCTGGTCTTTGTCTCTCTCTTTCTAATGGCGGGAAAGAGATAGAGTGTGCTGATTAACCCAAGGATGAAAAAGATATTCGGGCTATCTAAAAAAAAGAAATTTAAAATTTACTTTGTCTCACTCAGTGAGCTAAATCGCATTTTGTTCTCTGATTTCAGGCAGCAAAACCTACATGTTTGAGCTACTGAAGTGAAAAAGTAATTAAGTATTTATACTTTTACGTGAATGTAAGTATGTGGGTCCAATACAAATACAAACATTTATATCAATAAAAATAGTGAATATTAAACATTCATAGACTATTATCTCAGTATCATATATCTAAGTACCTAGATATCTATAATAGACTATTATATTATTATATTTATTTCGGAGCCCTCGTATAGAAGTTTACTGAGCTCTTCTCAACCGATCAGCAAAGTTAAGCAACGCCGCCCGCGGTCATGAGTTGGATGGGTGACCGCTAGTGACATTCCTACTGAGCGTTTCCGTGCTTCGGAGGGCACGTTAAGCCGTCGGTCGCGGTTGTTATCTTAGGATCGCAGTCGTTATAGCAAGGTGGTAGGGCATTTTGTGAATTCCCGCCTGGCTAGCTATCACCCTCAAGTAGAAAATCTGTCGCCAAGTACTTAACGGTGTGATCCGGCAGCTGCCCTTGAGAGACAGTAGTTCTAGGTTAGCCGGAACAACATCTTCGACAATCATCAACCATGATGGTGAGATAGTGGTCAAAGGCTACCCAATCAGGAATAAAAATAAAAAAAAATGTGTTTAGGTTAGGTAGGTTGTACAAATATAGGTATCAATATGAGAACACTGCCTAAAATGATACTCAAGGAATAGCATAATATGTACTTACTTAGTCGGTACCTATATTTTTTTTTAACAAAGGTGTCTACTTGTCGCTCTATAGCTCCCACACTAGGATACCCTGTGTTGTGGGTGGACTAGTCTCTTCCTAACGCATTATTATTTGTTGCAGGTTATAGCCTGGAATAAACTGTGGTTGAATGGTAGGTTTACTAATTAATTTGGCAAAAATAATAGGAAGGTTACCTTATTCATAACTATAGGTATATATATTATAACAATATCCACTGATTAGTTCAAACCAAAACAATATCATTCATAGTAAGAAAAATAGAAAGGCATCCTTAATAAATATTTTAGTATAAACCAGATAGGAGACATACCAAGTTTCTAGGCACAAAATATCCAAAATTAATATTCATTTTGCATCATTACACATGCGACCGTCTTCATCGAGTCACAAATGAAAGATCCAAAAAAAAAACTGATAATCAGTTTCATAGAACTTTTTTTTCTTAAGTGCTGTTTGTCAGGTTTCTTTAAAGTCAAGTCAAATCATTTATTCAATTTAGGCGTTTACGACGCTCTTATGAAGGTCAATTACAAATTTTAGTATTGAAATATTTTACATTGTACTGCCACGTTCAGCAAATAAATTGTATAGAGCCACTGCGAGAAGAACGGGCAAGAAACTCGGGGCCATTCTTTTAAACATCTTTTAACAATGTGTTACATACTTACTATAGGTATAATAAAGTTATTAGAATAGTTGTTTAAATTATGTAGGTGACAGGCAATAGCTAGGCAGAGGCGGAATTTTCCAGGCGTTGTTGTCGTTTAAGTATCAGAAACTGAAAGAACTGAAGAAATCATGACTCATAGACAGCCAGCCAGCTGGGGGACATCGTTTTATCCTTTGGGTTTGAAACCCAAAAAATGTCTATATTTACCCATGTAAATAGGTCTATACTTACCATCGAGCCCAAATCATAAGCCCGTTCTTGGCACACCGCACCGTCTTGCTCGAGTGCCAATTTGTTCTTGACGGGAACACTTGTGTTTGCCCCTTTACCACAGCTTACGTACCAGTTTCTACGGATATTTTACTACAGATTAACTAGCAGTTACTATGTGTAGAGCACGATTAGGGAGTAGTTAGTGAGAGGGCTGTTGAGAGTAGTAAATGGTAGTAAGTAGTAACGACTCGCTAATTTCGTCAAAGGAAAGAGTGTCCGTTGCGTTTGGCCTGGAGTGTATTTGCTGACTGTTTCATCGTCTACGTCTACGTGGCTTGTCCTGCAAATAAGATAAGGTCGGTCTTTGATTACATTTCGTTCAAGTGGTCAATATACATACTGCATTTCGCTCTTATAAAAATATGTAAGTACGTAAGTACTTCTGAACGACCTTATATGGGAATTTTCGTTGGAGGTGTGTCTTATGTTATTGTGACGGAACAAGCCCGCGGCCCACCTGATGTTAAGTGGACTAACCTCTGCCTATAACAGATACATTTCTTCAACAACGACGTGCATTGTGCCCGTTACTCTGAGACGTACATTTGTTAGGTCTCAAGTGCCTGTAAGTTTACTGGCTCTCAAGGACTGCTGCCTGAATACACTGTTAGGTACTTGGCGACAGATTTTCTACTTGTAGCTAGGTCGCTAGCCAGGCGGGCATTCGCCCTTCCAAAAATGCAATGCCCTCCCACCATGCATGCTCGTCTACTCGCTAAATGTTGTATTTACTTTGTTTTTTTATACCTATGTATAGGTATGTACAATACTACAGTTGCTACAGTGAACGCATTTAGACAACCTACAAGTGATTGCAGACTCACAGGCAGTCCAAATGCTCCAGCCCACTACCAGTTGGCAGCGTACCCAGCGTGCTGGCGGCATTACTCCGTTGAATTGCAATGCTTATTCGTTGAGCCAAATAGGTGCCAGTATTTTGATCACGCGCCGCGCTTTACTTTCTTTTATTTTGACTGGAATAAATATAAAAGATTATTGAAGATGATAATGGCTATATCCTGTGCCGAATGCCAATATACCCACACTATAAACTAGATATAACCGCCGCCGTCGATGCACTATTCCACAGCGGCAGCGGAGTCGCGGTGGCGTGGCCATGGGTCTTAGATGTTCTATGAGAGATCGGTATCGTACTATAAAAAATAAGAAAAACAATGTTAATAGTATCAAATGTAGTAGTATCAATGAACGTAGTAATTATTTAAAACGTTATATTTATAACAATGAAAAAAAACAAAATAAAAAAAACATTTGGATAATAATTATAAATAATTTTAATCTTCTAAATGAGTAAGCCCATACATACAATGACATACATTATTTGCAACTCAGTCTGAAGTTTCAATATTATTAAATACTAGTGCCTACTTGAATGTCTCTAATAACAGTTAAAAATTATTAAAGGGAATTGATAAAAAAAAAACAGAATTGAAAAAAATCCCTATTGAATTTCGCGCCTTACAGATAAATAAAATATTATAACATTCTAGAGGCTTACCACACTGCCTGAGGGAACCGTGCTGAATTTCGAGATTAAAAGTATACAATGTATTTTGTCGTAGTATGAAATCAAATCGTGCTAAGTTTCATTGATATTCATTCAGTAGTTTTGGCGTGATGCGTGGCCATGATACAGACAGACTGACAGACAAACAAAAAAAAATACATTTTTCGCATTAGTATCAGCTACAGAGGGCTCTCAAAAATTATTAACAAAATATCTGCAATGTACATGCAGAATCGGACCTGTTACAGTTTTAATATAAGTATAGATTTGTCATTTTGAATACCAAGTTTCGGTGAACTTTCGCATTCATGTCGCATTCTCCGAAGTGAAGCCTATAAAATACCAATAAGCTGACAACTTTGCGTCTAATACTCGAGACTTTAGAGTGTAGCCTCCACAAGCGCATCGTCACCAATAAGCTTCATCGCTAGATTATCTATGGAGTCCAATGCTTTGAGCTGGTATTTAGCCGAACCATCAAAGAGGTGGCTGTAGTATTCTGTACAAGACCTTGAGCTCGGTACAGGTTTTTTTTTTATTCTGAGAGGTAAGCGGGCTAATCTCTCGCCAATTCTGCCGATATGCTCCGACTTCGCTTTTGCTATTACTGTTTTGAAGGACCTGGAGGCAATATTATATTCCTTTTTGAGATCGCTGGTATTTAAATCCTTAGATGCCACTGAGTTGGCCCAAGCTTAGTAACGCTCTCGTTTTTGGCCAGAGGCCATTTTACAAGGACGACCAAACCAGGGCTGGGACCTGCCACCGATGGGCACTGCAGAATATGGAATAAAGAGTTCCATACCTATCAGCAATGTCTACCTATAAACCTATCGCCAGTGACATATGGATCATCCGGCAAGAAACAAACTTGCCCCCATGGGTAGGATGCAAAAAAGGACCGCATCCCGTCCCAATCTGCAGACCTATAGTGCCACACGCGACGACAACCTACAAAACGGGGTGGAGTTGGACCTGTAACCGGCATTGAACTCCGGATCAGGCAGTGGTCCGACAAACCGAGAGGAGCGATCACGGATACTGAGTAGTTGTTCGGGTGAGAGGTCAGCAGAAGGTCCAACAGGGAAGGTGTATGGTCATCCACATCTGGGATACGCGTAGGCGAGGTGACCAGTTGTGTAAGATCGTATGTCTATAGCGAAGTCGTGAACAGATCTCCCCGTTTGGTGGGCGGTGAAATCGCCAAATATCACGATCTCTGCGGTGGGGATCTGCTCAAGCACGGAATCTGTAGCCATCTGTAAGTGCTCCATGAATTGATCTATTTCGGCATTACCGTTGCTATGGGACCTATAAAGGCACGCGTAGATTCGCGGATGGTCATCGCAGTCTACGTGCAACCAAATGTCAGATAGCCCCCGTCCTTTAAGGCTACTGAGACGACGAGCACAGATATCCTCTCTGACGTAAAGACACACCCCCGCCCGCGGCAAAAAGGAATGCTCCAGTTTGTACCCTGGGTATGTGAGGAATCAGGTGTCTGTCGGAGAGTATATCTGTGTTTCGGTTAAAAAGAGCAAGGCCGGCTTAGCAGTCTTCAGGTGATAGTGGACATCGTTCAGGTTAGAACGGAGACCCCGTATGTTGCAAAAGTCCACGGCTAGCATGGTGTGGGGTGACTTAAGCCGCCTGCTTCGTTTGCCTCGAGCAGCAGAAATATAATTGAGCACGGTTTTGCTCCCTCCAGAATACGCAGGGCAGCCCGAGCATCTACCTTCAGGTTCAGGTCCTGGAGGTGGATGCCCGGAGGGATTATCCAGCACTTTCGCGGCTGGTAACATCCTGGAGTAATGTCTTGTTAAAAAAACAGGTTGTTTTCTCCGCCAAACGGAGCCCTTTCCAGTTGTTTATGATTGTTTTTTTTGTTTCTTTTAGTTTTTTCATTTTTTTAGTTTCCTTTTTATACAACGAAACTACGTTTATATGGCAGTCGCTCTGTGCACTCGAGGCTTAAGAAAAGGAAATTGTTACTTACCGCAGGAAACCATAATTTGTAAAGTAAGGTGAAAATATTTCTTTATTTAATCGATTAGGTAGTTCACAAAATCTATTGTTTTTTTTTTTTGGTTTTAAAGTGTTCAATCCAAACAACTATAAAAATATATCATCCAAGTAAACGAAGTTCATACTTTTTAGTGCTAGAAGTAGTTTTTTTTTATATATATTAACTAGTCGGTGTCAGAGCTGAATAGTTATTTTTATTATCATTTAGACACACACACACGAAAACACAATCAGTATATCTAGCTTTTAGACTTTCCTAAAGCCACAATCTTTTAATATTTAATTTTATCAAAACTTTTCTATATGTAATATTACCAAAAACTTGGTATGGGTACCTACAATTTTCTCTCCCTATTACTATTATCATAATAAATATATATTTATACCTTACATATAAAATATTTTGACCCATATACAATTTCACGCATTACAGATGGAACTTTAGCCCAACATCTAATATGTACATATATACCTAGTTTATTACAAATTATGAGATAGCATATAAATTACCTAGGGTGAGAAATTGAGATAATATACTGTAATTCTTCTTAGGCACGTGATGATGAACTAATGAAACCGGTTGACATTTTAAGACACATAAAATAATAGCCTCCTCTGCTTCTCGTGAATTAGAATCGTAGTCGTAATCTGCTTCTCGTAGAATTCGTGGGAAGAACCTGGGTGCTACTGTTGTCAGGTGCTATGCTTCATCTCGTAGTATCTAATAACCTCATCTGATTAGATGCCGCACTCTCCCGAAACCGTGTCGATTAAAATTTTTATTAGAGCACTGAAATTGCGCCTCTACTATAGGTCTCGGTAGAGTCACTCATCTATAGGTACGCTATATATACCACTACACTACTTCATGGTACCCTAATCTTTGGACATTTCGGCCGGATCGATTCTATCGATCTATCGTCAGTCTTATATTAATACCGATAATATTGTTTGATTTCCATACTAATGCCGACAACATGATTCTTAATTAATTTTAGGAGGATTCGGTCATTGATACCTATCCTTTATATACAGGATTAGGTATCTTTAATGTTATATTATTATTATTATTATTATCTTTTTAGTATCTTTTTTCTTATCTTTTCTTTAGCTTTTTAACACATATATAAAAAAATATGTATTGGAGTAAATTTAACTTTTTTCCCGCAACACATGCTCGTAAATTAGGTCTTACCTATAGGACCCTTACCTTTGGCTGAAAACTGTTGACATGTAAGTGAGAAAATTATATAAAGCGAGTTGAAAATACAAAACTATACCAGTACGTAAACAACGACAACACATCTCCAATCAAGAGTGCCCGAGACCCAACTAAATTATTTACACCAACCTGTCAATTTAATACCGATCAAAGCTATCGAAGCCGTCCGGACATCTGGCTCCCCACAAAAAGTAGTATACGAGCACACGTAAAAAGTTAAGTGGGTAAGCTACTACTGCGTAACCTGTAGAATTTTTTCGTTGCATTCTTGAGCCGCGGGTGGCCGTTACAAAACTAGTGACTAAGATAAGTAGATGGGTATTCTAGCGACCAATGAGGAGGCAGCACGCAAGATGAAACAAAGCCGCTTTTGTTGTGGGCGGGGCTTCCTTTGTTTGGTACAATGGGAAGATAGCAGGGCCCTTTATCCCTATTGTGTGGGCTATTGTTCGCCTATTGTAGGCCATGGGTGGCGCGTGGTTCCTTGAGAGGTGTGGTTTGCTGAAATTGGAGTTTTTACACGGGCTGAGGCGAGTCTGGGTTGGGTGGGTTTAGTAACCTATGTATTTCAGGAAGTATAATAGGAGTTTCCTAATATTCTGTTGGTTTTCATATTATTGTTATTTGATAAACATACTTATTAAGTTACACTTAAGTAGTAAGATTTTAATAACTTTATGGGTATTCAAAGCTTCAATGAAACGGAACCTTCAGCTAAGAACCTTCGGCTAAGAAAAATAAGAAATAACAGATTTGGAATTCTCGTCTATTTGGTCAGCCTCCTTCGAGAGTCTAATACATCACAGCACTTAGTTCTAGTCACCTAAGTGCTGTGAAGTATTTAAATATTTTAATTTTAGTAATGTCCCACACCTTATAGTTATTTAAAACTTAAAAGAAAAAGTCGAAGAGGCAAAAAATATAATAACTCCAATTTACTTACTTACGGATTGTTTATAAACAATTACCTATCTATCAATTATCTATAATGTATCACTTACATGGGAAATAGTTATTACACTAACATGGGAAAGTCTACCTAACTTAAATTAGTCGTTTCCAAAACACAAAATCTAAGAGAATCTATATGCAGTGTAAATAATTGGTAGGTAAACTGTTTTCATATCAGTAGGGTGGCTGTCAAGACACTATAGTAGGTAGATACATGTCTGAATACGGACAACCAAAGGTACAAAAATTGCGTTTCAATTAACATCAAAAGGTTCGAAGCAGTGATACCTAGCCAAGTGGCTATAAATTTCCGTTGAGCTTCATTTCATGACGGAAGGGCATTTCGCCTATGCCCGCCTGGCTAACTTTTTAATTTTTTTGTGCCTGTTAAGTTAGCCTTTGACCAAAATTCCACCTAATGGTAAGTGATGATGTGGTCGAAGATTTTGATCAGGCTAAGCTAGTTTTTTTTTATGTTATTGTGACGGAACAAGCTCGAGGCCCACCTGATGTTAAGTGGACTAACCGCTGCCTATAACAGTTGCAATTCATGACAACTCACGAATTGCACTGCGCCCGTCACATTGAGACATAGTTGTTAAGTCTCATTGTGCCTGTAATTTCACTGGCTCTCAAGGACTACTGCCGGAACACACCTTTCGGTGCTTGGCGACAGACTTTCTACTTGAGGGTGGTCGCTAGCCAGGCGGGCATTCGCAAAATGCCCTTCCACCATGCGGTGAAGCTCAAGCTCTGGGCGGGATTCGAACCATGGACCTGCTGCGCGGCAGTCCATAGCCAATGCCACTGAGCCATCACTGCTTCAAAAATGTAGACTATAAGAAAGATTTATTACAGTTGAATAGCAATACCTAGCAGTATATATATACCTACAGATAGATTTATCAAGAAAACAATCGCATGCTATCAATTGGGTACCTAATACTTATCGATAAAAAAAGTTTTCACGCGCATCTCTTTTACTCGCCATTAGGTGGCGTGGCATGCCAGTAAAAACTGCAGTAAGAAAATTATCAGTACCTAATTAGATAACCATTTACCACCCTTGTATCATCCATAAATATTTGCCAGGCAGGTAATCATGTGAAGCCTTGAGTAAGTAAGGCAGAAAATATTTTTAACTCTCCCATTGTGCTGATTAAACATTATAAAGTATAGTAATTAAACAACTTTAAACGGTTTAAATCGCGTATATTTAAAACACTTTGCAGTGATCGTGGTCACGGGGTGACTAATTAGTCTTACTTGTCACATGAGTTATTAAGAAATTATTTGTCCTATCATGTGACAAGTAGAAGAAGACAAGAAGACCAATGAGTCACCCCGTGACCACGATCACTGCAAAGTGTTTGAAACGTCGGGACATAAATAATGATAAATATACGCGAAAATTCGAGACTTCCTTCCCGTCTTAAACCGTTTAAAGTTGTTTAATTACTATGTGTAATAATCGCGAAACCGAAGACAACATCATTATAAAGTAATTACAAATTTGAATATTGTTTCGATATTGAAAAGCAATCTTTGATTCTCTTTTTACCGGACTGACCAGGAGTGTAATGTTTCTAGGGTTTTAAAAGTAATGTGGTAATATTATATTGTACTATCTTTATACCATAATAACTTGTCTGATGATATTTGGTTGCAAGTTTTAAAGGCCCGGCCGGCGGCAACGCATCTTCGTGACCTCTGGTGTTGCGGATGTTCTTGAGCGACGGTGATCACTTACCACCAGGTGAGCCGCCTGCTCGTTTGCTACCGCATAAAAAAGTGACTTTTCACTCACGAAGGCGCCCTCCACAGTGAAATATAGATGCGCATTTGTACTTCCCGTGTAGGCCTCGTCTGTACACGACATCTTAGTGTGCGTGTATATAGATACTTATGTTATATTATTATATATACAACTATTAATTTATTATTTACAATTAATATATTATATGTACAATCACACAATACATTATAAAATATGGTTTCTGGCGTAGGCAGTTGTACACTAACTGCCGTATAGAATACATTACAAACGAATACATTCAAAAAATTCGGAGGGCCGCACCTTGGTGAGAAGAAAGATCTGCACCTACCTATGGGGTATATAGTTAGAGTCCTAACATAATCCTAAACAACGATACGTTGTTAAAGAAAACCTATCGTTCTTTTGTTTTCTTTCTGTTGTAATAAAAAAATATTTCGGGGACCAAAACTTATTTTTTTTAAAATCTATGTTAGGTAAGCCGAAAGTACTGGTTTTTTTATGCTTTTGATACAAAATAAGTACGATGCTCACCAGGTTCTATAAGCAGCACCTAAAATCTGCCCATAACAGATGCATTTCGTCACAAACGCCGAACTGTACTTTGCCCATTTTTTTTTGCATTATAGGTTAGCCTTTGACCACTATCTCACCTGATAGTAACTGATGATGTGGTCGTAGATGTTGTTCAGGCTAACTCAAAATTACTGGCTCTCAAGGACAGCTGCCCGAACACACCGTTAGGTGCTTGGTGACAGATGTTCTGCTTGAGGGTGGTAGCTAGCCAGGCGGGCATCTGTAAAATGCCCTACCACCATGCTGTAACGACTGCCATCCTAAGATCCAAGGACAGGGATCGCCTGCTTAACGTATACTCTCCGAAGCACAGAAGCGCTCAGTATAGTAATGTCACTAGCGGTCACCCATCCAACGCATGAACGCGGCAGACGTTGCTTAACTTTGCTGATCGGTTAAGAACAAGCAAACTTCGCTATGAGCGCTTCAAATTTCGCCATTATACCATAAGACATAAAGTGGTTGAGTCTCATGTCTCAAGTCTCACTATAGAACACAGTAAGTATTTCAAACTTATGTTCAAAATACTGTGTTTAGAAATAAGTATGGTGGCTTAGCTTCTCCGGCCGTACTCACATATAAAGTGCTACGGCTACTAAATACACTACAATACTAGATTTACTTCGAGTACGATCAGTCGACTAGGTATTTCATAGTACGATACCTAATTACTTCTAAGCCTTTTCGACCGATGTAACTTTACCTCGACAGTTATTAGGTATATTGATATACTTACTTATTTACATACACCGAGAAATTATGATTTCGTTGATTTATATGGTCGATGTAGATTCGTTAACGAAGCCAACAGAGAAAAACCTTTCTACTAAAAATAGTAAATCTTCAGTTGAAAATATATGTAAATACATGTATCGAAGCAATAAAACGTTCGGCGCGACAATGCTCGTCACCCAGACAATGTTATCGATCGGCGGCCGCGGACCGCACAACGGGATTCGGGCCGCGGAGGAAACGACTTTCAATACATTTTCTTTCGTGTGAATGCCGAATAGTATAGGGAATATACATTTTCTTTTAACTCTTTAGTTTAACCGTTACTTTTTTCGTATAATGTCGCATAGGTAATGGGATACCTTGGAGGCCGTACGCAATGCCTTGAATTACATTGAAATTTTTATTTAAAGTCCGAAAATAAAGAACTAAAAGTCAAGTAGAAAATCTGTCGCCAAGCACAAGCGGACTGTTCTAGGCAGGGGTTAGCCCGCTTAACATCAGGTGGGCCTCGAGCTTGTTTCTTCACAAAACATAAAATAAAAATAGTTTTTATCTACTTTTTTATGTTTTGTTAATTGCATTTTATATCAAGAGTGATAAAGTGGAGGTTTCCAATTCTGCTCCAATTAAGTAGTTTTAACTAACTGTTAACTCATTTCTTCACTTCAATCTCCACATAAAAATGACCCTTTTATGTCACCACATCCGTATAAGAAAGAGGTACCTTATCTGAGGGAAAAACGCAAAATATTAATTTGGAACGTTTGGTTTTAAGCAGTAGATATATATCCCTATCTACCCTGCTACTACCTGCGTACAGTAGGCATAACTATTACTCAAAGCCCAATCTTATAAAAAAAACCCGAGGGGAACTCCCAATTTGATACAATAATTAAGTACGAGACGTGTAAAATTATATCGCAATAGACCTAAAGCTGTGTTCCTGCAACTACTTTGCGTTGTTGAGCTACTTACCTCATTCTTAGTCTATCCAGCAATCTTGTGGGACCACCACAATAACCAGTAGGTAGATAATACATTACAGGCACATGAGACTTAATAACTATGTCTCAAAGTGACGGGCGCAGTGAAATTCGTGATTTGAGACGAAATGCATCTGTTATAGGCAGAGGTTAGTCCGCTTGAAACCGATTTTATAACCGTCAAAAACGCCTTCCGTAAAGTATTTTCAGAATTGAACTTGTTATACGATAATAATTGCAGTATTGACCATAAAATATATTTTACTCTTACGGCGGTTTATATACGGTGATTATCACTATAACGTACGACTTAATCAGCCTCATCAAAAAGTCAATATTTAAGAAAGACCACAAAATACACCTTAACTGAAGATGAAAAGAAACATTCGCCTTCACTGACCTCGTTTAACGCCTTCTTGTTGGAAGGCGTTTTGTTCGTATTTACGTTTGGTCGGTTTTTTGCCTTATACCATATAAATTGGCCGTCATTAGGGCGCTTTTGACTTTAGATTTTTCTCAGTGTATATTATACAGAGTACCGTCAGGTGAGCCTCGAGCTTGTTCCGTTACAATAACATAAATAAAATATATATATTATATAGAGTACCGTTGTGTTTGCTTGCCTTAAACTTTATTATGTAGGTATTTTTGCCAGAAAATAACAACGAAAGAGAAACATAATGCCCCGTTCCTTTTGTTGTCCTAGACGACAGATACTCTAGTTGAGTATGGTAGCTAGCCAGGCGGGAATTCGCAAAAAGCCCTACCACCATGCTATAACGACTGCTATCATAAGACAACAACCGGGACAGTAGGTACCCTCTGAAGCTCGGAAGCACTCAGTAGTAAATTCCACTAGCGGTTAACGTTGCTTAGTAAGCTACGGTACGAGCGCTTCAAATACTTGCTAGTAACGAACTAAAGTAAGACGTGGTAACCATTGTGAAGTGAACTGTGCATTAATAAATAGTATAACAGGGTGCATTATGAATATGGAAGCATGCGACAACGCACGCGGGGCACAATGGGACAGCGCGAGGGTGTAGGGACCATTGTATCCTGACAATGCACCTGCGAGGGAACCTGTACGGGGCTATCGATTTTCGGGGTAAGTACCTCACTAGGGCGGATAGATATGGGCTGTCTAATAATAAGAAGTTTTTTTAATACCTGATGGGCTAGCCTTTGACCACTATCTCAACTGATATGGTAAGTGATGATGTGGCCGAAGATGTTGTTCAGGATAACCTAAAATTATTAGCTCTCAAAGACACTAAGAAACACACCGTTAGGTGCTTGGTGACATGTTTTCTACTTGATGGTGCTAGCTACCAGGCGGCCATGCGCAAAATGCCCTACCACCTAAAAGGAGTATGCCATCAAAGACTCATTGATCTAAGTTTAGTAATAGTTTAAAACAAAACAGAAAATAGAAGGAACCGGGCTTCTGATTACTAAAAATAAAAACTGTTTATACCTTTGAGTGCAGGGTTAGCCCTGGAAATCATCATACCACACGAAAAAAGGATATATGTACACAAATAAAGTCGCCACATACCACAATATTCATCCGAATTGAAACTATTTTGACTTTGAACTACAATTTACTAATAGATAATGTTGCTTTTTGAAAGACAAGAGAAAGGTTTTCTTTCTTATTCCCTATATAGTTCTCTCATTTTCTTGTAACTTCTTGAGCTCTGAGGGTTCAAAGTTAAGTTGACATTGGGAAGGACGTCTTGTATTATACTAATACATAGACAAGCTTGTGAAAGCTTTGAATAGTGAGTAAATATATCATATTATCTTTAGATCGTTGTCCTTTATAACCGATTTCGAAAACAGGATGAGGTTTTCATTTAACAAGTCTTTTAAAAGCCGTATTACCAAAGTAAGTTGTGAATATCATTAGATCCATGCCAAGGATGTTTCGATTATTTACAATGTATCAGCCGGATTTTCCACTGCCGAACACAGCCTCCCATCAAGTGAGTTGCCATAATCCCCACGTTTGGCAGACGTCTTGGAGATCGCAGCTTAAGATACCAGTTCCCCAGAAGGCGCTGCTACCCACCTTCCGATAACTTTAGTCGCCTCTTACGGCACCCACAAGTAGCAATGGGGGATTCTAGATTAGATAAGCATTCTAGCCTGGCCCCCATGAGGAATATACACTGGTAGATAAGGTTATATTCTAAAAGAAGGAAGAAGAACGTAAGGAGATGTTTGCGCAAAGGTTAAAGAAGTCAGTACTCGCGAGTGATCAGGCTCATCTTCCTGTTAGGTAGTCACTCACGTTCTTCCAAACATGTTTACACCCATTGAATAGGGGGCAAAACGATTGCCATCTAACGGACAACGTGTTAAACTTCAAAGTGCCACTAAAATGTATTTAATAAAAAACCCGATTACTTAAAAAATCGTACCTAACGTTATTATATACTTTATATATTATTAAGTACGAAAGGAGTTAAAAAGAAAACCGTCACGTTATATTAAACATTTTATAATTCGTAATAAGTTTCTTAGTATAGTTGTTCAGTAAGGAGTTAAGCAAAAGAGAGGTATAAGAGGTTGTCTTTCAAATACACCGTACCATTTTGTCTTTAATCCTTACCGACCCTCCCTTTAGCCGGTGACCTCTTGACCTCAGAGGGTGTAAAGCCAAGTGGACAGTCGGAAAGGATGTCATACAATGTAGAGATAAGCTTGTGAAGGCTTTGCATGTAGGATATTTCAAATATATCGCATTAAAAATGTTCTATTACAAATCTTTTCCTATTTGTTGTACTCAATATTTAGGATAATACATCTATACATTTATACAAGACCTTAACTTCAGGAGTAAGTCCGTAATTTAAGGTGCCGTAAGGTGCCCGTGGGATGCCGGGCTAGGATGTCACCCTCCTATCTCACAGCATATCATCCGTGGGTGTCGTAAGAGGCGACTAAGTGTAACACACCAGAAGGTGGGCAGCAGCGCCTGCTGAGAATCTGATATCTGATACTGCGATCCCCAAGACGCCTGCCAAGCGTGGGTATTATGGCAATCTCCCATAATTGTGGAGGCTGTGTTCAGCAGTGGACAATCCGGCTGATACAGTAATTTAAGGGGCACCGCCATTATTTTCTTATAAATCGACTTCTTATTGATCTTATAAATCGGGATATTCAATAGTCTGTCTGTCTCCCCGTTTGTATGTCACGAATCTCTAGCTCGTAAACGGAATGAGGTTCAAACCAAAAATGTTGTGTCGTGTAAAACGTTGATCCAAAGACGACTAAAAGGAAAGTGGAGTTGTACAGCCGATAGAAGCATTCAAAATCCTTGTCCACCCCAAAAAAAATACTAGCCTCCACTACGATATAACCGGGTAAATCGTACTCTCTTGTACGTTATAACTGGGTATATCGTACTCCCTTGTACGATATACCCGGGTATATCGTACTCCTTTGTACGATATACCCGGTTATATCGTACTCCCTTGTACAATATAACCGGGTATATTGTACTCCCTTGTACGATATAACCATTTTCAGTTCGTGAACTACTCAGTGATCCGGGATAAGATGGCCAATGTCTCCCCATCCAGGATTACCTTCTGCATTATTATCAAATCCGTTTGTTAATCGTGTTTTATTAGAATATCTAACTATTCTGTTAGTGAATGTAAATTAACATTTTCGAGCTTATATACCAGAGTCCAACTAGGAATATTAAAGTTATTGCATGCTTGTTCCAGATTCTTTTGTGCAGACTTTAGAACTTGTGAACGTAGCTCCAGCTGTTCCCTACTATAATCAACGTATCGCCTAGAACCCAGCTTCCGTATATATTTTCTCAGCATGACGTAGAACTACCTGTCAGAAGAAAAATACACACTATCAACACCGAAGCAGCCGAAATTACTTCGCGCCGGTGAAAAGTAACCCCATTTTGAATGTCTTTACATTCAAAATAGCCAACATGAGAAAAAAATTATCTGAAATTTTTCGATACCGAAATCATCTCAAATGTACCTAATATAAATCGTCAATTAGATGTTTAACTGATAATATGATGGTCAACTCACATTTGTTATGCTGATGATTGATAAGATTGAACTCGATTTAGGCAACTATTTTTTTCAATAATATGTGAGCAGTAGGTACGTAACGTCGATTTCGTGAAGTTTCTTCTAATTTTTCACAGGCCTGGTTCCCACTTAAATACCTAAATTTTCCCCAATTTTTATTGAACGTATTGAGATACTCCTAGACGTTGAACAGTATATTTTTTATTTTCTTATCCCAGATACTGTCACTCATAGAAAACGCTCAAAACAATCTTCAAACCCCGTACCCCAACCAGCGCACAACTAAAAACAAATCGATTAATTAAAAAGCGAAGTCTCACCGAAGGAGTACCTAGATCTCGAAGCGGTTTTAATTATTGGCCTATTGAACCCTGCCTGGTTGTGACGCCGGGTTCCGTTGGACAATAAAACTTGGTCGTGCTCAATCGGCATTCAATAAATAATTGGCCTGTATTCTAGAGGTCCCAGCCAATCAAAGTTTTCCATGCGACAATGGACCGCTCCGAACCTAATTGCTAGTCGATGGATTTATTAAATTTATATAAATATTGTGGGTGTTGGAAATAAGTATAATGGTGAAACTGGCAGGTAGCGAGAAGGGAAGCGCTCGTAGCATGGCTTGCTTACTCGTTCATTACCGTTCACCTAAGTTATATAAGGAACGACCGCGTTGTTCATGACTTGAATGAGTGATGGCTATTGGCATTACTGCGGTTACAGTTTTTTTTGTTTTACGTGTTCCATACTCAAAAACAGGACCCTTTGACTAAGCCTCGCCTATCCTTCCGGGGGGATTCCCTGATATTGGTTACTTTGAATGTGAACTCATCATGACAAAATATCTCGCAGCCACGTTGAAGCGCTCGTAGCGAAGTTTACTTATACTGTTCTTAACCGATCAGCAAAGTTCAGCAACGTCCGCTGCGGTAATGAGTTGGATGGTTGACAGCTAGTGACATTACTACTGACCGCTTCCGTGCTTCGGAGGGCACGTTAAGCCGTCGGTCCCGATTGTTGTCTTAGGATGGCAGCTGTTATAGCATGGTGGTAGGTAGCATTTTGCGAATGCCCGCCTGGCTAGCTACCACCTTCTAGTAGAAAATCTGTCGCCAAGCACCTAACGGTGTGTTCCGGCAGCTGTCCTTGAGAGCCAGTACTTCTAGGTTAACTGACTGAACAACATCTTAGACCACATCATCACTTACCATCAGGTAAGATAGTGGTCAATGGCTAACCTATCAGGCATAAAAAAAAACGTGCAGCGCTGACGCTTATTGAGATTAAACTTTTATTCTTGTGTTTTAAGTGTTATTTAATTATTGTTTTGTTTTATTTTCCGTTACATGAGCCTTATTGCTCTGCATCGCCCCCTGAAAGGTCTTTATGTTTGGATTTTGTATTGCAATGAATAAGAATTAGCATGATGGTAGTAGGTACATTTTGCGTATAGTCGCCTACCTTACATCGTGAAGTGAAAAAAATGTCGCCAGGGTACCATAGTCAAAGTCAAAGTCAAAATAATTTATTCAATTTAGGCGTCTACGATGCTCTAATGAAGGTAAATTACAAATTCTACATTGTACTGCCACGCTTAGTAAAAAAATGTATAGAACCACTGCGAGAAGAACGGGCAAGAAATTCGAGGCTATTCTTTTAAATTTCTTTTAAAAACATACTGTATAATAATATGATTACAATATTTGTATCAATTACGTAGGTTAGGCTTGGCAGGCGATATCTTGGCAGAGGCGGAATAGTCCAAGCATTTTTGTCGTTTAAGTAATCACAAACTGTGTAGTAGAATTTCTTAATCAAAATGTTTTTCACGTTCACACGTTATTGAATTAACGTTAAACGCTCACGCGTTGTAATATGTTTGGAATCTTTATTATAAAACCGCAAAAAAATACCTAAGTAGGACCTTTTATTTGTCTTTGCTAATCTAAAACCTGGCACAGCTATTTTATCTTTATTCCTGGTATTGTAATCGTGATTGTCACTGTTTAATTTCACACTGAATGGATGTGGTCTGGCAGCTATTCTTGAGAGCCTATTCTTAGTCAATTATGTTTTCCATCCTCGACCACATCCTCACTTTCCAATAGGTAAGATTATAAGAACAAATATATATAAAATATTTAAAGAAAACATTAGATAAATATTTTAGAAAAAAAAATTAAAATGTAACCAGTGACAATTCCGCCTAATTTTACTGCTAAGCCCATATGACGTCATAAGTAAACACCACATTAATGGGTGAATTTCCGCAAAGTAACGCCTGAATAAGGAATCTGGAACAAGAAAGAACAAATAAAACTTTCATTTAGGTATCTCTATAAGAATTTTCGATTTCTGAAATAAATTAAATAAATAGATTTTATAATAAGTTACATGATAATGTGTTCAACAACACCTTTTCCCACCTCCACCTTTTCACATAAAAATGATACTAAAATAAGACAGCGTACATATCATCAATCTTCCAAAAAACTTTACTACCTACCCTCGTATGAATGACCATAGACCATATTCAAAAATGGCGGCCGCTCATAAAGGCCATTGACAATCTAATTTTTTATTTCAAAAAAGTTTTTAACAACCAACCGTTTGCCTAATCATTGGGTGCAACTTCACACACCTGCTCTTTTATTAGTGCAATACATTTTATAAATAAAAAACCCTTTGAAAGAAGAGGAAGTTATAAAAAACATTCAGTAACTGACACCATAAAGTTTCGGCCTTGTTTGACTTTGTAGTTTTTAGGTTTTCATTCACAACATTGAAGACGCAAACGATGATGATTGGAACGCTGAGAGATACTTGATATTTTGGAATGTTTTTTTTAATCGGTTACCATACTGGAATGAGGCCTTACCTGATATTATTTTGACTACTATATAGAACAAGTATACAGTAGCTCCGACTATCTAGGTATACATCCCCCTCATCCTTTAGTCTTATAGACTAGATGGAGCTTATTCAGCAAACATCCATGCGTTTCTTGTGAACGCTCTAAACCTTTTCTGTTATGACCAATAAGTAGACTTAAATAAATGTGAAGGCAGCTTCTTCAGGCATTTGATTTTAAAGCAGTGATGGCTTAGTGGCATTGGCTATGGATTACCACGCAGCAGGTCCATGGTTCAAATCCCGCCGCGGGCTTGAGAGGGGCATTTTGCGAACGCTCGCCTGGCTAGCGACCACCCTCAAGAAGAAAATCTGTTACCAAGCACCTAACGGTGTGTTCCGGCAGCTGCTCTTGAGAGCCAGTAATTCTAGGTTAAGCCTGTTAACACCTTCGACCACATCATCGCTTACCTTCAGGTGAGATTGTGGTCAATGGCTTACCTATAAGTTATATAAAAAAACTACTTACTCGAAAATTTTTAAGGGTTGTAATTTTAATTAGGCCATATTATTATAACTTTAGGTATTTTATACCTTTTCTTTTACCAGTATAAAAAAGCTCTCTACTCAACCTATTTGCATGGATTACATATTGTACATGTGTAAAAATATTACATTGTATTAATTTTCACACTAAGTGCCTATTCTACAATTATTTCCAGCCAGTCTCCATAATACAGATTATAAAACACTTAACGCTGTTCGAAACTACGTAACGACCGTAAAGGATTTTCACAAAAAGGGTGGTGCTTAGGAATTCTCGGCTCCCATGGAGTTTTTTGGTGTTTTACTCGGCCATAGCTAAAATGTCATTGTTGGACGAGATGATGGGATGATTCAGCTTTTATACAGAACAAGTGCTTTTGTGGTGTTACATTGAAGCTTTATGGGATAAATCAAGCTTTATATCGGTGTAATTGTGACGATTGACAGCTGGTTTTGATTAGAATAGATTAAGGTGAACGTTGATGTCTATGCGCGAGTTTTTTTTGTTATGTAGCTTGTTCGTCTAACTATTAAACTTGAACAAATGCGTATTTTTTTATGCCTGATAGGTTAGCCTTGGACCACTATCTCACCTGATGGTAAGTGATGATGCGGTCGAAGATGTTGTTCAGGCTAACCTAGAAGGCTAGCTAATAGGCTAGTAGGCTGGCTAACGTATTTTATTGCTGATAGGCTAGCCTATAAACACTCTCCTGATCACGTGTTGACGCGGTCGAAGATGCTGTTCAGCCTAGCCTAGAATAAATAGCCTACTAGCTCTTAAGGGAAGCAGACTCGTCTAAAACAGGCCTAGATATTATTCTAAACAATGTTTGCTCTAGGGGCATTATCTAAGAAGAAACCGGAGAATACAATGTTATGGAATCGCATGCCAACTTCACTCTTGGATACGAATAAACAGTGTTTAGGGTTCCGTACCCAAAGGGTAAAAACGGGACCCTATTAAGAACGGCTATTAAGGTCCACCTTGTATAAGTAGGAAAAAATTGGCTTTATCTGACATTGAATATGCCAGAATATTTGTATAATAGTTTCCTACGCTAAAGTAGGTTTCATCCGAGATACTTTCCATCAAAATATGTCTTCAAGGACTCTACAATAAGGACGAATAGCTTTTCATGAAAACATTTCAGGCATGCGTTATGCCTGAAACTACTAACAACGTCAAAGCGATCGTGAGCAAGACTTTACTTACAGAAACTTATCTGTAAAGTTATCAGCACATACATACGATGCACGGATTTGCTTAACAATGTGCCGGGGACGCGCGTCTCCAGCCCGCTGGCGGGTGATGGTCGGGTGACAACACGTTATACATGCCAAGGATTGAAGATCTAAAATATATGTTCTTTAAGTTTTTCGCTGGTAGTTACTTATTTTACTGACATTTAACACTGGCAACTCGTACGGTTAGTATAGTTCAGTTAAAATACTGGCAACTCTAAATGGTTTAATTTTAAAAGAAACTGTTCCGACTTCCGGAATATTGGGCACGTGGAAAATCGAGTTGGTAGATTGGGGGCATTCTGTTGCGAGCTGTTGAGTGAGGTAGTTTTGAGAGTTTAATCAAAGTGTACTTGTTGAAGCACTAGCCTACACTGAGAAAAATCTGAAGTCAAAAGCGCCCTAATGACGGCCAATTTGTATAGTATAAGGCAAAAAACCGACCAAACGTAAATACGTACAAAAACGCCTTCCAACTAGGAGGCGTTAAACGAGGTCAGTGAAGGCGAATGTTTCTTTTCGTCTTCATTTAAGGTGTATTTTGTGGTCTTTCTTAAATATTGACTTTTCGATGAGGCTGATTAAGTCGTACGTTATAGTGATAATCACCGTATATATACCGCTTTTACGGCGGTTTATATACGGTGATATATTTTATGGTCAATACTGCAATTATTATCGTATAACAAGTACAATTCTGAAAATACTTTACGGAAAGCGTGTTTTAACGGTTGTGTTTATTATAAAACATGGTACATTTTTATTAATTTCGCTTTGCGTGGTGAAAGTCATCTTAAGAGTTGTGAATTCATCTTGCGTAGTTACAATTCAACGGTAAAAGGTCAAATTTGATTTAAGCTCCAAAGTCGTTTTTCTCAGTGTATAATTTATAATATACCGTGCATTTAAACAGGGAGTTTTATTGGGTGCTGTCCTTTTCTTACATTATATTTTAGAAAAATGTTTCGGAAGTGCCATCTGCTATCAAAACTGGCGTGGTAGTGGAAGATGTGTAGTAGTTTGGGTTGATACTACTGCTTTTTTTATCAGCTTATTTATTCATTATGTGTGTGCTTGAACTATCAGGCTGAATTAATTTTTAATACTTACTTACAATGTACCTAGAATGTAAAACTACTACTCGTACTATTAGTGAAAACTATTTCGAAGATGGTGCTATGTGTTTGTTACTCGGTAGAAATCTAGAACTTGACCTGATTTTTGATGAATTTCACTAGCTCTTTGGTCTTAATAAAGAGTATTCAACTTCTCTAGAGATGTAATCTATACCAGGCATGTAATGATTTTAAGCACTATCATCATATGTCTAAATATGCTTGTAGTTATATTTTGGAAATATATACGGGTAGCGACATTATTACGACAGTTAAGTGTTTGAAAAACACTTGTTTCGATCAGATGAAATAGAGTAGTGTGGTTGCTAATTGTGGTCAAACTAATACAATTACAGCATAACATTTCGGCTCATCAAGCGATCTGCGTAAGCCTAGTAGTTAAGGCACCCAGTGCATAATCTATAGGGTCATGGGTTCGATACCCACTCGAGGTAAGAAATATTAATTGCTAAAAATTTGTTAATGTGATTTTCGCCTTATCACTCGATAGTGCTTGTTATTTTTAAATAGGAGATATTTAGAAAAAAAAATCTGCTATTTATCCCATCGCCTGGCCACCCTTCACAGAGGGAGGCAGGCGGGGCCGTCTACAGTACAATGCCCACGTAATAATATAATCGAAACGACGCCACTTGCTATTAATTAAATTTAAATTTTTCATTGGCGACACTCGCGGTTCCATTAAAACTAATTTATTTTGCCCCAAGTAACTTATCGATTTAGTTGCTATTTGTGTCTGGCATATTTTTTTATGCTGGTTTTTGTTGGTCTTACCCGCTATCCATTTGATGAGTTTTAGATTGAGAAGATTTATGTAGACAATAAAACACTAATTATTAAATAAAAAAATCATAAATGCCACGAGAAAATAATTAAGAATATAATGCAAAGATTACGGTGACACAAAATTATAAAGCCACCAATGGTGTCAAGTAGATGGAGTACTATGGTAAATTGTGGTCTAATAGCAAAATTTCCGAAAGTATTCTATACTTAACGTACCCATTAAAAAAAACATCGACAGCCTGATTAGTGTCTGTTGCGTACTCCACAATCAGCTATTCTAACGAGTTCGACCAAAGCCACAAGTTGTAGTCATTACATTAGAAGGGTTAAATGATATTTGTTGAGACTTTGGTCGAACTCGTTAGAATAGCTGATTGTGGAGTACGCCACATATTGTTGTTAAACAAAACTCTCCCCCTTTAAGGAGGACTTGCCATAATACCCAAGCTTGGCTGACGTCTTGGGGACCGCAGTGTAACATAACAGTTTTTTAGAAGACACTGCTTTATCTCTTTGTCAAGAAAATAGTAATGGGGTGAGCTAGGTTGTTAAGCCAGTTACACCATGTGGCACAATGCACTACAAGAACAGCAGAAAATAATTTGTATGTATATCTATATATTATTCCAGTGTACTATCTAAATAAGGCAATGAAATGCAACTAGCTCGTTGTATTCGAACAGCCAAGGAGTACACCACCTTCTCAACGTCTTTGTTTCCCAAAAGGCCATAATCTGGAAGCTTAATATCATAAGCATAATCTAGAGTAAATATGTAGGTATCTTCTGGCCAAGTATGCTCGACCGTCGACCGCGTCGTCGCCTACCATCACATGAGACTGCGATCAAATGCTTGTCTAAACCCAATAAAATAAAGCTTAACTAGATAGTCTTCTCCCCTCTAATACGATGGGGCCGGCATCCAGTCCATAGGTATTTTTTTATGTTATCGTGATGGAACCAGCACGATGACCAGATGGTATTAAGCGGTAACCTCTGCCTATAACATTTTCAGTTCGTCACAAGTGGGAACTGCACTGCACCCGTCACCCTGAGACATTAAGTTGTTAAGTCTCATGTGTCCGTAGTTTCACCGGCATCCATACTCTTCAAACTGGAAATGTAAATGAAATGTAAACCTAACTTCTTCAAGAAATAGGTCGCAGTTCCCGGATGAACTCGCATAAGAAGTTCTACTGCTATTACATCCCTGAAATGCTACATACCTAACCATCTCATGTTTAAAACTTTTCCAAACGGTTTCTATGAGAGTCGACACGGGGATATGTATCTACAAACTATAGCGCTACGGTATATGTCTTATCAGTAGTATATACAGGGCGTCCCACGGCGAAGCCACATGGAGGGAAAGTATCTTGAATACACATCAAATGTTTAAATTCACGGTCTTCCTTTTATTTCTGAAACTATGTTATTTAGCACAAAAAATCCTTATGATGAAATCTTTCGATCGGTATGATAAAACTACAGGATGTTTTTTTTCTCGTGTAACGGGTTCGATTCTCGGTTCAACCATGTAATTATTTAAATACTAAAGGACATTTTTAGCCGATTTAACGTACGGTTATCGGCTAAAAATTTCCTTTAGTATGTGTCAAACTTACGTTAGTTTTAATCAATTATTATTTAAATATCTATGAATACAGTTTAAATTGTTTTTTGAATTTAAATAATGTCCTCTTTCAGTAAAATGTTCCATCTACAATATTCAAGGTACTTTCCCTCCATGTGGCACCGCCGTGTGACGCCCTGTAGGTAGTCTATATCTTCATGGTGAGCAATCTACAGTATCTGTGGGTGGGAAGGCAAGCTGGAGAATTTAGTACATAATCAACACAAGACCTAAATACGCGTATTCTACCTTACACAATAGTATTCTAACCAAATAACAGCAATAGCTAGTGCCTTTGTAGAGTACAAACAGACAAAACCTCCATTACTGCGATAGAGCGTTTTCAAACCATTGTGACAATCCATAACAACACAATATTTGTATCGTTTGAAACATCGATCTATCATGTACTAGATAGCAACTTAAATACTATGAACGGTTGATTACCGATGCCCAGTCATACCATATCTTCATCTTACCCTTGTCACATGCGTATGGGGTTGTTTCAATAAGTTGTCTCTAAAAACACAAAGACGACAAAAGACATTTTATAAACGAAGGAAGGTACAAGAAATATTGTTAAAAACTTGGATTGGGTTTTGCAGCTGGCGACGTATCTTACGCCAATCTTCAGGGATGCTTTGTTGATAGTATAACCAACCTTTCAGGCTTTTTTTTTTTTTATTATGTTATTGTGACGGAACAAGCCCGAGGCCCACCTGATGTTAAGTGGACTAACCTCTGCCTATAACAGACGCATTTCGTCAACGACGAATTGCACTGTGCCCGTCACACTGAGACGTCCAGTTGTTAGGTCTCATTAGCCTGTAATTTTTCTGGCTCTCAAGGACTGCTGCCGGAACACACCGTTAGGTGCTTGGCGACAGATTTTCTACTTGAGGGTGGTCGCTAGCCAGGCGGGCATTCGCAAAATGCCCTTCCACCATGCGGTGAAGCTCAAGCTCTGGGCGGGATTCGAACCATGGACCTGCTGCGCGGCAGTCCATAGCCAATGCCACTGAGCCATCACTGCTTCGAAAAAGATTAAGATGGTAAAGGAGCTTGTTGTGCGGCTAATGTGCCACAGCACTCTACTTATGTCGATGTAAGAACACGCTGCTCATTCTGCATATTTTTTATGTATTTAGCATTTTAAAATCATTCATCTTCAGAGGGAGACCTCGGCGGGGAAAGAGTACCGTTAACATGGTGTCCCGCTCTCCCTACCTTCCGTGGCGTAAACGGTGCCACCATCATTTGTTGGAGTATGTGGTGGAGCCGCTGGGAAAGAATAGTGTCGGTATGACTTTGGCAGCTCTTCCTATCCTCTTCGGCCGAAGTAGCAGATGGCGGGCTACTTATCTGAGCCAATCTAGGGTGTCCAAGCATAGGGTCCTCTGGCGTGGTTTTGGTTCTTGAATTGGTTGTGGCACGCCCTATGTCCTGCATGTCGCAGTGGAGGGTATCCTCTAGGGAAGTCTCCGGAGACGGACAGCCACGACGAGTTCGCGGTCGTGTACGAGAGCGTTCCCACATTCTCGACAATTGCAGACGAGCTGTGACACTTTGTGATATTTAAGTCGGAGCTTGATAACTAAAGAGATTTACCATATCTGGTATGTTTTGAAGGCATTCATATTTTAAATATAAGTAGTTATATAAAGATTAGGCTCCACTATTCCTCTTCACATCTAGTACTTCTAACTCCCCACATTCCGCTATCATACATCAAACTCATAATATAATATCACTGAGCTGACAATAGCACAGACGGCTGTATAGCACACAATGCCGAATGTCGACCGAATATAATACATTGCCACAGAAATATGGTTCTTATTGTGGTGGATCCCAGTTCTGGAAAAGGTTTGAGGTTTTTAGGAAGTCGATAAAGTTCAATATAAAAAGTTTGAGAGCTAAGACTTCGTTTTGGCTTCAGGTTAGGTGTAGTTTGAAGTCGTAACGGTCAGTATCAATTAAGCAAGCCTACAGAAAAGGGTATATTTTCCTATGAGCGAGATCCCGTTTATATTGGAATTTGTGGTACATAGAACTGAAGCTGTCATCTTGATTCTGCTCAAAGCATCGAGTAAATAGTACATATTAAATGTGCCCAGCCTAACTAGCATGTGCAAATAAGAAATATGTCACACATGACACGAGTAGAGTATTTTCGTTTGTAGACAAGTGGCGGAAGACATAGCTCTATATGTCTATTTTACACCAGATAAAAGTAGACAAAACTTACTCGCGGCGTGCATACTAATTACTGTATCAGCCGGATTTTCCACTGCTGAACACAGCCTCCCCAAGTATGGGGGGATTTGGCGTAATCCCCACGCTTGGCAGGCGTCTTGGGGATATCAGTGTGAGATATCAGTTCTTCAGAAAGCGCTGCTGCCCACCTAGTGTGTTACCTTTAGTCGCCTCTCACGACACCCACGCGTAGAGATGGGGGGTGACATTATAGCCCGGCACAGCATGGGCTACTAATTTAGTGAGGCAAAAATTTAACTGCATAAAGCACGGGCCACTGAAAATACTCTTTAAAAATGATTTGTTTGCTGGGTTTATACATATATAATTGTCACAATAATTATTAAAGAAAACGTTATATAATTAATATTTTAAAAAATAACTTCTGGAAAAGAATTTCTACGCATGTTTCTTCTACACGAAGCATCTTCAGGAGACTCTTCGAGCGCACGATCGAGAATTCTTAATTTTAGATATGCTGTTTATATTTTTAATGAATTTTCTAAAATACTATAAATTTAATCTTTAAAAATTATTAAAATAGGTATGTGTTAATATTAAATATAGATTTACGAGAAATAACCCCTCAATCTATGAATTAATTACAAATTGAACTGAATTGAAAAAAATATCGTTCCCATTTGTTATGGGGTTTGCCATACTCTCCACGCTTGGCAGGCAACTTGGCTATGTGATAGTACGTGCAACTTGAGTTCTGCTAGTGTTCTAATTATTTATTTAATACTTTATTGCACAAAAAAAAATGTACAAAAGGTGGACTTAATGCTAAGGCATTGTCTACCAGTCATCCAGCGAGGGTGTTTGAGAAGGTGTATGTGCATCAAGGGGTGAATAAATAGGTTAAGTATGCAAAAAGGAAACTACAAGAAGTACAGAAGAGAAAAAAAAGAAAGAAATAAGTTGTTATGATAACTATAACTACATATAATAAATAAATGCATAATGTAATATAAAATATAATAATAAATAGTAAAAATAGCTAAATATATATTTATAAATTTTGATATAAATTGCTGTAAAATAAACCTATATAGCAATGTTCACAATAAAATCAAATGAATAAAGCGGGAAAATTATATCAAATGCAACTAGAATAATACTACGGGCCTGACAAGGAAATTTTACTCAAATAAAAATCGTGAACTGACTTTTTAAAAGTAGCTTTTGAGGGTGATTTTCTGATATTGACCGGGAGTTGATTCCATAGTCTCACTGCTATAACAATAAAAGATTTGTCCATGAAAGATGTAGTGTGGGAGTGCGTAGTAAGAAGCAAGGAATCAGCATAACGTAAGTTTAAATTGTGACTATCGGCCAGAAAGATAAACTCTTCGTTTAGGTATAAAGTAGGCGAAAAGCGATCATTCAGTATATTATAAAGTAAGCCCACAATCCTGGCATTCCTTCGGTCCCTTATGTAATTATGTTTGGGAACTTTATTATAAAACCGCACACAATTACCTGAATATGACTTTTATTGGTCTTTGCTAATCTAAAACCTGGAACCACTATTGTATCTTTATTCTAGTGTTATATCGTTATTAATCATTCTTTGATTTAAATTTACTTTTTTTTTTACGAACGTACATAATGATATACGCGTAGACTTATTTTACAATGGGGCGTATAATAAGTAACTTTTATATAAAATAGGTATAGGTGGTGCTTCTTATCCAAGACAAGAATTTGGACATGTTCTTACCTGCTAGAAATTGATGCATGTTTGTCTCAAATAGGCAACTGCGTCATCCCTCTCTAGACTATAATCTAGAAGACTCCCATGATACCAGCAAATTTAAAAGTTATTCCTTTACTTAGCTGCTCGCGTTATATAATATTGAAATCAAAGCAAATAAAGTAACGGACACAATAAGCCTGTGTAGGTAGGTATACAATATAATAGTTTTGTAATATCTCATACAATGTAGCTTGATACGCCCACGAAAGTTTTGCCCAATTGTGTTTACAATCCGAAATAGTCTACAGAATGACACTATTGTATGGGTACCTACATAATAATATTAATTCATGAAACTGTGACTAGACTTAAGTTTAGTCTATTGTTATATAAATTACCTTTTATGTACAATCAGTGATAGCCGAGCAGTATATCTTATGGACTGCTATGTAGCAGGTCCTTGGTTCGCTCCTCACCACCACCGACTTGAGCTTCACCGCATGTTGGAAGGGTATTTTGTGAATACTCGTCGGGCTAGCTACGACCCTGAAGTAGAAAATCTGTCGCCATGCACCTAACGCTGTGTTCCGGCAGCAGTCCTTGAGAGCCAGTGAATTACAGGTACATGAGACTTACTTGTTCTTAACAACTCTATGCCTCAGGTTGAGGGCGCAGTGTAGTGCAGATTTCCACTTGTGACGACAGGCATCTGTTATAGGTAGAGGTTACCGCTTAATATCGGGTAGGCCTCGTGCGTGTTCTGTTGTTATACTGCTATCAGGAGTAGGCCAGCGTGTTCTACATATTATACTGCTATCTCCAGGGCGCCTGCCACGCTTGAGGATCATGGCAACCTTCCCCTTCTTGTGTGAGGCCTTTTTTCAACGAAATATGTTACGTGTGTTGATGATTTTGACATATTTCTTATTGACCCATTTAAGCGCCAATTTTAGTTATCAAAATTTATTTTAATGTATATCAAGCATGTGATATGCCTTCGGGCAGCTTGAAAGCTCCAATATTTGCAGGCACATATTATGGTATTTTGCAAATCTCTGCCTGGTGAATAAGAAATTAAGTAGAAAAGTCTGCAACTAGCCGGCAGCTGACCTATAGAGCCAGATGACATTATAATCTGGCTTTTTAGTATAACTTTAGTAAATAATATATTGGATATTTGTTATATCTGAATAGAATTACCTAACCTTAATTTATTGTTCAACACCGTCTATCTCTTCTCTTATTTCTGTCCAACCAAGGGTTGTCTGGAATTAATCGCTACATAGCGATAAAACCGCCCCTTGTACTTACATAGTACAATAGTCTTAATATATTTTTACTTGGTGAATAACGAAAAACTTTTGTATTTGTATTGTATTGTGTTATCTCCTACCACATCACAGGTTGTCAATGGCTTGCCTATTGGGCACAAAAAAGTGTTACAAAACTTTTTACCAAAAAATGGTACCGACTTCAACACTCAAAAGTGTGAAATAACTTGTTGAAGTCAGTACCATGATGGTTAAAAAATACCAATTATAACAGACTAAATGTTTCACACAATTGGGTGTTTAAGTCGGTCCCATTTCATTTTTTATTATTTTGCACCCATTTTAGTGACCCTTGTTACTTATGGGATAGATTGTCATTCACTGTCAATGACTAGGTATATAATTAAAATACGAAAATATTTTTCAGTTATTGGAGTGTCACTCAAAAACGGCTAGACCTGTTTTTTCAAATGAAAAAGAATCATTAAAATCGGTTCAGTCATAGACAAATGTACTGAGGTAACAAACACAAAAATAAAGTAATTGAGTACCTCCTCCCTTTTTGAAGTTGGTAAAATTATATAACTCTAGAAGCATCCAAAAGCAACAGTGAATCACAAAGAATTAGAATATTATCGGTATCACATGCAGACAGACAGCAGTACGCCCATCCTATTGTCAAAGAGATCCTTATCACGCGCGTGCAGCGGCGGCGGCACGCGGTGTTACTTAATTAGAATTCGTTTTTATCACGCCTACCGTTTTTAGGGTTCCGTAACTAAATGGTAGAAATGGGACCCTATTACTGAGACTTCGCTGTCCGTCTGTCACCAGGCTGTATCTGAAGAACGGTGGTGGCTAGACAGTTGAAATTTTCACAGATGATGTATTTCTATTGCCGCTATAACAACAAATACTAAAAATAAAATAAATATTTAAAGGGGGCTCACATACAACAAACTTGATTTTTTTACCGTTTCTTGCTCGTTACTAATAACAGTGACAGGTAGACGCTTTAATTATTCACAGAATAATTATATAGTTTTATGTTCTCTTTAAATATAATTAATTAAAATGAAATAAAATAAATAATTAAGGGGGCTCACATACAATAAAGAGGTTTTCGCCGTTTATTTGGTAAAAATATTAATAATGAAAACAAGATAATGGTACGGAACTCTTCGTCTCACTCGCACTTGACGGGTTTTATTATTAAGATATATACTGGTTATCCATAAGTACCTACTTTTTATGTCTGTTAGGTAAGCCTTGACCACTATCTCACCTGATGGTAAGTGATGATGTGGTCGAAGATGTTGTTCAGGCTAACCTAGAATTACTGGCTTCAAGAACAGCTGCCGGAACACACCGTGAGGTGCTTGGCGATAGATTTTCTACTTGAGGGTGGTAGCTAGCCAGGCGGGCTTTCGCAAAATGCCCTACCACCATGCAAAAGCTTATAATAAGATTCTATATAATAAGATTTTAATTAAAGAGTCACTTGAAATGTTAAACTCAAACGCTGGCTAGAAGCACAACTCCCATGCCTTCCTGATGGAGTCGTAAGAGCGCATGAAAAGGAAAATATCAGCTATTCTAACTATCTGCAAGCAAAATATGAAGCAGTGATGGCTCAGTTTTGAAGCAGTGACGGCTCAATGGCATTGACTCTGGACTGCCGCGCAACATGGTGGAAGGGCATTTTTCGAATGCCCGCCTGGCTAGCGACCACACTCAAGTAGAAAATCTGTCGCCAAGCACCTAACGGTGTGTTCCGGCAGCAGTCCTTGAGAGCCAGTGAAATTACAGGCACTTGAGACTTAACAACTGTGTCTGTGACTTAAGAAATTAAAAAAAAATCTCACCTGATGGTAAGTGATGATGTGGTCTAAGATGCTGTTCAGGCTAACCTAGAATTACTGGCTCTCAAGGACAGCTGCCGGAACACCATGCCATATCGACTGCCATCGTAAGACAACCACTGGGTCCAAAATCTAAAAAAATCTGAAAATAGCTCTCAAAATTTGACGAGAATCGGTTGAGGAATGCGATCTGTAGAAGAGAACAATGGAAATATAATGAAAGCTTTTTTGGCCAAGCTGAAACGTAGTTTCAATAGTTGGCAAGTACCACCTGCTTGGGATCCTATTATCATATTAATCAAATCCCATGGCCGACACAAATCTGCAAGACCTCTGGACCAAAACACTAAAGCGAAAGTCAAATTGTCCAAGTCAATTATTGAGTTAGAATAAGGTTCGATTTAGAACCATTTCACAGACTTAAAAAGACTTATTTGGTGCAACTCACCCTTATAATACCAACCTACTAAACGAGTAACTTAGGTAAACTGAGGTTAACTAAGTACTTTATTTGAGGATACATTACTATTCTTAACTTTGTAATAATTTAAATATTATTCGTATGCGATTGTAATGGAATACGCACGAGGCCCACCTAATTTTAAATGGTAACCAGATGCATTTTGTCGTAAGTATCCAAGTGTACTGCGCCCATCACCCTGCTATATACAGTTGTAACAGCCGACTCGTCCACTGCTGAACACAGCCTTCCCTATTTAGGGGGTATTTGCCATAATCCCCACACTTGGCAGGCGGCTTGGGGATCGCAGTGTAAGATGACAGTTCTTAAGAAGGTGTTGCCCACCTTCCAGTATTTTCCCTTAGTCGCCTCTTACGACACCCACGGGATGATATGAGGAGGTGCAATTCTAACCCGGCACCCCACGGTTGTTGAAGTCACATGCCCCTGTAATTATAAATATTATAATACACATGTAAAGGATAAGCGTTTTAGGGGTAAAGCAGGCAACCCTATGTTCTATCTACATAATATAGGTTCAAAACGCTTAAGTAATAATTAAGACTAGGTATTAAAGGCAGAAATTGAAATAACTTCATCAAACACTCACATAATCACACAATATTACAGTAATAACAGTTGTAATTACAAACCTCCGACTTCACGAGGTATTAGTGTAATTATTTCAGCAATTATGTTTATGAAAACAGAAATTAAATTTCTAGTCAAAAAGATTATTATGTCTCCCCAAGTAAGCCCTAACTGTTCAAACTGTAATATTGTGAATATTATGAAGCGCTCGTAGCGAAGTTTACTTAGCTGTTCTCAACCGATCAGCAAAGTTAAGCAACGGCGCCCGCGGTCATGAGTTGGATGGGTGACCGCTAGTGATATTACTTCTGAGCGTTTCCGTGCTTCGGAGGGCACGTAAAGCCGTCGGTCCCGGTTGTTGTTTTAGAATGACAGTCGTTATAGCATGGTGGTAGGGCATTTTGCGAATGCCCGTCTGGCTAGCTACCACCCTTAAGAAGAAAAACTGTCGCCAAGCACCTAACGGTGTGTTCCGGCAGCTGTCCTTGACAGCCTGTAATTCTAGGCTAGCCTGAACAACATCTTCGACCACATCATCACTTACCATCAGGTGCGATAGTGGTCAAAGGTTAACCTATCACGCATAAAAAATATATATAGCAAGAATGGCTAAGCTTGCAGCTGACCGTGATGTCTGGAAGGAATTGAGGCGGAAAACAATAGGTTAAAAAAAAACTATTTAGTATGCGACTTCACTATTCGTATATTTTTAGGTTCGTAGCTAAACTTTGTTTAGTTAAGGCTAATGCTTCTTAATTATTTCCATACAAATGTGGATTTTTTACAGAAAGCTGGTAAACCAAAAGCAAAGGTTCTAGACTCAAGGACAAGCATGCAAAACTTCACCGAGTTAGATTACTTGACATTTAAAATATGACGAAACTACGTTTGTATGGAAAGCGCTACGAAGACTCTGATGGCCTTACCTAAACCATAGAACATATAATAATACTACGTAGAGTTTAGCTACGAGTTCAAGTGCGGACTTACATCTCGGTTAACGTCAAACGATTTTACTAGCAAAATTTTGATCGCGCTTCGTTTCCACGGCATGAATATTGTGATCCATCTTTTTGTTGTGAGATTTGTAGAGATTGTGTTAGGAGCAATGTGAAGGTTATTCTATGCTATAAGCTGCAATTCGTTGATGATCAAGAAAGCTCTTGAACGAGTTTAGTTGAATTAATCTTGGTTTAGCTGAACTTTTATCAACTTATGTTGGTAACATTAAAACTAGAGTTTTGAACTTATTCAAATGCTTTCAAAAACTCATCGGTGTAATCCGCTCCTAGAATCTTAAAGATGTTATTACTTTAATCGTTAAATCGATGAATGCCTGGCATAATTTCATCCATAGCGAAACTTTTTAGTAGGTATTTTTTGAGTCGAGCATAACGGGACTAAAGCAAGCGAAACTAACCCTAAATGTAGACGTTATAAGAAGTCAAAGTCAAAATAATTTATTCAATTTAGGCGTCTAAGACGCTCTTATGAAGATCAATTACAAATTTTAGTATTGAAATATTCTACATTGTACTGTCACGTTCAGCAACTAAATTGTATAGAGCCACTGCGAGAAGAACGGGCAAGAAACTCGGGGCCATTCTTTTAAACATCTTTTAACTTACTATAATAATATAATAAAGTTATTACAATATTTGTTTAAATTATGTAGGTGACAGGCAATAGCTTGGCAGAGGCGGAATTGTCCAGGCATTTTTGTCGTTTAAGTAATCAGAGACTGTGTACTAGGATTTTTTAATCAATATGTTTTGCACGTGCAACTTGATTTTCCCTTCTGTGAGCGTTGTAATATGTTTGGGAACTTTATTATAAAACCGTACTCAATTACTTAAGAAGGACCTTATATTTGTCTTTGCTAATCTAAAACCTGGCACCGCTATTTTATCTTTATTCCTAGTATTGTAATCGTGATTGTCACTGTTTAATTTAAATTTACAAATTTTTTACGAACATACATAATATTTTCAAATATATACAGACTCGGTAAAGTTAAAATATCAATTTCTTTAACAAGATCCCTCAGAGATGCCCTAGGATCTTTTTTATATATGGCTCGAATTGGCTCGAAGAGGTTGATGAAGTCATGTTATTCTTAAATATAGTATTAAAATATTCAATTAAAATTTAACAATAACAAAACCACACTTATCACACACTGTCACCGACAAATCCCAACACCCCACAAAATCTTTAATTTTGACAGCCTCCTGTCAAATCTGCGATAACAGTTTAAAGCGCACGCGGCGCCACGTGGCGCTTGACAGTTGACAGGTCAAGTCGAAAGGTGTCAAATTTGACAAGAAAAAAGGCGGGAAACGGTGGTCAACACTTTGTTCTTGAAATTAACTTTTGGTGATCGTTAGTTTTAGGTGACAATACGTGTGAGGGTCAAGTATTATTGACAAAAGTCTCATGCTTCATATATAATAGGCATAATAGGGAAATATTAACCATAGGTACATATTGATATTAAGTTGATTTCATTAAAATGAAGGTGGACCAATAGCTGAGTGAATATTCAAAACATATTATAATTTTATGTTGTCTTAGGATTTTGCGACTATTACACATAGTATTTAAACAACTTTAAACGGTTTAAATCACGTATATATTTACTTCATGTCAGCAATGTGTTCTTTTACCCGGACCAATGTTCCTCTTTGTTTGCCCAATGTATTTTTTTTACAGCCAGCCAGCCAGCCTTTGACAGCCCACATTCACAATCAAGTTTGTAAACACCTGCATCTTGTAGATTTTTATTGAAGCTCGTCTTAAGATATTACCAATTTTGTCCACCACGTGACCACGATCACTGCAAAGTGTTTGAAACGTCGGGACAAAAATAATTATAAATATACGCGATTTAAACCGTTTAAAGCTGTTTAATTACTACATATTATAATTTTTCAATTTTGTAGCTAGGTCGGGTAAAATTTGTACTTAATCATATACCTACGCGAGGTTCTGAGGATATTTTGTACATTATATACTTAAATAAGATTATTAATTAGCAACTGATAACATTTTCATGGATGTACCCGGGACACTGTTTGGTAAAGGTCATTATGTTCTTAATTTGCAAGGTAGGTAGGGCATTTTGCAAATGCCCGCCAGGCTACCACCCCCTCAAGTAGAAAATCTGACGCCAAGCACCTATCGGTGTGTTCCGGCAGCTGTCTTTGAGAGCCATTGAAGCCTGAACAAAATCTTCGACCACATCATCACTCATATCATGTGAGATAGTGCTCAAAGACTAAATATATATATATATATATTAAGATCATTTGATTTGGTAGTAGTAGTTTCCATTCCAATACACTCAAAAAATATGGCACGCCTTCGTAAGTAGAGAGGTCTATACCAGCATCTGTCCACGCATTAAAAAGTATACCAATGGCCAATCTAACAGAAATAAAAAAAAAACCTAGCTACATTTTTAAGAGACAATGAATACACGTCAATAACTCAACCATTCATAATCAATATCAGTCCTTAGGGGTATTTGGTAATCTTTAAGAAATAGGGAGGGTTTTAAACTCCTCAGAGGGTCGCGGACAAAGGGTGTTTTTCATATAAACCATGGAACTCTTGAATATTGACAGCGCCCCATGACAATACGTCCGTCGAGTGACAGTTGGTAAATTATGTGTTTTCGAAGTCTGCAACTTTGCTACCAAGTTTTAGTTTTAGGTAATATATGTGTGTTTGTTGTTTGGTTTATAGTAATATTATCTGCGCCCCGGGGCTTAACCCGCGTAGGTAAAGATGAAAATTGATGGTGATGGTGATGAAAAGTATCTTTAATCTAGGATCTCGTTATCATCACATCAACCATAATGTCCACCGTAGAACACGGTCACTTAGTCGCCTCTTACGGCACCCAGGTGAAGAATTTTGTTTTTTATTATTTTATTGTGAAGGATCAAGCACGAGGCTGACGTGATGTTTAGCGGACTAACCTCTGCCTATCACAGATGCATTTCGTCACAAGTCACGAATTGCACTTTAAGTCTTATGTGCCTGTAATTTCACTGGCTAAGTCTGCTGCTGGAACCCACAGTTAGGTGCTTGGCGACAGATTTTCTACTTGAGGGTGGTCGCTAGCCAGGCGGGCATTCGCAAAATGCCCTTCCACCATGCGGTGAAGCTCAAGCCTGCGGCGGGATTCGAACCATGGACCTGCGGCAAGGCAGTCCATAGCCAATGCCACTGAACAATCACTGCTTCTAAATGGAAGGGATGGGGGGTTACATTCTAAACCGGCATCCCACGGGTATACGATTTAGGACGATCTACATTTCAAGTTTCATCTAAATCGGTTAGCCATTTTAGCGTGAAGGAGTACCAAATTTACACACTCACATCCTCAACCGCTTACAACTTTCGCATTAACTTTACGATTTCAATTTACAAGTACATTCTGAAGGAAAAGTTGAGTGTAAAACAATTATATTAATACCATTATTTCTTTTTAAATAAATATATATTTTATATGTACTCGTATTTCGATACAAAAGTTGTAGGTACAGTCGGTAAGAAACAGTAAAATTTACATGGCATGGAATCTGCTTTAAAGAGAATTGGGAGTTAATGAATACCTAAGGTTTTTTTTTTTAATTTTGATAATTTGGGTTGCCAGTCTCTGCAATGATTTATAGGTTGTCTAAATGCTTTCATTGTAGTAGATATAGAGTCGTATATAGTTCGTAGTATTTAGTTAATAAAAGCGTACTTTCGTTATCTCATCTACACTAATATTATAATGAGTAAGTAGCACTAATATTTGTATATATGCATTTTTGTATATTTGTATGCAACGAATAAACTTAAAAACTACTGAACCCATTGAATGAAATTTGGTATGGAAATAGTTTGAGACCCGGGAAAGGGCATAGGATAGTTTTTATCCAACTGCACAAAAAGAGGTTAATGTCTTTGCGCGATAACCGACATTCGCGCGGCCGGAAGGCCAGTTAACTATATTTAAAAGTGAACAGGAAGAAATATTGTTTCATGTACGAGGATTTTTAAATAACTTTATCTTGAATTAAGTCGTTTTTTTCTATTGCTAATATGTAAGCCCTTGACCACAATCTCACCTAATGGTAGGTGATGATGTGGTCGAAGGTGTTAACAGACTTAACCCAGACTTACTGGCTCTCAAGGACAGCTGCCGGAATACACCGAAAGGTGCTTCGCGAAACATTTTCTACTTGAAGTTGGTCGCTAGCCACGCGGGCATTCGCAAAATGCCCTTCCACCATGCGATGAAGCTCAAGCCCACGGCGGGATTCGTACCATGGATCTGCTTCGTGGCAGTCCATAGCCAATGCCACTTGTGTTGTCCTCTGTGTTGTTTAAGAGTAATCGTACTCGTACATATAAAGTCTTATTCTAAATATCTGTATAAGTACATAATGATGAAATTAAATGTAATTACATTTATTTACTTTAGGTCATAGGTTACAGTTATGTATTATAATATATAAAACATAATCTCGTTAGGGCCCGCTTTAAGCATACAGGTATTACCTATGCAATAACAGGTAATAAGTGCATTGTCGATATAGTAATAAACATAACAAAATTAACACATTTTTATCACGTAAGAATTCATTGATTGTATAGTAGGCCTACCTATAGTGGGTCTTTAGCAGATAAATATTGGGCCGCGGGCTATCTATGCAAAATTTCACATAGTTTGAACACTTGATATTTAAAATATAAGGAAACTGCGTGTGTTTGACAAGCGTTACGTGCCTTATATACCTATACACTCAGTTTGTTAGTAGAATTACTCTAAAATATGACGCCGTATCTTAGGACCGAAGGATAGGTTTAGTAAAAGTCATTTTAATTGCGTAAAAATCTTTTCCTATTCGCAGTACAAATGACGTTTAATAAACCTACCGTAAAGTAATGGATGTATATATGAATATGACCAATAGTGGATACTGACCGACATAAATTACCAGAGCACTCGCAGCATAGCCTCGTTGGATCATAAGGCTCTTGGGCATAGCATGCACCGGCTCTGAGGTCAATCTGGCAGTGGTCGTGAATCGTCATGTCTTTATGGCTTCACCATCCAGTGCGAATAATAAATAAGTCTTTGTGTCTAAGATACCATTACAAAAGGAATGAGACGATATCTAAATGAGAATTGAGCAATAATTCCGTCTGAATCGGAGCGTGTATTTATTAGCGGCGATATTGTTATGAAAACAAATAGAACTGCATCCGACGCGGGATATGTTTATTTTGCCGCGTTTTGTACTTCAACCGGGGGAGTGTAGGTGCTCGCACTTATACAGAGTGTTCGTTTTTAAACTTTGAGTTGATTCAACTTAGGTTTGGCCACTCGCAAATTATCAATAGTTTATCATGAATTGTTATAATCAAAGATTTCTATATAACTGAAGGTAGACACGCCCTATTTGTTAAAACATGAACAGTGTTACAAATTTAAATTTCATCATTACTCCTGATACACATATTATATGGTAAGCTCTTGGTCATTATAGTGACATTTTTTTTACGTTCTAATTCTTTATTTATGCCAAAGTTATGCAGTATTCTATTTATTAGTATTGAGTTGGAGTTTGCCACCAATAAAATATAGATAAAAGTTCACACCGAGTTGATTAGTAACGCATAGAAGTAAAAAAAAGTGAGGTAACCTATAGACGCGTAGATATATATTTTTTAAATATTAATTAACTAATCATTCTTGTTTGAATATTTTTATTATTGCAATAACGCTTGCTCTGCGGATTACAACACAAAATTACAAAAAAAAATATAATATAGTCATGTGCGGGCGGGATTCGCTTCATCAACTTCTGTAGCCGGGGTATGCCCTGACCGACTGAGTTAACATGACAATGACTCATAACTCCATTTTTTTCTATTGGGAACATACGATGGTTAAATAATGACGCGGGTTCGAATCCCGCACATAACTCTGACTCGTAAATTTATAACTTTGTTATAAACTTTCTTACCCTTATAACTGTCTGACTTATAACACTGTAAGGGATTAGCAGCGGTGCACGTAGGTAATAACGTATAGTTGAAACGGAATCACTGTATGTTTGTGAATGCTACAGTTTGAATATTGATATTAGAATTTATATTGTAATATCAATATTCAAACTTATTTTATTACATACTTTATTTATATTGTCTTCCAGTAATATCAAGTCAGACTGAAGACTGAGTCAGATTTTGTGTTAAATATGATGTTTAAGATGTTGTTGTTAAATATATATTGCCTGATTAACATGCAATAGTCACATAAATGGGTATTACCTACAGTTTCTTTCCTTTTTTACAATTGTATTTTTTTTATTTTTAGTTATTATTTTCTTCTTAATTCAATTTGTCATTTAAAATATAGATATTTTATTACAACAGGCATGTAGTTGTGAAAAAAGTCATATAAAAATGTATTTCTAATACATTAAAGTGCAATAAAAATGGTCCTGCATATTAAAATAAAATCTGGCCAAGTGCATGCGGGACTCGCGCACGAAGGGTTCCGTAGCAATATATTATATTTAGCAAAATAATTATTATTATTTTTAGCAAATAATCGGTGAAAACCTCTTTTATTGTATGTGAGTCCCCTTAATTATTTGTTATATTTTAATCAACTATATTTAAAGAGAACATAAAAATAAGTATTATGTGAATAAATAAAGCGTCACCTGTCACCGTTATTAGTATCAAACAAGAAACGGTAAAAAATTAAGTTTGTTGTATGGGACAGCCCCCTTAAATATTTGTTTTATTTTATTTTTAGTATTTGTTGTTAAAGCAGCAATAGAAATACATCATCTGTGAAAATTTCAACTGTCTAGCTATCACCGTTCTTGAGATACAGCCTGGTGACAGACGGACGGACAGCGAAGTCTCAATAATAGGGTCCCATTTCTACCCTTTGGGTACGGAACCCTAAAAACTATATCATGTTTTAGTATTTATTCAGTAATAATTATTTCATTGGTTTTCCGGAAAACTGATTCGATATTATAAAAACATGTCGTAAAGTCACACCAGCACACGATATAACTATCAAACTTAATTTTTGACAAAACACGCACCCTGTATATTCGCCATTAGAGGGTTCCGTATTGTTGATGTTATTCCACCGTATTTTGCCGATACAAAAGACAGGGCATTTGTTTATTTTATGCCAAATCACTACCCTTACCGTCCCGTGCCTACTAACGCGCCGTAACACCCTACTAACTGTTGTTTATTCTACGACAATGATATCTATCAAGGCTAGCATATTTTATTTGAAAACATAGGGGACCCTTTGTATAAATTTTATTCGGTTTAATTATTGGTTTGGTGTCTAAGGGCAATCTAAAGTAAGCCTTAAGTGCCTTTGAAATACGTATTACTACTTACAAAGATAATATGAACACAATAGGCAAAAGTTTACGTTATGAATGTGTGTACATTATTAGGGTTTAATATTATTTTAATGGGTTTTAATATCTTTTAGTGCAAAATAAAACTAAATAAATAGTATTTTTAAGCGCTCGTAGCGAAGTTTGCTTAGGCCGTTCTTAACCGATCCGTTAATGCAACGTACGCGGCGGTCATGAGTTGGATGGGTGGCCCGCTAGTGACATTACTACTGAGCGATTCCGTGCTTAGGAGGGTGATCACTTACCACCAGGAGAGCAGCCAGAATGTTTGTACTCCTATCCTATAAAAAAATGTACCGTTTTGTATTAATAAACTGTCTTGCGTTGTTCTCACTGACTGATCGTGATTTCACCATCGTTGCCTCTCTTTCACTACGCCATTCAATTGTGATTTATTTTTATTTAATCGTATGACTACAGGCAAAATTACATCTCTAAAACTAAAATAATATATAAAAATGTCAACAAAATTAAATTAACATAAATTAGAATTCTATAATAAATTAAATGTCAATTTTCAGGTTCTCCAGCCAAGTAATAAATTCAGGAGGTAGATCCACAATATCACTCCATGGTCCTGGGTATGAATGGATGGGGCAGTGCTGGAAAATATGGTCCATAGTTTGGTTTTCCTCGCCACATTCGCAGCATGCACTGTCTGTCCAGCCCCATTTGTGTCGGAAGTAATTGCAGCGCCCGTATCCTGCTCTTAATCTATTTAAGCGACACCATATTTTACGTGGAAGGTTCAAGCCTTTGGGTTTGGAAGTGGGGTCAATGCTTCCAGCACCTGAGTTTTTTGTAGCCTCATGCCAAACCTTTTTCCATCCGTCTGTAATTTGAAAATGTTTTATGCGATCGGCATGAGCGTACGGGGGATGCCTCGACTTTAACCGATGTGGTGGTGGGCAAAAGAAACCAGCATGGAGAGGTAGTTCTGGGTGTAGCTCAATTTTTTCTGTTTCTCTTTTTAGTGCATGTTGTCTGCGGAGATGTGGTGGTTCTATGAGGCTAAGTACAGGAAGCCAGTGAAGAGGTGTAGATTTGATAGTACCTGATATACAGCGCATGGCTTCGTTCAGTTTAGTGTCTACTTTATGAACGTGTGCACTTTCCAGCCAAACTGGGCAGCAGTATTCTGCAGCTGAGTAGACCAGGGCGATACCCGTCGTACGCAAGCAATCCGCAGACGCTCCTCCATTCAATTGTGATAGAACATCAGCATTCATCATTGTCTTAAGCCGCAGGAACTGGATAATTCATAATTTCAATTTTTTATTTTAAAGAGAGCCATTACTTCTAGGTTAGCCTGAACAACATCTTCGACCACATCATCACTTACCATCAGGTGAGATAGTGGTCAAAGGCTAACCAATCAGACTAAAAAAAAAAAAAAAACTATTTGACAGTCAGATTTACAGCTTCCAGACTTCACATCCTTTGATATCTAAGATACTGTATAGTCTAGTCTTTCATTGTATGTGTGTATTATACTTTACCAGTAGAACGGTCTGTTAATCAAGAGTTTGTCTTGCCGGGTATTACCGCATTGTCCGATATTCTGTCTTAGAAATTGTAGTATGCAAACACTACTGTATTCTGGCGTGAAAGGCGATGTAGCAAGTGAAGTCACTGGGAAAACGAAACATAAGAACTAAAGTCTCAGAGCGACGTGTGCAGTGCAGTAGCATGCAGAACCAGAAAGGTGACACTGCAACTGTAATGGACAGGTGTGACGCAACCATAAGACTTGCAGAATACCTGACACTGCGTTTGTACCCACCGTAGTAGGTAATTTTTCTAAAGAGACCTACAACGTAGTCAAAATAAAAATACAGCTTGGATTTTAATATTTTTTTATTAGGTACGCAATATCTTTAATCAATCTAGTCTTCTTTACACCGAATATTCCTTTACAACTTAATAAGTAAGTTTCCTTCATAAATTATTACAATTTACTTACACAAATACGAACTCGCTTAAATAACACATAATCTTCGATAATAAATATACTGTGAATGACTTTTTAATGGAATGTAAAATATGGCATCATCATAAATGCAAAAGATATGGCTGATTTCCGCTCAAAGTTGTTTCAAAAAAATAATAATCATTAGATCTTTTTTTATCAAGTAACTTTTAATTTTATCTACGCAGATAAGTGAGCGTTAGCCGTAAATATTCGTTTAACTTAAATAACATATAAATTATTTTTTTCAATTGTGATATGAAAGTATTGGACTAAATTTCCAATAACATTTAATAAGGACACCAACCTACGTTAATAAGATATTATTTTGTTTGAAATTTCTTAATACACATATCTTTATAACTTACGACTAAATAGGTATCTAAGAATTATATTTACATATATTTAAAGAGTTTAAATCGTTGTAATATCCATTTTTTTTATAAATCCGGACGTTGTGTTATTATAATTAACACCAATATTAATTTATAGTTAATTTACCCATACTCTCGATATTCTAACAACTAATTGATTATGGATTTATTTCTATTTATCCAAAAATAACTAATAAGTTTCATTTCAAACTTGATTATGGCGGTTTGGAACAATGAAAAATGTTTTGAACTTAATCAATAGTATGAAGTTTGCACCCAATATTTTGTAATAGGTTCAAATATCTTTTTATAAATGACCGTCAAATGATTGATGTCAAGATTGAATTTCTGGTGAAAAATTGTATTATTGTGTATGATATTATTATTACTGGATTTTGAGTCCAATAAACCTTTTTGTTGAAAAAAGAGGTCGAAACTCATTATTATGATAGTTTATACACATAAGTGTATTTTTAAATACACATAAAATTAATTAAGTGCATAGAAATTCATAATTGAAATCAATCATTTCGTTTCTTAGTTTTAAACATTTTAAGTTTAGCTTTATAGATTACTTAATCGCAGTAAGTAGTCATAAAGGTGATAAAGTAATATTTCTACAATATTTAAATATTAATTCCTAATATATACACTATATTTCCATATTTTTATAAGTCAAAAGTTAACTCTAAAAGATTAATCAGGAAGGAACTTTGGGAAATCACGTAACAAAATAAAAACAATAATCTTCTATAAGAATACACGGAAAAAAATGGGTCCTGATAAAGTGTCAATCCAAGAATAATATTATTCTCGGGAGTGTTGTTTAATCTCAAGTATATATTTACTTAAAATAAAAATATTTTCTTGAGTGAAGTAAGGTCATTTTCTCTAAGATAAATAATATTATTCTCACCATATATTTTTACATCAAGAGTATAACTATTGGTCAGAGATATTTTTGGTCTTAACTATAGAAAATAGTATCTTTTTGAATGAAATATTTTATGAATTCTCATTCTAATTACGTACGGAGTTAGCGTAAGAAAGCTGACATTTTATACAAGAATAATAAACGTTTTATTGGATTAAGAAAATATTTCCATTCTTTCAACAACAATGGGCTTAATACAAGATATTTCTTTTGTTCATTTAAAATAATTGAGAGAAGTAAATGACAAGGATATACATATGTCCGAGCAAGAAAATTATTCTACTCTTAAAAATATCAGTTTTCTAAATCTGAGACATATATTGTTTTATTAATCTATGAATTTGTATTGTCATGCTAAGATACATTGGATTTACAACAAAACTATATACTTGATATAACCAAGACAAATATCTCAACTGCAGAATTGAGTTATATTAGATAGAGAATTTTAAAGTTGTCAAAGCAAAAGTAATTGATTGTTAGTAGTTGTATTTATTCATCTTTAGTGAAGAAATCAAATCTTGATCTGTGTTTGATTATTCTTAATATTTATTTGATATTGTATTCTTTAGTTAAGAATCTTCGATTAACAGGAAAACAATATCTTTTATTGAACCAAGAAAATACATGTCCATTATAGACAGAAACATATCTAACTAAAAGAATTTTAAAGTTTTCAAGCCAATAATCATATATTCTTAATTTTTATAGTAATTAATCTTCAGTAAACAAAACAAATCTTGATCTTAAATCTTTATTCTTGATTAATATTTGTTACGTTATTATTAGGTAAAGAGACATTTGTGTTAAAGCAAAACAATTTTATTTTATAACTAAAAAACTAAATCTCGATTGCAAAGGGTGATTTATATAAAATGAAGAATTTCAAAGTTTTCAAGTCAATAATGAATAATTCTCAATTGCTGATGTAAATCATTTTCAGTAAAGAAAAATCATCCTTGATTGATTACTGATACGTTGTCATACTTTATCAGCCGGATTGTCCACTGAACAGAGCTTCCCCCATTGAGAGGGTTTGCCATAATCCCCACGCTGGGCAGGCGGCTTGGGGATTGCAGTTTAAGGTATATATTCCTCAGAAGGCGCTGCTGCCCACCTTCTGGTGTGTTACCCTTTGTCGCCTTTTACGACATCCACGGGTAGAGATGGGGGGTGACATTTTAGCCCGGCACCCCACCATACCATATCAGGAATAAAAAAAACAAACATAATTTAAAAAAAAACAGTTTTATTTACTGGCTCTTCAATCAAAACCATGAATTTTAAAGTAAAAAGACAAATTTCCAGTCAAGAATAACTATTTCTCCATTAAAAATGTGTATTTTCAGACCAAGTACTCAGTTTTTAGTTTGAGATGGTTTTCTCTGTTCCCGATTTTATTTAGTGTTGCAATATTTTAGTTTTGTCTAGTTCTCCCTTGATGTGGGGAAACTACTGAATCTAAGAATACTATTCATTATAAGCAATATTGCTTGCTGAATAAGCTTGTTTCAATTCATATTAAGAATAAAATATGTAAATTATAATTTGAAAAATATAAGGTTACTCAGCTAATAGTCAGATAATAGCTGGGAGTCTAATATACTCATAGTACAACGGCAAAGCGGCAGGGTTTGAACCCCGCTAGTGCCCCAATATATTGATTCGTATCTGAAGTAAAAAATGTTTTTAAACTGTCCGATTATTACCTTTAGGTCTCGGTTTCTCATTTCCTAATTCAAAGTTGTCTGAAAGCTAGCCAGGTGAACATTAGTAAAATGCCCTATCACCATGCACTGAATCTTAAACCCGCTGCAGGAACCCATGGACCCCCTACGTGACAGTTCATACTCACCGCCATAAGTGGCGAAGGCCAAGGCCTAGAGGACCTATTTGTTAAGTTTGGGTGCCTATACAGTACTCACGAGTTCTATCTCAAAAACTTAACTTGTGATGAATCAGAAATTTCGTTAAGTTATGATATTTAATTAAAGTCAAAGTCATTGATTCAATTTAGGCATCTACGACGCTCTTATGAAGGTCATTTACAAATTTTAATATTGAAATATTCTACAATGTACTGCCACGTTCAGCAAAAAAATTTACAGAGCCACTGCAAGAACAACGGGCAAGAAACTCGGGACCATTAATTTAAATGTCTTTTAACAATATTTTACATACTGTATAATAAAATAATTTTAATATTTCTTTTAATTACGTAGGTGACAGGTGATAGCTTGGCAGAGGAGTAGAGGAGAGGAATTGTTCAAGCATTTTTGTCGTTTATGTAATCACAAACTGGAATAGTATTTCTTAATAAAAATTATTTTCCACGTGCAACTTGAACTTTCCTTCTGTGAGCGTTGTAATATGTTAGGGAATGTTATTATAAAACCGCACACAATTAACCTTTTACTTTTGTCTTTGCTAACTAAAACCTGGTACCGCGATTTTATCTTTACTTCTTGTGTTGCGATTACAACACAAGAAGTAATGATAAAATTTTTGTCACTATTTTTTTTTACGATCTTTCATAATAATTTCAAATATATACAGACTCTCTAATAATACAGCCATAGGTAATCATCTATTTCTTACAAATACTGGCTGTATTTAACACAAATCGTCAACCTAAATGAAAAGTTATTCGAATGTGCTCATTTGGTAATAATCACGATACGAATATGTTTCGGGACTTTATAAGGGCGATGTTGGCTACACACAACACAATCTCCCTTGCGAGCGAAAGGTACACGCGCCGTGGCATGGCCAATGGCATTTTCGTAAATTTTGTTTAATATAGTGTTATAAAGTGAATATTTGTTCAAGTTGTGCTTGTGATAGCAACCAACTAGTGTTCATTTAGGTAAGTTTGTTCCTTACTATATAAATAACTGTAGATAGTCAAAAATATCCATCATAGAGGCTGCTAGATTTTCTTTGCCTGGAACGTGCTGTGTGGTTACACTAAGTTGGTACAGCCAAGTTAACGAACGGTAGGTTTGTAATACATAATTATTATTGTATTACATACCTACTCATATCTAGAATTAAAGGTAACTCTTTATGATAGAGATCAACAGCAGGCTGATGTTGGTAAATAATCCTTAAATATTATAATTATCATAAATGCGAATGTATGTTTGTGTTTGTTTATGTGTCTGTTCCTCGTTAGTTATTCAGAATGAATTTCGATGTATATATATATATATACCTATCCTCTCTACACTAAATACTATATACGTTAGATAAACCTATATTCAAGAATATACATGTGTTTTTTTCCATTCCAGATCAAACATTAACCAATGAAACACAAGTGTTACGCTACTCAATACCCCCAAGAGGAAGACTAAACAAGAGTAGATTTTTTTCCACGTTGGAGCAGATTGTGAACTTTGTTATTGTTTTTCAGGTAATTTCATAAAGTATAAAATACATATTTAAACAATTCAAAAAATATTATATCATATATTTTTCTTATGATGTTAGGATATCTCATCAAATTATCTATTACATACTATAATATAACATATATATAAACAGTCAGTATTTTATAGTAATATAGTAGTTAGTATACAGAACTTTTAAAAGTGTGCCTAATCATATTTCATGATTCTGTATAGATTATAATAATGATTAACCGCTGATTAACAGCTAACTTGCAGTTTAGATGATTTATGTGTGATAAACATCTAAAGGGGCCTTCTGGTAGCTGACTTTGAAGGACAGTTTTAATTTTATTTAGGTTTAACCTGTTTGCTATATTTTACCACTTACTCAACAATATGTGATTGTGGTCAAAATATGCCTATCATCTATAAAAAGTTTATGGATTGTGCAATATTTTCACTGTAGCTCTTTTTTTTAGGATCCTGGAGATATCCAAACTGAACTGGAGGAGGTGACGAAAAGGCTCGACTCAACAAGCAAAGTGTTCAACCATACTTTATATTATAACGTAACATAAAATGTGGTGCTGATTAAAATGAGAAAAAAATCATATTATTTGGTGGTAGATAAGGGTGAAAGTTTGTAAGTGTGTTTGTATGTTTATTACTTCTTCACGCTCAGATGGTAGAAACAACTTTGATATAATTTGGTATGGAGGTAGATGAAGCACTGGATTAACACATAGGATACTTTTCATCATCATCCATCACCACGCGGGGTGAACCGCGGGGCGCAGTACATAACTGTTACAATTATGTATAATATTTTTGATAATGATAATATAAAATTGTATGCTTCTTAATTTATTTTATAAATAAATAATTTTCAACTTTAAATATGTATTGTATTTTATTTATTTTTACGATGATAGATGTTTTTTAGTTAATCCCTTTTAGAAATACACTTAACTATTAACCTACGTTATTTGCAGACTTGAAAGGCGGAGATCAGATTGGAAGATCTGGACAGTGCAACAGGCTGGCTATTTTCTGTAAGTGAGTTTTTGTTCTTGTTGACTAAATAAAAGTTTTATATGAATATCTTATTGTATATAGTAGAAAATATCAATTATCTTGTTCTTATTCAGTATTTCAATGATGAAATTCGAAGCATAGTTTATTCGAGTTTTTTTTATTCATAAAAGGTTTTTGTGTAGGTATATCTCATTGCATACTAAGGAAAATCTTACGTAATTGTTAGTTTTATTTGTATTTCAGTGAAGTTTCAGTTTCAAATAAAGAAGTTCTTATCTAGGTAGTACGGTATTAATAATACTTTGAAGAACAACGATTTCTTCTTGAAATCTGCGTGCTTCATTAACAATTTCACAGTTTGCTGTAATTTATAATATATTTATTAACTGAGACTTCTTCTTCCAATCAAAACACTATAATTGAACAAAAATAATTAATATGTTGTACAATATATATGGACTTCAGATGAAACAAATCTGAGCTCCGTATGAAACAATTCATGAGTTGAACCTAGAACTGAGACTTCTTATAGTAAAATGCACTATCATTGAACCAAGATAATTGATATTATTCACAAAATACTATTTGACCTTCATATGAAACACTTTTATGAGTTGAACCAAGAACTGAGACTCCTTCCAGTAAAACGCTCTATTATTGAACCAAGATAATTTATATTTTTCACACTATATAATCTGATCTCCGTATGAAACATTTAGAGAGTTGAACCAAGAACTAAGACTCCTTCTACTAAAATACACTATTGTTGAAGCTAGAATGGATAGTCTTATCAATATATTATCTGATTTCCGTATGAAACATGTAATGACTTGAACCAAGTAATGAGACTTCTTACAACAAAACGCACTATTATTTTACCAAGACGACTAAAATTTAAATTTAAAACATGTAATTATTTTGAACAAGAACTGAGGTTTCTTCCAGTGAAATTCCATTGTCGAGTCAAGAAATCTGTTATTCTATCCGTAGACAATTCGATCTTCGTGCAAAATACAAATTCTTTTCAACCAATCAAAACAACTTTTTCGGGTAAAACACCCATTAGAATACTAAGATCAAAACTACTTACAGTAAAACACTCAATATTGGAATGAGAACTGAAAATTCTTCACTGGAGAACATTAATTATTCGTTCTATATAAACTGATCTCCGTATGAAAATATATACGTGTTGAAGCCAGAATTATGGTTTCTTAACTTAAATAAGTTACAATATTCAGATAAGAAGATTTTTTGTTTACCTAAAAGTAATTTTCTTGTACGAAGAAAACTCTTTTGTTGGTCTAATTAAAATATATACTCAGAAGAATATATTTTACTAGAAGTAAGAATAACATCTTAACTGAACTATTTATGTACTTAATAGTAAAATATATTTTTTTCTTATTAGAATCTAATGAATGAGTGAACGTATGAGTTCATTTATTCAAGTAAGGATTGGTTTAAATTTGAGAATTTCAGATTCTCTAAATTAGAACAATGATTTACTTAGACAGAGACATAACTACTTTTTTTTAATAAGAAAATAATAATCTTAGTTAAAGTATATAAATACTTGCACGAAAAATGATTAACAAGACAAATATTTACTAATCACAAGAATATATTGTTTTCCCCATATATGAAACACGGAATGTCTTGACCAATAGATATATTCTTGATTTGACACGATCTTTTTTTTCCGTGTAACTGATAGTACTCGTAACAATTTGAATATTGTTGTTTTAAAACAATAACGGAAAAAACGAATAATCTTAAATAAGACCTCTTAATTTTGCCCCCCGATTACAGAAAATTGTATGTATATTTGTCACGAGACACAGAACAAGTCATTAACTACACTTCAGCGACACACGGCTGCCAAAACGCACAACATAGCACAAAAAATTAACAACAATAACAACTCACTATCACGTTTATTTATGCTTCAGGTCAGAATATGACAGTCAGCGGCCTCCGGAACTCCGACCCTCCTTGTGTCGCCTGTGGGTACTGGCCAGGATACTGCGGCATCAGAAGACTCGAAGAGCCTTGGTAGTATGGGAGAGAAGGCGACGGGTTTGACCCAGACGAAGAACTACCCTCAGTTCGGTCCTGTGCTTTTGGGGTCATGTCTGGAGATTCAGCTGGTGACCGTGGTGACAAACTCGATGGTGCTGAGTTGACCGCTGAGCTCAGCCCAGCCATAGCTGCGGCTGATGCTTCTGAGTACATCTTGCTTATATCCATAGGATATGACCGTTGCTGTTGTTGGTCCATGTACATGTATGCCTTTGATAATGCCGCTGAATCTAAGTAGCTTCGGGACGGGTCCGGATACATCCCATAGCTACGATATTTCTCAGCCTCGAGTGAGTATTTGGACATGTCCATTGATGAACCAACCTGGAACAATTGAAAGAATATTATTAGTAAGCAAAATAACCACATATGTTTACCTGCCGTTAACGAGTGACGATTTTGTGATTCGACATTAAATATAGACACATAGTTATGATAGTGAACAGTACAGTAGCTATTCAATATTAAAAATAGTGTTCGCACACAAAATTCGATCATAAAATTTGTTTTGTTACTAAGTATTTATTAAAAATCTTTTCACATTTATTTCTATTTTAATATAATTTAGTGCCACACAAATACATTTAAATGAAAGAGTAAATACGACTGGAATTGGTGATGAATATATAGTCAAGGTATGAATAGAATTTAATAAATTTAACTTTAAATGAAATCATATACATAAATCTCACCAATGTCGAAACATTTACAAATCATCGCTTACTCAAAAGCTTTTCATTCAAATCTATACCTACTTAATCTATCTTTATGAGAATTATTCACAAGTGACATAATTTACTGAAAATTAAATATAAATTCTGTATGAATGCCTTTAACTTTCTATTGTAGGATTCTGTCTGTTATTGTCAGGCAATAAGGTTTAAAGTGGTGTTGCATTTGGTTGGTATGGTATTGTATTTTCCACGGTCAGACGCACAAATCAAACGTAACAAAAGCGTCGAATAAAGCTTCGAATTTTAATTTTTTTAATGAAGTGAGTCCTACACAATATTGTGAGGAAAATATCGTTTTGACGATACATACAGAGTCACGGACGCGGACGCGCTAGGTTACAATTTTTCGTATTTTGTTATTGTAACTCATGTAACATTTATTAAATTTTGAATCTGAATAAAAATATATAGCCCAGACAGATACATTAATACAAATTAATTAATTAAATTTTCGTTTTACCTTCATATATCAAATACTATCTACCATTTGTATTATGCCAATAACTTAATAAGGCTTAAGTTGATAAAAAATAAAACATAAGTAATGTTTAAAGGACATCCAAAATAAGAGCAAGGTTTTCAATTCTATCCTAGCGCATGCTACGAGTATGTTTTTGTTTTCGTATGACCGAGCATACATTTCCATCCAATTTTAAATAAAATTTATATATATCAAGGTAGATTATACCTTCAATTAAATTTCATCAGCTTCATAAAAGTGGAAGACAGGACCTCGATCAACAATTATTGAGCTCAGAGCGTTCAAATCAGCATGGTAACGACTTCCACAAGTTCTATCTCACTTTTCAGTGTAGGAAGTCAGTCCGGTTTTATTTTGCTATATATAAATCTAAATTTCATACCAAGTTCGATTGAAAATCAAACTGCTCTCTAGTAATTAATTCGGTGGATGAGTGGAAAAAGGAAGTCTCCTTCCTACCTATACGTCATGAATATAAAAAAAGCAGACCTGCCAAACTAGCTCACCATTCGGACCTCCCGTGTGTCACCTCCTTACTTTATAACATACGATCCAGAGCCGTGCTAGCGCGCTAAATCAGGATTAGCCGGACACCGGGACGTCCGTGCGCGGTTTACTGCCGGCCCTTACGACTTGAACACTATTTTATTGCGTCGTGTATTGTAAATGGCTTTTTTACTTCTTTTTTTCGTGTTAAAGTTATTTTTCTTACGTGCGTGTAGATGTTTTCCGATTCGGAAATGTTTGTTGGAAAGGTGTTATTGAACATCTTTAATTCATTTGGTATCGTCTATTTTTATGAAAGGCAGATACAGGTTTATTAAAAACATTATGGTACGAGTACATATTATTCAGCGTAATATAGAGTTGTGATTGTCAGATAAAGTCCTACAAAACATGAATATAACTCAGACAAATAAAATTCAGATGGTACATGGCGCACTATACAAGTGAAGCCAAATAATCATTCTCCTTTTTTTTATTGTGACGGAAAAAGCCCGAGGTCCACCTGATGTTAACCTCTGCCCATAACAGATGCATTTCGTCACAAGTTACGAATTGCACTGCGCCCGGCACACGGAAAAAAATGGGTCCTGACACAGTGTCAATCCAAGAATAATATTATTCTCGGGAGTATTGTTTAATCTCAAGTATATATTTACTTAAAATAAAAATATTTTCTTGAGTGAAGTAAGGTCATTTTCTCCAAGATAAATAATATTATTCTCACCATATATTTTTACATCAAGAGTATAACTATTGGTTAGAGATATTTTTGCTCTTAACTATAGAAAATAGTATCTTTTTGAATGAAATATTTTATGAATTCTCATTCTGATTACGTACGGAGTTAGAGTAAGAAATCTGAAATTTTATCCAAGAATAATAAACGTTTTATTGGATTAAGAAAATGTTTCCATTCTTTCAACAACAATGGGCTTAATACAAGAGATTTCTTTTGTTCAATCAAAATAATTGAGAGAAGTAAATGACAAGGATATACATATGTCCGAGAAAGAAAATTATTCTCCTCTTAAAAATTACAGTTTTTAAATCTGAGACATATATTGTTTTATTTATCTATGAATTTGTATTGTCATGCTGAGATACATTGGATTTACAACAAAACTATATACTTGATATAACCAAGACAAATATCTCAACTGCAGAAGAGAGTTATATTAGATAGAGAATTTTAAAGTTGTCAAAGCAAAAGTAATTGATTGTCAATTGTTGTATTTATTCATCTTTAGTGAAGAAATCAAATCTTGATCTGTGTTTGATTGTTCTTAATACTTATTTGATATTGTATGCTTTAGTTAAGAATCTTCGATTAACAGGAAAACAATATATTTTATTGAACCAAGAAAATACATTTCCATTATAGACAGAAACTTATCTAACTAAAAGAATTTTAAAGTTTTCAGGCCAATAGTCATATATTCTTAATTGTTATAGTAATTTATCTTCAGTAAAGAAAACAAATCTTTATCTTAAACCTTTATTCTTGATTAATATTTGTTACAGTATTATTAGGTATAGAGATATTAGTGTTAAAGTAAAACAATTTTATTTTATAACTAAAAAACTAAATCTCGATTGCAAAGGGTGATTTATATTAAATGAAGAATTTCAAAGTTTTCAAGTCAATAATGAATAATTCTCAATTGCTAACGTAAATCATTTTCAGTAAAGAAAAAACATCCTTGATTGATTACTGATACGTTGTTCTTAGGTTAAGAGGCATTAGCATCACAGCAAAACTGTACTCTTTATTTAAACAAGAAAATAAATTTCAATTGCAGAGAATGACTCATATTACATGAAGAATTTTAAGTTTTTGATTCAATAATTATATATTGTTAATTGTTGAAGTTATTCATCTTCACTTCAGAAAACGAATACTGAACTTAAGTGTACCATGATCTTGATTGATATTTGATACGATATTCTTAGGTTAAGATATATTAGATTAACAGATCAAACTATATCCCACGTTGAACCAAGAAAATATATATCTACTGTAGAGAGTGACTTCGGTATTTTACATGAAGAATATTAAAGTTTTCAATGCAAAGTAATAGATTGTAACATTAGTCACTCATCTTCAATAAAGAAAAGCAATGTTGGCTTAAAATTTTGATTTTTGGTCTACAAATATACAGGATTATTGGTAAAATGCTAACAACCTGTTAGGGTTGACTTTTGCTAGTCCTAACAAACATTACGAAATGTTTTTTTTTTCTTTTGTTTTTTCCCACCTTTTGAATAGAGTTTTGAACCATTAAATGTAGAAGTAGAAGCCCAGCACGCTGGGCAGGCGGCTTGGGGATTGCAGTTTAAGGTATATATTCCTCAGAAGGCGCTGCTGCCCACCTCTGGTGTGTTACCCTTTGTCGCCTTTTACGACATCCACGGGTAGAGATGGGGGGTGACATTTTAGCCCGGCACCCCAACGTACCATATCAGGAATAAAAAACAAACATAATTTAAAAAAAAAAACAGTTTTATTCACTAGCTCTTCAATCAAAACCATGAATTTTAAAGTAAAAAGACAAATTTCCAGTCAAGAATAACTATTTCTCCATTAAAAATGTGTATTTTCAGACCAAGTACTTAGTTTTTAGTATGAGATGGTTTTCTCTGTTCCCGATTTTATTTAGTGTTGCAATATTTTAGTTTTGTCTAGTTCTCCCTTGATGTGGGGAAACTACTGAACCTAAGTATACTATTCATTATAAGCAATATTGCATGCTGAATAAGCTCGTTTCAATTCATATTAAGAATAAAATATGTAAATTATCAGTTGAAAAATATAAGGTTACTCAGTTAATATGGACTGGGAGTCTAATATACTCAAAGTACAACGGCAGCGTTTGAACCCCTCTAGTGCCACAATACATTGATTCGTATCTGAAGTAGGGCTGGTGTTTTTATACTGTCCGATTATTACCATTAGGTACTCGGTTTCTCATTTCCTAATTCAAAATGGTTTGAAAGCTAGCCAGGTGGACATTAGTAAAATGCCCCATCACCATGCACTGAATCTTAAACCCGCTGCAGGAACCCATGAATAGACATCTACGACGCTCTTATGAATGTCATTTACAAATTTTAATATTGAAATATTCTACAATGTACTCGGGACCATTCATTTAAATGTCTTTTAACAATATTTTACATACTGTATAATAAAATAATTACAATATTTCTTTTAATTACGTACGTGACAGGTGATAGCTTGGCAGAGGAGAGGAAGAGAACATTATTCAAGCATTTGTGTGGTTTAAGTAATGACAAACTGGGGTAGGATTTCTTAATCAAAATTATTTTTCTAGTGCATCTTGAAGTTTCCTTTTGTGAGCGTTGTAATATGTTGAAGAATGTTATTATAAAACCGCACACAATTATTAACCTTTTGTCTTTACTAATCTAAAACCTGGCACCTCGATTTTATCTTTATTTCTACATGATTGTCACTGTTTAATTAATTTGTTTTACGATCTTACATAATAATTTCAAATATGTACAGACTCGGTAATAATTCAGCCATAGGTAATCATCTACTTCTTACAAATACTGGCTGTATTTAACACAAACCGTCAATCTAAATGAAAAGTTATTCGAATGTGCTCATTTGATAATAATCATAATTCGAATATATTTCGGGACTTTATAAGGGTGATGTTGGCTACACACAACACAATTTGCGTTGCGAGCGAAAGGTGCACGCGGCGTTAAATGGCATTTTCGTAAATTTTGTTTAATATAGTGTTATAAAGTGAATATTTGTTCAAGTTGTGCTAGAGATAGCAACCTAACATGTGTTCATTTAGGTAAGTTTGTTCCTTACTATATAAATAACTGTAGATAGTCAAAATATCCATCATAGAGGCTGCTAGATTTTCTTTGCCTGGAACGTGCTGTGTGGTTACTACTAGTTACTACATAATTGTATTACATACCTACTCATATAAAGAATAAAGAACTCTTTATGATAGAGATCAACAGCAGGCTGATGTTGGTAAATATGATGTATATATATTTACCTATCCTCTCTACATTATATACACATAGATTTTTTTGTTAGATAAACCTACATTCAAGAATATACATGTGTTTTTTTCCATTCCAGATCAAAAATTAACCAATGAAACACAAGTGTTACGCTACTCAATACCCTCAAGAGGAAGACTAAACAAGAGTAGTATTTTTCCATGTTGGAGCAGATTGAGAACTTTGTTATTGATTTTCAGGTAATTTCATTAGGTATAAAACAAATATTTATAAAAATTTAGAAATATTATATAATATATTTTTATTATGATGTTAGGATATCTCATCAAATTATCTATTACATACTAAAATAATATATATATATATACACAGTCAGTATTTTGTATACAAAACTTTTAAAAGTGTGCCTAATCATATTTCATGATTCTGTATAGATAATAATAAAATTTAAGACTAATTTAACCGCTAACTTGCAGTTTAGATGATTTATGTGTGATAATCATCTAACGGGGTCTTCTGGAAGCTAACTTTGAAAGACAGTTCTAAATTTATGTAGGTTTAACCTGTTTCCTATATTTTACCACTAACTCAACAATTTATGTGATTGTGGTCAAAATATACCTATCACATATAAAAAGTTTATGGATTTTGCAATATTTTCACTGTAGTTTTTTTTTAGGTTCTGGATCAGGAGAACTAGAGGAGGTGAAGAAAATGCTCGACTCAACAAGGAATGTGTTCAACTACACTTTATATTATAACATAGCATAAAATGTGGTGCTGATTATAGTGAGAAAAAAATAATATTATTTGGTGGTAGATAAAGGTGAAAGTTTGTGAGTGTGTTTGTATGTTTATTACTTCTTCACGCTCAAATGGTTGGACCAACTTTGATGAAATTTGGTATGGAGGTAGATGAGCACTGGATTAACACATAGGATACTTTTCATCATCATCCATCACCACGCGGGGTGTAACCGCGGGGCGCAGTACATAATTCTTACAATTATGTATAATTTTTATGATAATTATATAATAAAATTGTATGTTTCTTGATTTATTTTTAAATAAATAATCTTCAAATGAAAATGTTTATTGTATTTTATTTATTTTTACGATGATAGATGTTTTTTAGTTTATCACTTGTAGAACTACATTTAACTATTAACCTACGTTATTTGCAGACTTGAAAGGCGGAGATCAGATTGGAAGATCTGGACAGTGCATCAGGCTTTATTTTCTGTAAGTGAGTTTTTGTTCTTGTTGACTAACTACAAGTTTTATATGAATATCTTATTGTATATAGTAGAAAATATCAATTATTTTGTTTCTATTCAATATTTCAATGATGAAATTCGAAGCATAGTTTATTCGAGTTTTTTTTATTAATTAGAGGTTTTTGTGTTGGTATATCTCATTGCATACTAAGGAAAATCTTACGTAATCGTTAGTTTTATTTGTATTTCAGTGAAGTATCAGTTTCAAATAAAGAAGTTCTTATACGGTATTAATAATACTTTAAAGAACAACGATATCTTGCTTGAAATCTGGGTGCTTCATTAACAATTTCACAGTTTGCTGTATAATATTAACTGAGACTTCTTCCAATCAAAACACTAAAATTGAATTAAAATAATTATTATGTTGTACAATATATATGGAGTTCAGATGAAACAAATCTGAGCTCCGTATGAAACAATTCATGAGTTGAACCTTGAACTGAGACTTCTTATAGTAAAATGCACTATCATTGAACTAAGATAATTGATATTTTTCACAAAAAACTATTTGATCTTCATATGAAACACTTTTATGAGTTGAACCAAGAACTGAGACTCCTTCCAGTAAAAAGCACTATTATTGAACCAAGATAATTGATATTTTTCACTCTATATAATCTGATCTCCGTATGAAACATTTAGAGAGTTGAACCAAGAACTAAGACTCCTTCTACAAAAATACACTATTATTGAACGTAGAAAATGGATAGTCTTCAATATATATTATCTGATTTCCGAATGAAACATCTGATGACTTGAACCAAGTAATGAGAGTTCTTACAATAAAACGCACTATTACTTTACCAAGACAATCACAATTTAAATGTAAAATAGGAATTATTTTGAACAAGAACTGAGGTTTCTTCCAGTGAAATTCTATTGTCGAGTCAAGAAATCTGATATTCTATCCGTAGACAATTCGATCTTCGTGCAAAATACAAATTCTTTTGAACTAATCAATACAACTTTTCGGGTAAAAAACCCTTTAGAATACTAAGATCAAAACTACTTACAGTAAATGCACTTAATGTTGAAATAAGAACTGAAAATTCTTCACTTGAGAACATAAATTTTTCGTTCCATATAAACTGATCTCCGTATAAAAACATATACGTGTTGAAGCCAGAACTATGATTTCTTAACTTAAATAAGTTACAATATTCAGATAAGAAGAATTTTTATTTACCTAAAAGTAATTTTCTTGTACGTAGAAAACTCTGTTGTTCGTCTAATTAAAATATATACTCAGAAGTATATATTTTACTTGAAGTAAGAATAATATCTTAACTGAACTATTTATGTACTTGATAGTAAAATATATTTTTTTTCTTATTAGAATCTGATGAATGAGTGAACGAATGAGTTCATTTATTCAAGTAAGGACTGTTTTAAATTTGAGAATTTCAGATTCTCTAAATTAGAACAATGATTTACTTAGACAGAGACATGACTACTTTTTTTAATAAGAAAATATTAATCTTAGTTAGAGTATGTAAATACTTGCACGAAAAATTATTAACAAGACAAATATTTACTAATTACAAGAATATATTGTTTTCCCCATATATGAAACACGGAATGTCTTGACCAATAGATATATTCTTGATTTGACACAATCTTTTTTTTCCGTGCACCTTGAGACATAGTTGTTAAGTCTCATGTGCCAGTAATTTTATTGGTGAAGCTCAAGCCCGCGGCGGGATTCGAATCATGGACCTGCTGCGCGGCAGTCCATAGGCATTGCCACTGAGCCATCACTGCTTTAAGAGTACTAAATCATTCATAATAGGAGTATATTTATGTTTGCTTCAATTGTAGGTTTTGTGCGCCGCAATACATCTAAAGCTCTTTCTCTCAGGAATATATAGACAACTTATATTTCGTACTTTGTAAGTGTCGAACAAACTACTCTATGGAATTATAACATTGTAACTTTTGCATAAACGCCTGCTAAGAGAATAAGCATAAAAAATTACAGTGAAAGCAAAAAAAAAATATTACTACGACTGTACTCTATAACCTTAAGACGGTTATATGATAAGAAAGGGGATAATATTGAACTATGACTATATACGTAGCGAGTGGCTACGATGGCTCAGTTGGAAGACCATGTCCCTGCTATAGGGACAGTCCATCGCGGGTTCGAATCCCACTCTAACTAACTTTGTAAATACTCTATGGAATCTCAAGATCCTATAAACTTTCATCCCCGGACTAGGATTGTTTTTTAGTATTTTTGATATACCTTCAGCAGCTTACCGAAGGAAATGTGCCGAATAGATGGCAATACGATCGACCCCTATTACATGGTACCAAAATATCGTTGGAAAAGGCGTTGGTGCTTAGATACCTGCGCAATATTCTTCGGTATTCACGCATGATGATAATGATGTAATTTTCTTTAGATTTAAAATAATTTCATTTATTTAAGTTCTTAGCAGTGTATAATATACTAATTTTTGAAAGAATGTAATCCGTTAGCTGGGGGAAAGGATAAAAACGGAATTAAATCCATACAACATTTTAAATAGCATTTGGACTACCTGTGAGTCTGCAATGACTTATAGGTTAATTTTTAGTTTTGAAGCACTCGTAGCGAAGTTTACTTAGCTGTTCTTAACCGATCAGCAAAGTTAAGCAACGTCGCGCGCGGTTATGTGTTGGATGGGTGACCGCTAGTGACATTACTACTGAGCGTTTCCGTGCTTCGGAGGGCACGTTAAGCCGTTGGTCCCGGTTGTTGTCTTAGGATGGCAGTCGTTATAGCATAGTGGTAGGGCATTTTGCGAATGCCCGCCTGGCTAGCTACCACCCTCAAGTAGAAAATCTGTCGCCAAGCACCTAACGGTGTGTTCCGGCAGCTGTCCTTGAGAGCCAGTACTTCTAGGTTAGCCTGAACAACATCTTCGACCACATCATCACTTACCATCAGGTGAGATAGTGGTCAAAGGCTAACCTATCGGGCATAAAAAAAAATAAAAAAAATTAATAGATTCAGGCGTTACTTTGCGGAAATCCATATTAAATAATAAAACATATTATATTATAGCTTAAGAAAACATTAAATTAATATTTTAAAATACACTTAAGAAAATAGATAAATGCTTTTATTGTTGTAGCTGTAGTGTTGTATATAGTTATTAGTATTTTGTTAATAAAGGCATACGCAGCTAGTTGAAAAAAAAAACGGAAGTAAATTACAACTTATGTCCTCCACGGCCACTCCTGCGTGGCAATCGGTTATTTCGCGCTCCCTGGGAAACCAACAAAGGCTCAGAAACATTGTGCTACATTTCATCAAAAACCGTTCCGCTGTTTTGGAAGCACGCGGCAACACTAAAATTTACTTTCGCATTCATAATATTAAAGGGATAAATCTCAAGCTAAATTCTGAAGCCAAATTGACCGCTAGCATCATCGATTTCCACTATTAGCGAAACTGCAACGCATCCGAATGATTTCACACCGAGTTACCGCCAACCTCCGCGCGATACGCCACACTAATAAGCCCAAAAACGAAGATAAATCATTGATCAACATAATCGAATACTAAAAATCACAATGGTTCGTTAACCGGCGCTTTTTCGCCCAATCACTATTTTTAATACACGCAGGTAAAACGTGTTCATACGCACGGTTTTCAATGGTAGCTGATTATATTGTTCCTATCGAGTTTAGGGTCCGATTCGATACGTTAATCGAAAAAAGTGCGTTTTCATTCGATAGTTCGGGAGTCTATTAATGTGGCACAATGGTCGTGATGGATCGGGGGCCGTCGGGACCGTTCGGTAGCAAACTTTCGCCGGGTTAATTAAATGTGAGCTTCTTGGGGGTTATGGTATATATATGTCCATTTTTGGATAGAAAAGTGAATATAGAAATAATATTGTAGGTACTCACCTACTACATTATTATCTATGTTTTTTATTCTTGATTGGTTAGCCTTTGGCCACTATCTCACTTGATGGTAAGTGATGATGTCGATGAGGTCGAAGATGTTGTTCAGGCTAACCTAGAATTACTGGCTCTCAAGGACAGCTGCCAGAACACACCGTTAGGTGCTTGGCGACAGATTTTTTACTTGAGGATGGTAGCTAGCCAGGCGGGCATTCGCAAAATGCCCTACCACCATGCTATAACGACTGTCTGTCCTTACTAAGACGACAACCGGGACCGACGGCTTAACGTGCCCTTCGAAGCACGGAAGCGCTCAGCAGTAATGTCACTAGCGGTCACCCATCCAACACATGACCGCGGCGGACGTTGCTTAACTTTGGTGATAGGTTAAGAACAGCAAAGCAAACTTCGCTACAAGTGCTTCAAAATCTAGTCTACGCATTAGTAGAAGCGGTAACTGATAGAAAACACGTCGCCATGCATCTAATGGTGTGTTTCGTAGTCCTTGAAAGCCAGTAACCGTTCTAGTTAATTTCTGTTTATCATCGTCGACCACATCATTAGGTGTCAATAGGGGATCATAATTTCAAAACAGGACAACATATATATAAACTTTCAGCCCCCATGTAAACCCCTTTATTATTATGTTCCTGACCGAATGTCTATATGGAAACATAAATATCAAACGTCTATGTTTATTACTTATCGACATTTCATAGGAACATATTTACCAAATGTCTAAATTTAGTAATTATCGACATTTGATAGGATAATTACCTTCATGTTTACTAGGTGTTTCAGCTAGTGGTATTTCGCTTTTATATATTTAATAATTCAAGAACATACCTGCCTAATAACATACCGGCCGCTAACTACTATTAGTTATATCTGTTGCTATACCCAAAATGGGTCATATGTAAAACTTTATAAAAATGTATTTAAGACCAGCATGTACACCACATATTATGCAATAAAGAATTGAGAATTGAATTGAGAATTAATACCAAATAAAAACCATCAAAAACATCGTAGTCTATCTCACACGCAACACCCAATCAAACATATAAAAAGCGAAAGTATCAAAATAAACGTAGACGTCCATTGTTTGCACTGAAGGCGCTGCTACCGAGCATTAAGACTGGAGGGAAGTCTCGAATTTTCATACAAAAAGAGAAAACGATTCTACCCCTCTAAACAATCATCGATTTTGATGATTTTTGGAAATGTTATAGATATTATCAATATCCAGGTTTAGGTTGTAATTTTTATCATTATATTAAAGGAATTTTAATTAATGGGTATTTAAATACCGATATATTCTCAAAACTTGTATCTCTAGTTTGTGAATTATTTATAGGAAAAATAATGATAAATGAAGAAAAAAGAAAACCTATGAACCTAGTTTATTCTGTCAGTTATAAAATAAGACTAACATTTTTAGATTTGATTAATGTTTACTATAGGAGAAAGGTTTTCTCCCAGAAAGCAAATTATGCGTAAATTCCAAGTCAAAACTTGAAGATGCTGCAATTGTCCTTATCCGCACTATTCTGTTCGGGCGTTTAGCGGAGAGACAGCAACACTTTGTTAAAATAGCTATTTTTCTGTAGGAGTTTCTCTTCCCGTTCCTCTTAAAAGCAGGTGAAGTGCAAATCGGACGTGTACAACGTGGGATTCGTATCTACCATATATTGGTATTATAGGTAATATATCATTACCAAAAAAGTGTTATTGTTTACATGTTGGTAAGTGATGATGTGATCGAACACGTTAAAAGGTTAACCTCGGAAGGGATGTGTTAAAGGCAGCTGCCGAAAATCAATGTTATGTGATTGCAACCGATTTTGTACTTAGCCAGGCAGGCGGTTCGCAATGCCCTACCAGCGCCCTATAAATACTGCCCTATTAAACTGATTGTCCACTGCTGATCACAGCCTCCCCCATTTAGAGGGATTTGCCATAATGCCCACGCTTGTTCAGCCAGCCCAGTTCCTCAGAAGGCGCTGCTGCCCACCTTCCTGTAATTTGCCTTTAGGTGCCTCTTTCGGCATCCAAAGGTAAAATGGTTGGGGGTGAGAACTTCTAACCTTGATAAATAATATAGTACATAGTCCTAGATTTAAACACTGGCTCGGATATCAAAATAGCTCTCAAGCAGTCATTTTAGGGGTCGAGTGTATAAAAAATCTGTAAATTTAAAATTATTTTAACTATGGTAGTACTAATATTGATGTCACTAAGCGCGCATCATGCGCTCATTTTCGATGAGTCTAGAATTCCTGAGGATGCTTTGTGTAGGATCGAAACGCGTCGAAAATTCTTCCGGTTTTGCTGCGTTTGTGACGTCACGTCGGCTTAACAAGAAAATTAGGCGGAATTGTCACTAGATGTATTTTTTAAGTGTTTTATTTATTAAAGTATGTTTTATAATATATATGTTATCATAAAAAATGGATTTCCGCAAAGTAACGCCTGAATCTATTCATTATCTACGTAATAAGTTTATTCTACTCTATTGTAATTTTGTTTTGTTGTGGTAATTTTACAACAACTGCTGCAGTTTAGTCAAATCTGCGTAAAACTAACCGGGAATTGAACAGATATATGTAAAATTTAAAATCATTCACAAGATTTATACGAATTTAGATATTCCTCCTCCTAGAATCGTAGCTCACTGCTGAGCGTCGTGATGTCCCCGACCATCTGTTTCCTTACTACAGAGCTGTTTCCACCTCCCTTGATCTATGGCGTGGCTCAGACCATCTGTGATGGTAGTGTTCAGGATTTTAGCTACTTGTGGTTGGCCATGGTTTTGGACTGCGTCCCTTGGGTCGTTTTCCTTCCATCTTCCCTGTGACTATTAGTTTCTTCAGGTTGTCGGAGGTCTTTCGTGCTATGTGGTCGAAGTATTGCAGCACTCTTTTGAGGCAGATGCTCGATAGGCTTTGCGTTATCTTCAGCTCTTTAAGGATCGAGATATTTGTCCAACGGTAAGCGTCCACGGTAAGCGTAACATTCGCCAGCATCACATTTCGAAGGCATCAATACGTCGTCGGGTTGCCATTTTTACGGTCCACGACTTTGCTCCATAAAAAAGATGAAAAAGGTCACAGTTTTGACAATTTAGATATTTAATATATTTATTGTCAATTTATTGATACATTTTTAGACAATTGAGATATTCAAGATATTTAAGACAATTCAGTTACGTGCTGAGGCCCGCGCTCAATGCTTTGTACAATCGTGACTCCCAGACGAAGAACTTCAAATGAGTTCGAAACCGGAACGAAGTCCTAGCCGGTTATTAAATAATAATTTAGATATTAGCGTGAACAGAATAAGAACCACCAAAATTTTGAAAAACTCAATGAGTTAAATTCTTATAGAAACGACTCTCGAATCTCATTACATAAGAGGGTTGAGTAGTTCCATTTTTCAACTTCTAAACGGATAAGTTGGTAACTCAACCTTTTACGTAAATATTTATCAACAATTTCATTATCACAATGCCATCAAAATAATCTCGTAATCCTCACAATTAAGCTTGTTGTTCGAGTTATTGTCATTTGGTGTAAAAGTCGTATTGAAAAAAGCTTTTGTCATTATATTTATTTTGTATTTCACTGATATAACACAAAAGACGGTTATTTAGAACAGAAGTTATTTGAATGTCTATTATTTCTCTTGTTTGTTTTTTCTTCTCGTCTTTGTCCTGTGTTATGTGGGTACTAGCAGTAATTACTTTTGTAGGAATCTTTAGTTTTTACAATGTAATTTTTGGCTTTCCAAAATACAACGTAAGCAAAAAGAAACAACTTTAAACGGGATTTATGCCCATGACCAGACCGGGACATACTCTGCCAGCTGAGATTTCGTAGTGAGTGAGTTTTAGCTTAAATTTACCTCTTTCCTTATCTGTTATCTTTTAACCGCCACAAGGAAATGGGGCAAATTGAATTGAACTACAAACAAGTCAATTTTTTTCAATTAGGTTTAAACTTCTTTACGATGAGCAACCCGATAGTTGTAACGTTGTAATTTTTGCATTAACGCCTGCGAGAGTGAATAAGCTTATTTTTTTCGTAATACTTTTGTAAAATATTCTGTATCTACATTATCTTAGTACTCAAACTTGTATAGTTAAACAAGTTTACTATATGGTAAAATGCATTTGATTCTGACCAAATCTTAGACACCTTCGATCTTCCTACGATTTAAGATTCGTCCCAAGTCCATACTCAAAGCTCTTTGTATAAATATTATATTTTATACATTTTTACACATTCAGTGCAAGTGCTTTTTAACTTTCTAACGCCAAAGTTTACCGAAATTGAAAAAAAAAAGGAATAGAAATAACACGTTTTTTTTACATTTACCCAGGGTTCAACAAAAGCATTTCCAAGCAGCGCAGCGTCTAGCGGCTTGCCATAAAACCGAAGCTTAAACTTTAATCATAGCCTTGTAATGCCCTGTTTCTCTTAAGCAAAAACATAATTATCACAGTAATATTATAAAATCCGAATGTTTGTGAGTGAGGAAGTAAGAATATATTTTTGTTACTTCTTCCCGATTTGGATGAAACATATAGATAATACTTATAGATATTCTTTAGATCCTGGATTATCACAGGATACTTTTAGCGTCTTTCATCATTGTCTACGTGCTTCTATTCATCATCGCAGCTGGTTTTTAATATTGTCTTGAGTCATCTTGCGTGTTAGAGAAAATGTATAGTACCGGCCTCAAATACATGGGACAAGGGTATGAAGATGACAATTACATAATATTATCCAAAAACATTTTATATTATAAATTCAAGCTTCTTTTATAATCAAATTGCAAATCCTAAGCATACAGTCATATTCAGTTTCAAGATAATGCAATCTTTGTCAAATAATCATTGAACATAAACATATTTCAAACCATTCCCATTTATAAATCAATTTATTTGTCAAATAAATTGATTTATAAACTCCCCATTTCCTTAATCCAATAAACCAGAAACAAAATCCACTAATACGCACCCTTGAGGATGCCCCTTAAAGGGAATATTGTAACAGTAAGGACAAAAACTGCAATTACTATGCGAGTGTTCGACAGGACATAAACGCGTTAAATCAACTAATTTTATATTCTAAATAAATACATTTTTAAAATTATTAGACTGCCTTGTTGGTACTGTTTCGCGAGTGGTGAAAGCGCTTAGAAGTCCTGAAGTCCTAGGTTCAATCAGGTACTAAACATAATTGTGGTCGATTGCGATAGACTCATTAAACATAGAATCAAACACATTGTCTGTAAAAATGTGGGTGTATGTACCTGTGCCTACCCCTTCAGAGTAGACGATTGCTGACAATAAGTTAGTGTTTTGCATATGATGTTTGGAAGTGGTGTCCGCATGTAGGGTAGGTTTTATGCCTAAATATGCATTACTCAAAATGTTGATACTCCTTACTGGCTTGTTAATTTCATTTACATTTTCGTGTTTACCAAGCCGTAGAGTATGTTGCACTTACATCTCACTGATATATTTCAATACCCATAACGTAAGGTATTTTTATAATTTTGCAATGCATTTATTAAAGCATTATTTACATTTATTAAAGCATTAATTACATTTATTATATTATGTATGCCACTTACTATAAATTAAACATATTATCGCAGCTACGTTAACAGCGTGCCAAAATACTCTTAGAACAATTACAGTATTTCATATTTTCAAAAGGGTTGCGCAAACTTCGAACAAAGTATGTACAGGCTCTAAGATTCCCTGAAGCAAGGAATAATCTTGTCAAAATAACTAGAAATATTTTGAGTATTCTATATTAACAACTATATATTTTTTTAAATACAAAGTCTGGTACAGATCTTACTGTTAATACTGCTTACCCCAACGCATCGCCGTCACATACACAAGATTAAATGTCAAATATAGGAGCGAGGGGAAGATCGAGGAGTTTTTAAATCAGAGGGTGGGAGTCGTCGTGTCAAGTAGTGTTTAATCGCTGAGCTTGTTTTGGGGGCTGTTAAGGAGGACATTTTGTTGATAGGTTCAGGTTTAAATTATTTTTATTAGATGACATTAAGGGGTCTTTATGTCGAATCCCAAAGTAGTTAATAAGTTGCAGGTTAAAAAAAAATTTTGTTGAGATTAAGGAGTCAGGAAAAGTATTTGATATAAGAATTGTTTGGAGATTGAAGAGGAAAAGTATTTGATATAAGAATTGTTTGGAGAAGAACAATGAGGTTTGGTATCCATAAAGTGCAGTTTTAATGTCGAATCAACAAGTTGTGAATAAGCTCCATTTCTATCAATTTAATATATCCTATTAGATATAGTATTTTCATGCCTGTAACTGTATATTTAACTCAACCGATGACATTTTTTAAATTGTTTTTAGTCATCCGAAATATGTATTATTATCATCTCGCAGCATAAATTAATAAGAAAAGGTATGGCGAGTAATACAATGTATATTGTTTATATAGTGATACAATTGTATATGAAAACTGAATCTGATGGCACTTCGAGTAAAAGAGACGTCAGTAAATCTGTCTTATAATCGTCAATAGACAGAATAGTTTATTTTGATTATACTATAGTTATATTCGGGACACAATAAACGTACCCACTAGTAAGTAGTGTACCAAAAACAGTTGTATGTAAGTATGAGACAGGTGTGAAACAATACATTATTCAAAACGATTTTACTCCATAATTCTCAGTTATCCATCAAACAATATTGCGTAACGCCACACCGAATAAACATAAAGAGATATGTTACATTTATCGTACCGTGTATTCAAATGTTTGGAAGAGTGGGTGCTACCCCTGTAACATATTGTTTTCATTGTGAGGATCAGACGATGCAAAATAATTAGCGAATAACTTGAGGGTAGTTTGAAAGAAACCATTTGATACTGTAAAACTAAGCAGTGTAGGTTGAAAATTGTGTAAAACTTTCATAAAACGAGATAATAATGATATCGATTTCGAATGTGTTCGAGATTTTAACTTGACTGAATTTGATTTGGTTGTTAAATGTAGGGGTGTGTTGATTATGGAAGATAATCCTTGAGACAATTGTATTTGCGATGTGAAAACGTACCTAAGTCTAATGCTCTCTGTTTTAGCTCGTTGTTTTTTTACATAAAATTATATATAACGTTGCATTATTAAACGTGAACACCTTTTTGATTGATCAATACTTTAACGAAAGTTCACATAGTAAATCGTCTTCGTAATTTGGTTCAGCTTCTTGTAGCAAACCTATAAAAGGTATTTTTCAAATGTTTGTTTTTTGATCGGATATTTTAAGTATGTAATTATTGTATGCCGAACAGTATTGTAAACAGAAATATATGAACAAATATGCTAATCTTGGTAGTGGTTACATATTTGAGCTGTTTGGTGTAGCGACATTGGTTCCGTGGAGACCGGAACTCATCTTATTGAGCGCTTGATCGATGCGCGCGTGATCAAAATGCTGGCTATAATTGGACTCAACGTATAAACATTGCTTAATGGCATGCTGCTAACTGATATTGGGATGGAGCATTTGGACTACCTGTAGGCCAGCAATGACCTTTAGGTTGTCTAAATACTTTCGTTGTAGTGGCTGTAGTGTTGTATTTAGTTTGCACCAATAAAGTAATAGTTGGAAAATCGTTACAACGAAAATAATTGTTTATAACCTATAAGCACATTTCAATTTGCAATCCATAATTATTGTTTTTTTTATGCGGTAAATAAACATGAACTCAAAAAATTCAAATAATTGGAACATTACTGATTAAACTGATGTTGGAACTGATGTTTTGAAATACATCAGTTCCAACATCAGTTTCAACTCCTACCACCAGTATGGTCTAAAAAGTAAAGCACCATTTAACGCCAATTATTTTTTGCCTTAGAGGTGCTAACCATCTGTCGATTATCGTAAAATTTAATAACTTTTTCCATTACGATGACAAGTCAGCATATTTTAGTTTTTTCAAGTCAGAACAGTTTTTGATGAAGGTGTAATTTTAGTTGAATTTTCTTCGCACGAAATGGCAATTTTACGGATGTAAGTGGATCATCCCTTAACGAGTGAGATTTCACGCCGCCCCTATTTTAGGGGTTGTCGACTCAATAATTAAATGGTTCTAGTGACCGTCATCGTCGGCTTCTTATAAGTAGTCCTGAATTTAATAAGAGTTTTTTCATGCCACATCTGGGTGTAAAATTTTATTTAACGAGCATAGATATTCTTAACTTATATAGATAGATGAACTCTGTATTGAACCACCATAATTTAGACAACTATACTTAAATAAGGTAAGAAAGTAAGAAGGAATAGTATATTTTTACTTTATTTAGTATTGAAGCGCTCGTAGCGAAGCTTACTTAGCTGTTCACCGATCAGCAAAGTTAAGCAACGTCGCCCGCGGTCATAAGTTGGATGGGTGACCGCTAGTGACATTACTACTGAGCGCTTCCGTGCTTCGGAGGGCACGTTAAGCCGTCGGTCCCGGTTGTTATCTTAGGATGGCAGTCGTTACAGCATGGTGGTAGGGCATTTTGCGAATGCCCGCCTGGCTTGCTACCACCCTCAAGTAGAAAATCTGTCGCCAAGCACCTAACGGTGTGTTCCGGCAGCTGTCCTTGAGAGCCAGTACTTCTAGGTTAGCCTGTATAACATCTTCGACCACATCATCACTTACCATCAGGTGAGATTATGGTCAAAGGATAACCTATCAGGCATAAAAAAAAAAAATAAAAAAAAAAAAAAAATTTAACCCTAACTTCTAACCGCGGCTTAGTTCGGTGCAAATTGGTTATATGGCTCTTCCTCGATCGGGAACACTCAGTAAATCGAAATTAAATGATTGATCTGTCATCTTCCAGGACCTAAGAAACGTGTGTAAAGTGTTTTATCGATATCTATATATGTTCGATCGATATATGTTCAGCCGTTTTAGAAATGAGGCGCAGCAAATACACACTATAATTATACTATCGTATTGATAATATTAGCGTAATATATTAGAAGGAACAAAAAATGCGTATTTCGAGCATTTTTTTGTTCCATCGCTATTCTTTTCTATTTATACAAGATCAGAGTTGCACTATGTGCCATGGAGAGCATACATAGAGTATGTTTGAAGTTTCATTATGGGAACAAAAACAGCTGAATTTCTTAAGAAAATTAGCTAAAGAACCAAATTTACAGAATTAGCCCCGAGAATTTACAATGGGTCACAACTCACAGGCAACGTCCTAAAAAACCCTACGAAAAAAACTTTCTTAAGTCGCAACTACGATTCGGAAGGCGTAGTTTTTGAACTGACTAAATTATTTGCAGATACCTTACAAAAGGCTAATAACCGATCTTCGGCGTTCAAAGTGGGAAGTATAAATTCAAAAGTGGACATCTCACGGCTAATGACGATCACACGGCTGATGCATCGGTACCTGATTAGCAAATGGCACGTTTTGAGTCGTTACTCACCTGTCCATTCGGTGTTAGAGCTGCAGAGATGGCGTTCTGTTGAGCCGCGGCCGCTGCTGCCGCTGCCATGCTTGCCCCCAGCGGGCCGTACGCAGCTCCGTAATAACCACCCATAGCTTGTCCCATGCCGCCACCGGCCATGCCTGTAGACAATGATATCTGGTTTTGAAGAACATCACTTTGTTTGTGTCCTATTACTTAAGAACGAAGAGATAAATGACAATAACACTAACCATAAACAAAAAAAAAAAAAAACAATTATATTACTAATAAACTGTTATGTATGTGTTATATTTCGTAAAACGCTATGGGAAAAATTGCGCAATTTGCCCGTGCAACCACTTAAGTCGATGCATGGTATGGGCACAGGTAAAATTACCACCTCGATGACTTGAGAGGTAGAACGAAAGCTTTCGGCAAACGCCCGTGTTGGCGTCAGGAAGGCGGCTGGCCATAAAACCGGTCAAAACTTTTCCAATAATTTATATCATTGTGTTACCGTTGTGTTGTTAGCAACCATATTTTTTATATGTTCTTGTGTCACAGAAGATACCTATGTGTGAATGTCATAACGATATGCCCATAATGATATCTGTCATAAATATTGCATATATGCTCTCTATAATTTTTTTTATACAGGAAATATTAAAATCAATATAAGAGACATCATTGACAACAAAAGAGACCCCAGATTCCCCCAATCATTATCCGAACAGTTTTGTCTTATCAAACCAACCTCAGGTTTCAACCCAGGTTGAAACGAATGACAGATTATATCACGATCAACGCCATCTATGTTTTAATGCACACAATAATTCATTTTATCTCATAATAATCACAAACAACCCTTTACAATCAAAATTCATAACAGGGGTCCAACTAAGTAATGTTTAATAAACAGCTAAGGAACTGACCGCCACCTAATAGCTCTCGAGGGCCCGGTCGAGCACAAAGCAATAATTAATAGATGCTCGAGTCAGAGTCCCTGCTATTGTGACTCAGTGCTTAGTGCTCGAGCCGGACTGTACATTGAATACCGGACACTTCGAGGTGTGAATTAGACAGAATGCTGGGGGATAGTTTGGCAATCAGTAGTTTACATTCTATATTTGATAACATTGTATTCTGATGATGGGTTGACTAGATTTAATTGCACTTGGAGTCCTAGCTAAGTTATATTATATAATATAAGATATTTGTAGGTGTGAATGAGGCAGAATATAAGTACAGAGTTTACAAATATCCAGATAATAGCCATTAGACTGAAGTAGATTAGCGTACAGTTCCTAGCTAGCCTTCGACTACTATCTCACCTGCTGGTAAGTGATGATGCGTACCTACTAAGATTTTATTCAGGATTACCTAGAATAACTGGCTCTCAAGGATGGCTACCAGAACACACCGTTAGGTGCATGGCCACAGATTTTTAATGAGGGTGGTAGCTAGCAATAAGTACATTCGCAAAATGCCTTTCCACCATGCTATAGCGACTGCCATCGAAGTGCCCTGAGCAGCACCCATCCAAGTCATGACAGCGACGGATGTTGCTTAATTTAGCTTCAGTTTATAAGGGCTGTAATGTACGGAATGACCATTGGATTTATTTAAAAAAACAGAACTCTGAGTGATAGTTGACTCATCGTCAGAAAAGTGAGAGTTGACTGGTAGAATTCATCCCGTGCTCATTCAAATACTTTGTCATGATCATGGTCCCGTCTTTAGCAAGTTAGTTCAGTTTATCAGTTATAAAGCACTGACTGGTTAGATTTTTTCGCCAACAATTTTATATTCATTGAAATTAGGAATAAAGACGAAGGTATACACATAGTTTACATTTTAAATACACACATTTTGTCTGTAAATTGTGTATATACCTTCAAATATACTTTAAGTATACTTTTAAATGGTATATTTCAATGCGCTTTACCTTATTGGGTTAATTATTATTGCACCTGTAATAACTACAAAGCAGTCATACTATGTGACATGAGCTTTATTCCTAATAAAGAATTCAAATAAAAACAACTTAGATGTATTTGATCTCAGATATAAAAAAAAAATTGGGACCTACCTACTGTAATGAGAACTTTTTGTAAGTCGGTTAAAAATTATCTTGTTTAATAATTTATTTATACACAAACATTATGTCATGTTGTTGGGATACTGATTGCGGGAATATACCTAATGATGAATTTTAATTGACTATAAATTTGAAAAAGATTATTGTAATATATATTACTACTACTAATATTGTACAATAAGTATTATCGAATTATAATTTAAAATTGAGTAGATACGACATATTAGTATTTATTTACTAGTTATTAATGTAAACACATAATTACACTCCCTCACCATCGCTTTCACAAAATACTTTCCATCCAAAGGTTCAATTATGTTAAAATCCTTTGACAGTATATAAAAAATATGCGTAGGTACGTAATATACGTCATATCTTAAAATAAATGTTTTCCAATACGGGACTTATCAATATTACTGTACCAGCCGGATCGTCCACTGCTGAACACAGCCTCCCCTATAAAGGGGGTATTTGCCATAATCCCCACGGTTGGCAGGCGGCTTGGGGATAGCTGTGTAAGATGGCAGTTCATTAGAAGGCGCTCCTTCCCACCTTCCAATATTTAGTGACCTTTTACGACACCCACGGGATGATATGGGGAGGTGCAATTCTAACCCGGCACACCACGGGGGATTCAATATTACTGACCCTCTATTAATATAATTATGCGTCGTTAATAAGTTTTACTACTGTAATAAGTAAATAGTATACAGTATAAAATAAGTACTTAAAGCTGTCGCTTCGACCACGATCTCTCTAAAAGTTTTTCAGTATAACATTGAAGGCCTTTGTTTATATTTTGGTCTTCATTTTTAAACCATAAATCAGATCCTACTAGTTAATAGGTAGTAGTGAATCAATTCATAAATCAAATGCATTTCAATCTGTGGATTTGCAGGATGTCAAAATCAATTCAACGATATTTGATGACATCATCCTATATAGCCACTCCTTATTTCATTATCGGCTAAATCGAACACTTGATGTCTTGTCGGCTAAATATTCCCGAATAGAATTTAAATATAAAATAAATATGAGACACCCCTATTGTTATGACGTCAAACGTATTCTACAATATATTATGAAGCTTGACAACTTATCTGCATGATATTGACGACGGGGTAGCTCTTATTTTGAGAGCAATAAGGGTGACAATTGCGTGGATAATAATTTTCGCGCTTCAAGTACGATGGATTTTTTGAAAGGGACGATCGTGATTTTTTATTATATTTATAATTAAATTTTCTGTCATCTCTTGTGGTAAATACGATGTCTCTGTCTGGTATTGGCGTGTGATTGAAATACTCCTTCGACTTTTGTCGTATTTTCATTAAATTATGAGTTTTCAAAAGTGTTTTCGATATTTCGAGTGACTGGATGACCGAGGTATAATTCAGGTGTCGAACAGAAAAGTTTTTTTGGAACTGTACAACCGAGTATAAAAGTTGTCGTAAATAAATAATCATTGATCGTTCAACATACACACGTTAATAAAATAAATACTTAACTAACATTTTTGTATGTGTTGTTGTTTTTCTTATGCTATCGCGATATTCTATACCTATCTCACTCACATTCATATTATGTGATCACAAAATTCGTGTGGCATAAATACCAATGATAGGTATACTTACTGCTAAACAGATGCTAAGATTCTAACCAAATAAAATAAAAACGTACAATCAATTTTCATCCACGCATCCGTATGCAAATCCAAAGCCTTTCAGGGGTTCATCATCCCTTCAATATAAATCACCATACTCGAAACACCTGACAGCACGGAAAATAACCATTTTCACGTGAAATTTAACACATTCAAAAAAGGTCCGAATTGTAAAGGAAACCCTACGTGAATCCCGTTTTGGTCCCATGTCCGACCTTTCTCCGATGGTCGGGAGTACAATGCTCTTCTATATTTAGGTATTAAGATATTATGTTGAGAGGAAGACGGTCATTATGGAAGGTTATGAATGGACATGGACGTATATGGATTGTGGATGGCTTAGGAAGGATCGTGTATGAAATTACTCTTTTTGTATTTTCATTCAATCCCTCAAAAAGAAATGTATCCCTTTTTTGGTATTGTTTATTTAAGGGTTCCATGATGGAAAAGAACGGGACGGACCTATTACTATGTATATATGTAAATACAACCTGTAAAAGTCTGTTATTAGTAGCTAGTTGAAATCATCGCACAGCATATATCAAACTATTGTTAGTTAGGAATAATAAGAAGCCCTCGTAGCGAAGTTTGCTTAGCCGTTCTTAATCGATAAGCTAAGTCATAGATAAATTATCCAACGTCCACCGCGGTCAGGAGTTGGATGGGTGACCTAGTGACATTACTACTGAGCGTTTCTGTGTTTCGGAGGGCACGTTAAGCTGTCGATCCCAGTTGTTGTATTACGATGGTAGTCGTTACAGCATGATGGTAGGGCAATTTGCGAATGCCCGCCTGGCTAGCTACCACCCTCAAGTAGAAAATCTGTCGCCAAGCACCCAACGGTGTGTTCCGGCAGCTGTCCTTGAGAGCCAGTAATTCTAGGCTAGCCTGAACTTCATCTTCGACCACATCATCACTTACCATATCAGGTGAGATAGTGGTCAAAGGCTATAAAAAAAAGATGTCCTCATTGGTGTTTGTTAATACAAATGTTTTTGTTTTTACTCTATTGTATTAACGGTAATACAAATAAACAAACGTTATACGAAGTCCATTCAATCAAACGGGTAATAAACAATAACAAAAACTCGCCAAACATGTCGGACATGCTATAGATAGAAATGTATTAAATAAAACAATATTTTGAATATTATGGGAAGCGTGACTCACTCCGCACGTTAGGTTCAAAGCTACAAGTACATCAGCGTATCCGTCTGGACGAGATTATTCTATGTGTGTGCCCAGTCAGAAGAGGACAGAGCTATGCGTGGCTATGCGATAGAAGGAGATATACCTTGTAGGTGAATATATTAGGTACTCCGTGCTTTGCGAGCTGAAGTGCACTTTATTGCTTCGTAGCTAGAGTCGCTTATTTATTGGAATGGCTTTGCGGAGTGATCCTTCTGTTCCTTTTTATTCTTTAATCAGGATGGAATCTTCGGTTTGCGGGTCCAACTCGTACTTGGACGGTATTTATTCAACTATGGATTTTTGGACAGTCTAGGAATTCAAATATTTTTTAAAGGACTTGTGATTACCAAATTATTATCCTTACTCGTTCCTACCCCACAGGTCTGGAAGTATGTTGTTTTGAAATATCGATGTCGTGATTTCCATTACTAACCAACAACTTATTAGAGCTTTTATGACAATTTTCTTTAGCAGAACAAAACTGTGCCTTGTGTGAATGGAAGTTGGTTTGCCTTCTTGAGACTATAACATCTGGCATCATGTGAATGAACGAGAAGACGCTGATCTGACGATATGTAGGTACATATAAGTATGTTATTTACGAATGTTAACATGAACAGCACAGAATTGAATAGTAAAAGTTTCAGTTTAAGTCTAAAGGCTGGATTCCTGCCTGACTAGTTACAAGTAAGAAGTAGTTTTTCAAATCCAGCTCGACCCAACATTGATTCAGGTTAAGAAAAACTTGGTAAAAAGCGGAGAGTCTAAGAGCTCACCACAGAACCAAAACAACCATCTTATCGAAGTAAAAGAAGGCGGAAAAGTTTATTTTCAACCTTCAAAAAGGAAAACTTTGCACGTAGGACGAGACTAAATCGGGAATAGCTATTTATTTTGTGTAGGAAACGACAAAATTGAACCCGATCCAAATCAGTTGGGACATACTAAAACGACTATAGTGACTGACGAATATATTTTTATAGACTATAACTTTCAGTTTATTTCTTATTCCCTCTGATGGCAAAAGTGGGTTGCTATAAATTGTAAGCTCTGTCTGTTAGTGTGCTTCTAATCGTGGCATCGTAGCTCAAAAACCACTGAACTGATTTGTATGTTGTATTTAATTTTTCAAACGCCATTATTCCTGTGAGTAATATTTTTTATATAGATGCTATTTTATGTTTAAATTTAATAAGCCATTGTTTAGATATTCAGGTGCACAAGCTGTCCATCGTATGGCATAGGATATTATATCCAGTTAATGTGAATATTAACCAACATATTTTTTGGGGTCAAAGCAAGCCAGTGCAGTGTCACTGTTAGGTTTTATGTCAGTTTTATTTGAGATTTTCAATTATTTAGTATCTATACATGCTTTCGCGAAAACTTATGAACTTAAATCAAAATCTCAAAAGTGTACAACCTACAATAGTACAAATAAATCATGGGTTTACGTTCTTTCGTTAATATTTTACACGATGGATATGCGCTAAGCTAATCATTCTCTTTGGATCTTCAACATTTAACAACTTTGTACGGGGTTTCCGTTGAGGCCTTGATTAAAATTATTCTACGTTCTAACGCCATTTTGGGCAGTCACGAAAGCCTTTTTTTCCTCTCAATACAAATTTCATTACTTTTGAAACTTTGCGTATGATCTGTCTTGCCGTTATTAATCCTTGAACGCTTTGCAGTCACATCTCTCGCTCAAGTGTGCACACAATTGAAAACAAAAAGAAACCTCAACAGTTATTAGGGAAGCCACGGTTAATTAAAATAAGCATTTCACCGAGTTCCGTCTGAAGTATTTAACCCTTGCGGTAATTAAGTTTTGTGTTAGGAGTATGGGAGCGAATTCAACGTTTGTTAGTTGTCTAATTTTAATTAATTTGAATATGTACAGGTATTACATTGGAAAGCATTAAACGTCTTGGGGATCGAAGTAAAAGAAGGCAGTTCTTCTGCATAAACTAAACATCAAGTGGTCCACATGCCCATTCACAAGTCCTTAGTATAAAATAAATCTTAATTCCACAGACCACCAAAACCATTTCCGTCCGTACGTATCTCGAATGACAAGCGAAATTTTCGACGTTTCATAGGACCGGCTCCCCTGTCTTTCCCTGACCTAACAAACCGTGGATAAGTTGATAGATTAGCTACGGATTGTGCAAATCACGATTTGATTGTTTAGATGTCTTGTTTGTTACATTCGTAATCAGGACAAAGATGTTGGAGATGCGGATGTCTCAAATCATCATCTTCATCTGCACTTATCTTACTAGTAGTAGAGTCGGTACAATATACGACATTTATCTGCTACCATTACAAGTAACGTGAATAAGTTTCAGCTTTGGTTTCACGGAAGGCCGAATCCCTGACCCCCAACCCATCTTCGGAATCATCGTTGTTCAATGAGCGTTGGGAGTAATAAAAACTATAATATTAGATAGTAATAATTCATGATTGGCGATAATTGAGTAACACCCTAAATCTGCTCGTTCCGTGAGTTTATCTCTAGGAGTCGCTTTTTTTGTTTTAGACTGCGAATAAATAATATCTTACCGAAATCAGATCAGAAAGCAAACCGAAAGGTTAAAATTGTAGAGCGCGTGTTTAAAAAAATGTGTGCCGTGCGGCGTAACAACATCACCTTACCGCGACCAATCAGATGAGATCATTTCTAAGCGCCAAATCATTTAGCCAATCTAATTGAATTTGGAAGATTGTGCAAGTTTTGTTAATTGTGAACTTGATGAGTCCGAAATCAAATCGTACACTGTATGTACGTTATAATTCTTTACATAGTTATTAGTAGGTTAAATATGTTGTTTTTTATGATATTGTTACGTAACAAGTTCGAGGCCCACCTGATGTTAAGCGGACTAACCTCTGCCTATAACAGATGGATTTCGTCACAAGTCACGAATTGCACTGCGCTCGTCACTTTGAGACATACATAGTAGTTAAGTCTCTTGTGCCTGTAATTTCATTGGCTCTCAAGGACAACTACCGGAACACACTGTTAGGTGCTTGGCGACAGATTTTCTACTTGAGGGTGGTAGCTAGCCAGGCGGGAAATCGCAAAATGCCCTTCCACCATGCGGTGAAGCTCAAGCCAGCGGTGGGGATCGAACCAGGGTACTGCGGCACGGCAGTCCATAGCTATTACCGCTCGGCCATCATTGCTTCGAAATATTTTATGATCATCGCTTATGAGGATACCAACTTAGTCTCCTATAACGGATTGTACGAATCACCATCTCATTGCTGAGAGAGTTTTTATTACTACATTTGTAATCCGCACAGATATGTATTCAGGAAGAGGGGCGGTCTCTTGGTAAATATTGGTTAACTTGTGACGCGTGTAATACAAGTTACAACCCTTGTAAACTGCGATAAAATATAATATATCACAGATTAAGAGTCAATTCTAATAAGCGATATGGGTATAAGAACACAATTATAATTGTGCTTTTATATCAAAAACGTATACTTGAAACATAGTCAACTTCAGACATGCAGTGCAGTATAACTGTATTATGATTGAAGTTCGTAAATCAACTAAAATCAAACATATAATAATATTTTGTGAGAACTCCAAACTTTAAAAACTTTATGATTACAAATCCTTTTTCGTATTAAACTAGAAAAAAAAAGAAAAAAAAACTTAACTTCTGCATTTTATTTTGAATCATGCCAACGGGGTTATATCGTATGTCCAATTGTTTTTATTAATGGGGTGACAATGTTTTTGTAAAAACAATGTCTAAAGTGACGTAACTCAAAGATAAGAGAAGTAAATCTAAGCCAAAAAATATGTATATTTATAATTTTCAATACATACTGAGGATAACTTGTAATCAAAACACAAAATTTAGCAAAAGAGTCGACCCATAATGTTACTAATAATAAATCGTGAGGGTTGAATATAAACAGAACGCCAAGTCATTTCCCAAAGTCATAAACCAAAAATATTCTCTCCCGCACGTCCTTTCTCCCCGGAGTCTCGCGGCCAACTGTCATGTAAATGACGTCACGTGACCGGAAGCAGTTTGGCGGGGGGTGGAGCTTCCGGCAGCGCACGCGATTGGACACTTCCTGTGCGTAACAAACTGCTGGTACATAATATGCTAATCGTGAATAAGCATTTTATTGGATTATTGTAGGGATTAAGTGTGTTTTGATGTGTTTTGTCAATGTATAATGGTATATCAGTTAGTCGTAATTATCATAAAGGATAGTAGATTTAATAAGACATTGTTTATAACTAGATTCTTCTCGAGACTTTTCTTGCGTGATGTATGATAGTGACATTGTCTCTTGAAAAAATATTTAACAAATTAAGATGAAACTGGAAGCGTTCACTGAGAAAAATCTAAAGTCAAAAGCGCCCTAATGACGGCCAATTTATATGGTATAAGGCGAAAAACCGACCAAACGTAAATACGTACAAAAACGCCTTCCAACTAGAAGGCGTTAAACGAGGTCAGTGAAGGCGAATGTTTCTTCTCGTCTTCATTTAAGGTGTATTTTGTGGTCTTACTTAAATATTGACTTTTGATAAGGCTGATTAAGTCGTACGTTATAGTGATAATCACCGTATATAAACCGCCGTAAAAGTAAGGTATATTTTATGGTCAATACTGCAATTATTATCGTATAACAAGTTGCAATTCTGAAAATACTTTACGGAAGGCGTTTTTGACGGTTGTGTTTATTATAAAACATGGTACATTTTTATTGATTGGTGAAAATCATCTTAAGAGTTGTGAATTCATCTTACGTAGTTACAATTCAACGGTAAAAGGTCAAATTTGATTTAAGCCTTTAAGACGGTTTTCTCAGTGTTGTTTTAGGGATTTTCAGATTTAAACCAATTTATACTTACCAATTTATTACTTATATTTATACTGACGACCAATTTATAATTGTGTACCTATACCTATATCCAATTTCGTCCAGTGTAGTAACAAACATTGGCATTTATAACATTTGGTAAAATTAGCATTAGAATATACCTTAATCCGACCAAGACTTTTAATAATACCTTTCACTATTCTAATTTAAGATATAAACGTCATTCTGTGTAATAAAAAGCCACCGGAAACTCTTGCAATTTAACTGCACAATTTAATGGAAAAAATAGGACTATAAGAACTAAACAATTGAACAAAATTTTTCCCAATATGCTTAAATACTTTTTTACAAAATCTACAGAAATACTCCTATTTAATTTTATCACAATAACCCAAGAACTATTGATTATCAATTAATGGTGTAGTTTAATATATTTTTTAAAATTTTGGTGGTGTGAAATATATTATCAGTAATGCTTACATATATAACATTTTTTTTTTTAAATTTTAGTTTAATATATTTTAATTTTAGCAAGTTTTGATTCATTTAAAATTTTGTTTTATTAGCAACGTGTAATATTAATTTAGAATTGATAAAAATTTTTAAAAGAATCATAGATACATAACATTCATAACCAATATTCATTCCAAAACTTATCAGAGCGCTTGGTCGATGCGAGGCGTGATCAAAATGCTGGCACCTATTTTGCTCAACGAATAAGCATTGCAATTCAACGGGGCAATGCTGCCAACTAGTAGTCGGCTGGAGCATTTGGACTGCCTGTGAGTCTACAATGACTTGTTGGTTGTCTAAATGCTTTTATTGTTGTAGCTGTAGCGTTGTATATAGTTCGTAGTATTTTGTTAATCTATCGCTATCGCACACATTATTTAACTTAAATTAGCAGAGAAACAATTTATGTGAGAACCGTTAGTAATGTTTCAACTGTATCATAATCTTGTTTTAGTAACCATTATTTTAATGTATATTTCTATTTGTGGTCATTGGGTAATATTTCAGGATCCTGTTAAGTTTTGTACATGTATCTTATACCAAAAGTTACACTTACTAGTATTACTTAAGTGCGACAGAACCACAGCGACATATTTTGTATTTAGGGTGGTATACACCTAGTGAAAAAGCCTTACCACAAACTTTTCTTTTGAAGTAGAATTTAAGATTTACTTGAATCAGTTACAGAATGGATTTTGGACCACAGTTGAGACAATGTCAAGTCCTATTATCACGAGATATTTAGGCAATATTTTGAGATACAACTGTGTCCTCTCTACCACAACTTCAAATTTTACAGCATATATTATTATAAGCAAGTCCATTTTCATTACATCACAATTAGACATGAACAATCTAAGCGAAGTAGAACTGAATGCGGCAAAAGCCTTGAAAAATCTAGCTAATCATTCAATACGTTTCATCGCATTTTGTCTCAACCAACACAAATCTTTTCATCGAATATAACTTGTATGAAATACGTAACATACAAAAACAAGTGAACATGAATTAACGAGTAACCTGTACGTCAATTAGCATTATTAATAGCTGTTTAACAATAAAAAAAAACATGTTGAAACTATAATAATATATGAACACGCAAATCGTCTCAAACTGCTATTGTCATACACAAATTTGCATAACAATTAAGGTAGTTTGACTAAAATTTTATAATGAAACATTTGTATAAAGCAATTGCAAAACAATGAACTAATATATGAAACAATATTGTTTACAATTTACATTTGTTACGATATGGCGGGACACTTGTTAAAACACTAATGTCTGAAAGGTAATGCTTGTCAGAAATTATTTTCATTGGGTTTCGTCATTGGACATTTAAGGCCGGGACTCACTAGTCTATTACTAATGACAATGTCATATAATTGATGTCATGTCAATAGGGGACAGAAAAACTAAGCTGGCATTTTTAAAATTAGAACTTTGTTATTGTTTTGTCAGGGATTGGGAAGTATAATGAATTAATGATGCAAAACAGGTTTGAGTGAGTAGATTGAAGTCTTCCGTCGGGCATATTTAACCCCTTCTTTCTAAGGTAAATCATAAAACAATGGAACCTTGCAACATCGTTTTTATAATCCATATGGATAGTAACAAAATATACGTTTGAATCTCATTTAATATGTAATTTTTGACAAATTATAAATCCAGCTTCTTAATTTCAGTAACTTTTTGAAGGATCAAAATATGCAGCTTCACTAAATGGGCATATTTATACCACGTCTTTTATATCAAATATTATGATAACAACGCGTAGCAATTATATATATATTAAATAACAATGTAGTTTTAATATCTCATTGTTTGTTGTTACCTCGAACAGGAATGTTGTATTACTTGGAATAAAAAATTGCATATTAGTTGCTTTGTTAGTAATATTTTTCTCCCATGAAATAGAGCGTAAACTTATTTTAATCCACAAGTCTCAGTTCCAGATTCAGGACTGAGAATTCAAATGGCTGAAAATCCCTACAGACTCCGATTTGGGGGCCTAAACTAGAGATTTTAAGGCGACGCTGTTTTCACACTTTACTTTACCTATATCTTGATATATTATAAAAGACCATACCATCAGGCCTGTACATATCCCTGAAGGTATTTATCTTCAATAAAATTATTGATAAAATATATGATAAATTATTAATGAATACCCATCCTAATCAGGCTAGTATATGAATAACACACAATGAATAAATTACAATGGAACCCATTATCTGTTTCTATATTAACGTGCACCTGAGTCAACGCGGCTAAGTTACTCAGGTAGCTCTTAAAAAACAACCACGCTACCTTTGCGTCTATCGCTTGGTCCAGTCTAGTAATTTACTCTTATCAGAAAAATGGTCTCAAGATTATCAAGTCGACGCAAATTTTAGTTTTTTATAGTTCAATATATATATATATATATATAAATATATATTATATTTACTTTTTAACTATCTTCCTAAAAAAAGAAAATGCTAACATTTATAAATTACATTATATTGGAGCACAAAATTATGTGCATAAATAATTTGTAAATATGATTTTCGCTGTATGTGTGATAGTCCTTGTTTATATAGCTAGTGTTTAGAAATAAAGAAGAAAACTTTTTAAGTTGGACTAAGAAAATGGGAGCTCAGAACATTTTTAACCTGAATAGTGCCGACTACCACAACTTATTTCACACTTTTTAGTGATTTACTTCTTCTAATCTGTGTTTTTTTTTTTATTTAACTTTATTATCCGCTTTTATTGGATTTTTTCTTGTAGAGTGTATATAACGTACCACTAACTTGCTTTTTTTTTAATTCACTTCAGTCAAGTTACTTCTTAGTTATACTCAAGTTAATGAAAAAAGGGTTTGCCAATGTGCCTTCATCTAAATAACCAAATTATTGCAACTACTGCCGATGGTGACGACCATGATGGTGAACGAGCTATGTAATCCTTCTTGTACGCAGCTTACAACGAATAAGTGCATATTTTTTCAAAAGCATTTTTTATGGTAGTTTTTATATGAAGTAGGAGAGAGGAGGTCCCCAAACTTTATCAGCTAACGTTGGTTAAAACGAGGCAAACTGAATTCTACTAAAAATAAAACTTTTTCAAACCGACTTCTAACACTTATGAATAATAAATAACTCATAGAAATCGGTTCCAGAATGATTTACTCTTTTCTCTTCTCTCACTCACTTAGAGCTCAGAGTGCTCTCATTTTCATGATCTGACCTCCATAAGTTATTTAAAATTTTGTAATATAATAAGTGAAGATTGCATATTTTTCAAATTCACACAGACGCTTCTGTTGTTATTTGAAATATATATTATTATATTAGAAGATTTGTATTTTTGTATGTAACGAATAAACTTTAAAACAACTAACTGATTTGAAAAATTCTTTAAACATTAGAATCAACTACTATCCATGATGAACATAGGATATAGAATATTTTGAAAAAGTTAGGGATCCGTATGAAAACTTCGATAATGTAGTCCAACGTGAGAAAAAAATAGAAAAAATAATCGTTATATCGCGTACGCTGCGGAAATTATTGACAATAGAGCATAGTGATGTACTACATTTGTATAGAAAACATCAATATCTACAAAAAAGTTTCCAATACCATATGTCTAACTGTTACAGTTATGTCACAATAACTATTTTTAATATGTTTCAATTTATAATTTTTGTTAAATACCCGAGCAAAGCCGGGGCGTGTCGCTAGTTGTAAATAATGATGCGATCACAAATATTGTTCAGGCCACCCTAGAATTTCTGGCTCTTAAGTACAGTTCCCGGAACCCAACCTAGCACAATGTGCTACCACCATGTAATAATGAAGATATTTAAAAAAATGCTGATGGTCGCCGCAATGTCCTTGAAATCGTTTTTGCATAGTTACTGATTGAGTAAAGTAAGTTCTAAAAAAGAATACTTATGCAGTAATATATACGTTATTATACTTTGACCAATATCTCACCTGGTGGTCTGATGATGTGGTTGAAGATGTTATTAAGCCTAGACCTAGAATGGGAACTTTATATAGCTCGAAAGACAGCTCCCAGCAAACACTGTTAGGTGATTGACACCAGACAGGCTGATAGTGGGTAACTATCACCCTGTCTGGTGCCTGGTGTCTGTAAGCATTTTCCTTCCTCATAGCGGTATGTAGTTTAAAGCATTCAAATAATAAGTTGGTTTTTAAAGGCAGGAGCCATTCCGTGAACTCAAATACCAGTATATGCAATTATCGTTTCTCCAGTACTACAATCAATTACTAAATGACGAAACCACAGACCATCATTACCCAAAACAGGTCAATTTGGCCCAAATTGGCCAGACGTGGGCGTTCCCGCGCGTGTGTTCTCGCCTTTAGTGCTTTTAGCGAAGTGTGCGTCGACCCTAATATTTGTCAATGTGACCGTGTCCTTATAGCCTGACACGCGTTTGTCGCGTGTGCAATAGCCCTTTTTATTGGGCTTTTAGTTTATAGTACATAATATCTTTATATGTTTCGGTAGTAAAGTCGTTATTTTCAGAGCGTTTTGGACATCAAGGCTGGAGTTTATATCATAAAACGGTTATGATTTGTGTTTAAGTTGATGAAAAAGGCACAAAATTATAGTTGCAAAAGGAGAAAATATTCCAAGGTTTATTTTTATTGTGATACAGAAGATACGATTTAAATATATTCGTCACGTATAGATATTATGTTCAAAGAACCAACCTAATAATATAGATAGGTAACAAATACTTGAAACTATATACAATAAAGCTACTACAACGGAAGCATTTAGGTTATCTCAACAGGCCCACAGGCAATCCAAATGCTCCAGCCCTCTACCATTTGCCAACGTGACCAACATGCTGTCAGCAATGCCCCGTTCGATTACAATGCTTATATATTAGGCTAAATAAATAATATTATATATTCATTGTTACATCTTGAAAATTTTACAACTCCGGAAGTGAAAGAAGTTATGTTATTTCCAAATAAATATGGGCGATCTTTGTTCCTTGCAAAGTTTTGTCGTAGAGCCTAACATTAACTTCTATCCAAAACATTCAATCAAACAAACTGACTTTATAGAACAAAATACCCTCTAATTATTCACCCTAATATTATCCAGAACATAAATTCACAACAGCAATTAACTTAAAAGCCGTGTTCGACCGCGATGTGTCGCGACCCTTAAATAAGGGTCGAAGCACACGTGTCGTCTCCGCCCACGTTTGGCCCACCAACCGCAGAAGCGACGTTTGATGATAAATGTTTAAAATAATTCGGGAAAACTTTAATTAAAATTAATATATATTTCTTTGAAATCTCTAAATAGGTTAGGGATAGCATGAAGGGAACATTAAGATTTTCTTTTAAAAACTTGTCTATTGATCTATTGCCTGCATCCTTATGTCTTATAATACAACTATCAATCTAATGTAGAAATAATATTCAGTTTTTTATCTATAAGTAGCGCCGTCTGAGGAACTGCTATTATACTTATCCTACACTCCTCAAAACGCCTATAAACGTGGGGATTATGGCAAACCCCGCTTATGGGGAGGCTGTGTTTAGCAGAGGACAATCCAGCTGATACAGTACAGTACTAAATTTAAGCTATATTATACGTCACCATAGTCGTTATAGTTATCCTGTATTAAAAAAATTCTTATACCTAAAAGAGTGACTTAATATTTTTTTCATTTGCACTTGATTAACGCACGATGTACACACACTTTCGATTTGTTAACTTCAAAAATAATTCCAATAAATGTTCGACGATAACCCCTAACTGCATATTGAATAAACAGCATTCTTGCTTTAATTTTGCCCACACAAAATCCATCGCAAGAAACCTTAAAACTCACTTAAAGCACAACCCTTTATACAACACAATGACGTCATTGCCCCAGGATATATTTTTCAATAATTTTAAGTCCCGCCGTGACCCCAGTGAGGTGAAATTTGACGCACCCCCAACTAACCCTCATTGTCGCTTTAGAATTGACAGGGAAAACTGTCAACTGTCAAAAGCAGCCAAGGAGGTTTAAACTATGCGTTGTATTTTCGCTTTTCGTGTGTAAAGGGCATTGTTGTCGCTCCGCGGGCGCTCAATCTCTTATGCAGTGGAAGTGGTGCATTGTCGAAGATGTGTACTGCGCTTTATGTAGGCGGGCGTTGTTGCTGATTATGATTTCAATCCTTTATATCTGGTAGATGCTTTTGCAACAAATATATTTTTACATATGATACATTCATAAACTGTGACAGATAAATTTCATTCACATCGGCAAATATAATTAATTCTTCTAATCGGTTTGTGAATTTCAGTAGGTACTAATTAACACATACTTACATTATTGCTCGAAATACTTCATCGACCCAGTCCTTTTTCCAGGTGTTTTAAGATTGCAAGACTAAAACTATAACGCTTAAGACTGGAGGGAAGTCTCAAATTTTCATACAAAAAGAGAAAACATTTTTACCTCCCTAAACAATCACTGATTTTAATGATTATTGGATATGTTATAGATGTTATCAATATCCAGGTTTATAGGTTTTGATTTTTATCATTATAGTTAAGGAATTTGTATTAAAATACCGATATTTTCTCAAAACTTATATCTCTAGTTTGTAATTTTTTTATAGGAAAAATAAAGATAAATAAAGAAAAAGGGAAAATATATAAACCTAGTTTATTCTGTCAGTTATAAAATAAGACCAATATTATTAGATTTCATTAATGTTTCCTATAGGAGAAAAGTTTTCTCCCAGATAGCAAATTATGCGCAAATTCTTAGTCAAAACTTGAAGAAGCTGCAATTGTCCGAATCGCACTATTCTGTTCGGGCGTTTAGCGGTGAGACAACATCACTTTGTTAAAAGACCTAGTTTTCTGTAAGAGCTTCTTTTCCCGTTTCTCTTAAATCACAACGTAGGTACGTGATTCACATAGTTAGATACACTCTTGAACATAAGCCTAGCCCTTAGGGCAGAGGGGGTTTGCTATCACCTCCACACATTATAAGATATTTGTAGTCTTACTATGTTTGGCTTAATCACTTACAAAACCGGTGAGGTCAAAAGCCTGCACTGAGAAAAACGACTTAAAGGCTTAAATCAAATTTGACCTTTTACCGTTGAATTGTAAATACGTAAGATGAATTCACAACTCTTAAGATGATTTTCACCAATCAATAAAAATGTACCATGTTTTATAATAAACACAACCGTCAAAAACGCCTTCCGTAAAGTATTTTCAGAATTGAACTTGTTATACGATAATAATTGCAGTATTGACCATAAAATATACCTTACTTTTACGGCGGTTTATATACGGTGATTATCACTATAACTTACGACTTAATCAGCCTTATCGAAAGTCAATATTTAAGAAAGACCACAAAATTCACCCTAAATCAAGACGAAAAGAAACATTCGCCTTCACTGACCTCGTTTAACGCCTTCTAGTTGGAAGGCGTTTTTGTACGTATTTACGTTTGGTCGGTTTTTCGCCTTATACCATATAAATTGGCCGTCATTAGGGCGCTTTTGACTTTAGATTTTTCTCAGTGTGCTTATAACTAAGATAAAAAATGTATTCCAATTCCAGACGGACTCGTATCTACCTAGTTACTATCCAAACTCGTACTATCGTCCTTTTAAATAAGCTCAAACAAGGGGCCATGCAATTATGCTTCGAATCTTTTTATGTTTTATGCTTTGCGCTACTCAATCCGAAATGCGGAAAACGCCGAAAAACCAAAGTCACCGACATAGACATCAGAATTTGCAACAAAGTGGCAATGAGTACTCAATGAACCGATAACTGATAGCGGTATAAAGATTATCGAGCGGCGATCAAGAATAGGACCCCACTAGGTGGACCGACGACATCATTAGAATTGCGGGGAGTCTATGGGTGTGTGGTAATAGAGCCGTTCAAAGAGCGATACGAATAACTTCCGGTTGAAGATACATAAACTCACACTAATGTTGCCAGGCCAAATTAATAATAGTCTAAGAAATAGCACAAAATATACTCAATTTCCCTTCCGAAAATAGGCCTGTTAGAAAAGCTAGGTAGAGCAACAAAAGCCTGTTGTGTAGACGTTATCAGTGTATTCTGCGACCATCATCGAATCCGATTCACCATTGGAGTTACACAATCGAGGTGCCTCGTTTGAACACTTGCTACTAAACAGTGGAGTTATTGAGCGAGTGACAGTTACTTTTATTTGTAAAGCATTGACATAGCAAGCCGATTCACCTGTTGTTAATAAATTTAGCTGACATCGCGCTTTATCGATTTGCAGTTCTATTTTAAATAAAATGCACTAGTGTATTATTATGGTTGTTTATTAAACTAGGTTCATGTTCCTAGAGCTCAAATTATGATTTTATAATTGCTTTTTGACAGAGACATTGCAATCCGATTAGCTTATACAAGGTGACACTAGATTCATGCGCGATGTACATCCAAATCCGTTGTAATACTTCCAAAAATATTTTCTAAAACACTTAACTGCATATTGAATAAGTAGCACTTGAATAGTTGGATATTTTGGTTGGCTATCACCGGAGTGCAAACATTTAACTTCCGAGCATCATCGGTGTCAAAATAGTGTTCTGTCAAGCCTAGAAGGGTAAATTTTCAAGTTAAATTATAATTTATCCTTTAATAATATATACATGGTAGTGATGCCTGACAAGCTTCACACCCTCAAGTAATCTGTCACCAAGCGTGTGTTTCGGCAGCTATCGTTATGAGGTAGTCTTTCTGGATAAACATGAACAACATCTTCGACCGCATGATCACTTATCTTCAGGCGAGATAGTGGTCAAAGGTTAGCCTGTCCTCTTATTATTATGTGTTTCTCGCAACAAACAATTTCATTGGATAACTCACACTTCACGATTTATTTTAAAATTATGCAGGTTTATTGGAAAATTGCTATATTTTTGTGATTTAAGTAATTAGAATTATTCGTACAGTAGTTTAGTATTTCTGTCTAAAAACGCGAGTAATCCTACAAGAGTAAATATTTTCAACGAATGTATTAAATTCAACTAAATAATGTTTTATTACTGTTCCAGTACTCGCACAATTGCTGTTATGGTTCAAACGGCTCACAGCCCGGTCAGTCGCCTTCCAAAAAAACTACGCCTACGGATGCCTACAGTCACGATTTTTTATCGTGACTCCCAAAATAAAACTTTGTAAACGTAAATCGTAAAGAAAAGCTGTTTTTATGGTAAAAATTAAACGAGTACATAGCGTAACGGTCCACGTTATTGTACTGAGCATTCCAAAGAAAGATGGAACAAATGTATTATTAGCGAGCAGATTTTGTAAACTTTGTACTTTCTTGACCATTATTTCCGTGTGTTCGGGCCCTGGTACTCCAAGTAAGGACGTTTTTTTAAATAAATATAGGTCAACAGGAATGTATGTATGTAATGGATTCGAAGAATTCTAATTTCCTCTAAGTCCCATTGGTGGATCATCATGATATTAGGCACTTTTCTAACATTGGAATTTTTGCATTAAATTTTTATTTTATTTTTAATGCCTGATAGGTTAGCCTTTGACCACTATCTTACCTGATGGTAAGTGATGATGTGGTCGAAGATGTTGTTCAGGCTAACCTAGAAGTTAACCAATAACGCCTGCTATAAGCGAAAAAGATTACAAAATTACGACGAAAGGAAAAAAAAATATCAGAAGCGGTATTCGAACTCGCGACCATCCATACCGAGAGCCGGGACATGCTTTGACAATTGAACTATCGTGGTGAGTGATTCATAGCTCAATATCATAATTTCTTATTATTTAACCGTCTAAAGGTCAGGAGTACCCTAAACCGACGCTTATGTATGAAAGGATTTATGAGTGTAGATGAAGCGAAAGAGGTATGTCAGGATCGTAGTAAGTGGTAATCTGTGGTCTCTGCGTACCCTTATGGGACAGAGGCGTGATTATATGTTTGTTAAGGAGATGGAGTGACATATGCAACCAAACAGAATAGAACTACCCGCTCGCAGTTCAAATTTTTGCTATCGTATCGTATTGTAAACTTGATATTTTGTAATTATATGGTCTGATAGTCGAGCTGGAACGGAATAGCAACGGATCCTTTAAACGGCTACTGACCAATTTTTTATTGTTTTATCCCTGAACAAGGAAGTTTTGATTAAAAAAAACGTCATACAAAACAAATCAGAGCAGAAATCCAAAACCTAATTCGATAACCGGATGGAAACCGCTTATTACCTGTGACGCGACTGGAAATGCACTCGTCTAGCACATTACCTATGTCTGTACACATGTATAACAAATTACCCAGAGATCTTCTGCGTCAAGAAAATGACAATATTTTTATAAAAAAAGTTAAACAGCTTCTTATTAAAAAAGCATATTACTCAATTGACGAATTCTTATGTGAAAAATGACTAATTAGATCTACTTACTTATTTCTGACATTTATTATATACAATACATAAATTTGAATTTAAAATGTATATACCGTTATATGTTGCTGTGCCCGACGGGGTCCATAATATGACTTTGTACTCTTTATTGTAACAACTTGTATGTACTACTTATGGAAGCAATAAATGATCTGAATCTGAATCTAACCCTTTTTTATCCACCATATACTTATGCATTCCCTTGGCCAACAACCCCTTGCCAATAATCGTTGTTTCCATTAGGTAAAGGTAGGTTATACAAACATGTCATCATTAATGATAGCTCATTATTATAAATACTGCAGCTAAAATAATAGTTTCGTTATTGATTGTTATGATGCTAGGGATGTTACCAACGTATACATTTTTATCGATAACAATGCAAGCATTATATGTGTTAATAATACACATCGTTCGTCGTTTTCGATGAGATCGGTAGAGGTAGAAAGTGTAAAAACGAAAATTTCTATGTTAGATTTTCTATTACTTAGTAATTCATGAACAGAATCCAATTCCGGACCTAATTACAGGATAAAATATAGAAGGAAGAAACAGATTTTTATTTTCAACCGACGACCTTTTGTAATGATTGAATGTAAGTGTTTGGCTACATATATATAATATGTAGGTGTTGTAACTATGAAAAGTGAATGTTGCAGAGATTTGAATGATATTATGGGTGCTGCATAGATGTAAGTAAAGTGATCAGTATTAGGAATATGTATATAATCATTCCTAATTATTTTTTTATGTCATTGTGGAGGAACAAGCTCGAGGCCCACCTGATGTTAGCGGACCAACCTCTGTCTATAACAGATTCATTTCGTCACAAGTCACGAATTGCACTGCGCCCGTCACCTTGAGACATGGTTCTTATGTAAGTCTCATGTGCCTGTAATTTCACGGGCTCTCAAGAACCGCTGCTGGAATACACCGTTAGGTGCTTGGCGACAGATTTTCTACTTGAGGGTGGTCGCTAGCCAGGCGGGCATTCGCAAAATGCCCTTTCACCATGCGGTGAAGCTCCAGCCCGCGGCGGGATTCGAACCATGGACCTGCTGCGAGGCAGTGTATAGCCAATGCCACTGAGCTATCACTGCTTCAAAATATACCACTTTCTTTTCATATGAAAGAAAAGTTAATAGTAACCTATGACAAAAGTTGAAGTACCATATAGACTAACTTGGGTATCTCGTGTTTAAAAGGAGGATGAAAAACATGTAACAAGAAAACCGTTGAGTATAAACGTGTATGGATATATTAGAAAAGAAAGACCAAAAAGGCTACAATACTACTATGATGAAAAAAAAAATTAAATTAATGTGAGTGCTGGGACTACAGCTGATAAAGTGGAGTGGAAGTACGTAAATAGATACAGTAGAAAGGTTAACGTAGTTTTCTAACGCTTAGGATTCTTTAATTCATACATAAATTGTATACCATCACTATTAAGATTTGGTTTATAACATGAAATGATACAAGCAAAACCGTAGCCATGTTATGATTGGCATATCCACCCAGTGCCCCATCAGCTAAACTTAAGTAATTTAGTATTCAAATAATGTTACAAACACACCAACAAGCACAAATATCGACATTAGAGTATTATACAGGCATCCCTACATGTTACAAACAGTTGCGTGTAATCGTAATAAAAAACAGTTTACAACGCGTAATGACACCTTACAGAACAAAATGGCCGCGTTTTTATGTCACTGTCAGATTAGGTCAGAGTCACCGACGCGTTACAAACTTAGATACAACGATTGATAAAAAGTTCATAAATGTTATCAAATTTAAAGAAATTGTTACAATGGAGGCTTTTCAGCTATGGTTGCATGCGGCAGTTGAAAGGTTTTTCAACATAATTATAGCAACGGAGTTCAAGTAAAAAATATAATTATGGTTTGAGAAATTGGAAATTCTATATTTAAAAAAAAAATCTGCTGGTGTTGTTAGATTGTCTAACTGTTGTAGTTAGTCACGTGATGTGCGAGTTTTGGAGAATATTTTATATTTATATCACTTATTGAATGAAGTACATGACTTATGGTGATATAAAGGTGCATTTTTTTATGTTATTGTGATGGAACAAGCTCGAAGCCCACCTGATATAGGCAGTCTGTTATAGGCAGAGGATACCGCTTAACAAAGCGGTATCCTCTGCCTATAACAGACGCATTTCATCACAAATGACGAACGGCACTGCGCTCGTCACTTTGAGACATAGTTGTTAAGTCTTATGTGCCTATAATTTATATATAAAGTTTATTATTTATTGATAATAATTAAGTTTATAGTATTACATTTAATAAATAATATTCTTAATACAAGTGTATATTAATTGACCGTTTTAAGGGTATTTTATTATTTTTATTTTATCGTGATATCACGAGGCCCACCTAGTGTTAGCGTCACACACTGCGATCGCCAAGACGGCTGTCTAGCGTGGGAATTATGGCAAACTTCGCTATTGGGGGAGGCGTTTGTTCCACGGTTGACGTCATGACTGGTAGATGATGAAGATGACTTATGCGACAAAAGTAATCTACTTACCAGCTCGCAGCGCGTCCATCGGAACACTAGGATAAGGTATCGAGTAGGGATACCCCTCCTTCCTCAGAGTTTTGGGCTTCCTCCTAGGCCTGTACTTGTAGTCAGGGTGTTCCTTCATGTGCATGGCTCGGAGACGTTTGGCTTCATCAATGAACGGTCGTTTCTCATCTTCAGAGAGAAGTTTCCATTCTGCACCTGTAATAAGAACGAAACAAAGTGTTAATCATACATTTCACTGCAGAAAGAGTAGTGTCAGAGATAAATGTGTTATTTTAAAGTCGTATATAGAATGCGAACTATCTAAGACCGTTCACCAACACGATGGTGAACCAAGCTAGGAAGCCACCTCCTCTACCAAATTACATCCGGTAGTGAGTGACTATGGGACGGATTCGATGGAAATACAGAAATACGATAGATAGTTCGTTCAAGAGAATCCAGTGACCACGATCCTCAGTAAAGAGGAACAGACACGAGAGAGATTTACTAACACGACAGCGTTATGCTATGTCTGCTAGATTGAAATATTGCACAGTACTATTTTCTTTATTGATTTGAATTTGATTTCAGACCTTTTAAAAACACTATCCCTATATAAACCGGTACCGAAGTAGCATTGCATCTAATCATATGTACTGTGGCTGTATAGTCACTTCTCTTTTGATTAGCACTTGGTTATTTCTGCAGAGCGGTTGACACCTTCCCTACGATTTCGAAGATGAAAAAAAGTTGACTAACGAAAGAAAAACCATATACACAGAACTGCGCAATGACTCTATACTTCATACAACTATCGATTAGACTATAGTAACTATGCCCCAATACCTAATGCGCGATCGCTTTAATCTTCTTATTCCTATTTGTTTTAGTGGTGATAATGTCATAGCGTAAATATTGGTTTTGTTAGGTAAGGCCGTAGGCGACTCGTATTAAAATATACAAAAGTACACAGAAAAATCACCAAATATGTTGTGTTTAAACGAACATATCACGTCAGATGTTTGTGATAACAATATTGCTGTGTGTAACGACCTACTTTTCAACTGCTTGCGATTTTCGGCATTTGGAGGCTTCAACTCAGCTTTGTATGGATGGAGTAAACATTATGTTGTGCATAGTTACCATCTTTCTAATACACTTATATCTTTCTTGTGGTGAATGCAATGTCTTTTTCTAACTGCACATATTTTTTGTATTACACAAGCATTTTATATGAGCTCTCTTGTGTGCTTAGGTATATCACGCACACTACATCACATTAGTGCAAATAAATTTTAATAACATTGTTATTAGTGGAATTTTGCTACTCATTTTTCTAACAACAATCTTTTTTTGTATAGACATCCCAAGAAAGGGTTGTCATTAGGCAGAGGGCTGGCTATAATATCTAGGAACATGGTAAAAGTCGTGTTTCTTAATAAATTCAACTAATTATGTTCATAGCTTATGAACCTCCAATCAAAACAAAAACTCATCAAGCAAACTTGTAAAAAAAGCTGAAAAGTAATTTGCCCTAACCATCGTTCATTGCATAGACAATGGCATTGAATCGATACAATATAATCGAAGGCACGAACGAGCCGTCTCCCCGATTCAAGAGACCAACCCTTTTGTCTCCCCCCATTTATAGAAGGCTGTATTCATTCACCGTAGAGGGGCGCCATCGGCCATTGAAACAGACAAGACAATCCCAATTCAGAAGAGCATAAAAGCGAAAACAATGTCGCTAACATAGAAAGGAACAATCCTGCTCGAAGGACCAGCTTTTGTCTCGCTCACGCGGGTGAAGGAACTCTCGCGTTGGAGTGGGATGGAAACAACAATGGCGGAAAACGCCGCCTAATGACGAATTTGCGCTTTTCATTCCGCAACAGAAGTTTTTCCCGGTTCCTCATTATTCTGTCGATACTTTGGGGTGGTCGCTATTCTCGGCTATTGTCGTATCTGAGATAGGATCGTATATTCTGCGACAATAGATACAAGTAAGAGGCGAACGTACTGGATCTTTTTCGATCAATCTTTAAATGAAAATGCGATTACTATCGAATGCTTTTTACAGGAACAAAAATAAGTTTATGGACTTCATAAAATTTCGAAGTCAGTTATATTGCCACGAAATTTGCTGCGTAGATGGTTAGGTGTACAATGCTAATTGATATATTACCCTATATTCCGTTTGATTCGATAACACTTAAAAAAATATATTGGGAAGTATATTATATATTTGTTGGTTTATATTTAAAAAAAATCAATACCGTCTAGCAACTATTTTTGAGAACACGGTAAAGTTTATTTAGGTTTCTGTATCGAAAAGTTACAGGCTATTTTCTGAAAAAAAATAGTTTCAGTGATAACATTGCCTGCTTAAAATCAATAGGCTCAGCCCCTAAAACATATCTCAGAAAACGAAAAGGATAACATGAAATCTAACGTTATTATCAAATATTATTTTCTGAAAACATTCGGAATTACTCACGTGGATAAGTCAGATGAATCCAACTATTGTTTCGACCATATCCAGTGGTCTTTAAAATATTGCATAGTTGAATTCAATAGACCCCTATTACAAACCATATCTTGGAAAACTTAAAGGATACGATGAAACTAAGGTTTATACTGACTTATCAAAGTGAGTAATCCTGAATGTTTTCAGCAAAATAAATAAAAATCACGTTAGTTTGCATGTAATTCCTTGCGTTTTAGAATATACAGTAGGGAATACATTTGGGATTACTCAGGTAGATAAGTCAGATGATACCAACTATTATTTTGATATCCCGTCGGGACGCATGCATAACATCTCACTTCGAACTATAGTCGGATTCATCGGACTTATTTAAGTGAGTAATCCCGTATATTTTCAGTAAAAAGAATAGGAAGAAAGCTTTTAATCTTCATTTTAGCCTGTTGAACCGCAATCACCCGCACCGCAACAGGTCTATTATGATGACTAATCCTTAAAAAGCCGTAATGTCAAAGAAATAGAAACCTTAACAAAAATACCTATAGAAATCAAGTGCTTAGTAACAGGATTAGTTCAGGTCGATTACAGGTAACTCGAGCCTACAATGAGTGACGTCGAGTCCTACTACAATGACTTATTCAACGATTCAGAGTGAATTGTGTAATGATAGTATGATAAACAGTTCGGAATACCCACTCAATTAGAACGTAATCGCTTATACTGTGCTTTTATTAAAGACTTTCTAACTTTTGTAAGCTTTTGAAGTGCGGTAAGCTACTTAAATATATGAATATTAAGTTGATTATGAGCAAATAGTAGAAATGTACGTTATTTATATGACTTTTACATATTTTTAAATAAATGTTATATAGGTAGACTGTATTGTTCTAATCACTGATTGTAATTGCATGAATTGCTGTGTTATAACCGTCAGCAGCGCTTAGCGTGTCGAGGCAGTGATGGTATAATCACTGTAGTTACCCGCTTAAAAGGTCCACAAATCTTGCAAAAATGTTTGGTATATAAGTGCAAAATGCCCATTTTCCGATTTGGCCGAATCGGCAGCAGTCCGGCCTTGAGAGCCAGTAAGAAATTATAGGCACATGAGACTACAACAGCTTTTTTTATGTTATTGTGACGGAACAAGCTCCAGGCTCACCAGATGTTAAGCGGACTAACCTCTGCCTATAACAGATGCATTTCGTCACAAGTCACGAATTGCACTGCGCCCGTCACCTTGAGACATAGTTCTAAGTTTCATGCGCCTGTAATTTCACTGGCTCTCAAGGACTGCTGCCAGAACACACCGTTAGGTGCTTGGCGACAGATTTTCTACTTGAGGGTGGTCGCTAGCCAGGCGAGCATTTGCAAAATGCCCTTCCACCATGTGGTTAAGATGGACCTGCTGCGCGGCAGTCCATAGGCAATGACACTGAGCTATCACTGCTTCAGTATGTGCTTCTGTATGTCTCAGGGTGATGGCCGCAGCCGTCAATTGGGACGAAATGCATCTGTTATAGGCAGAGGTTATACCATTACAAATCAGATGGGCGTCGCACATATTCCGTTACAATCCAATTAAAAATGACACTTCCTTTAAAAGTAGCCTGTAAAAGATCGCTATTAGTGATAGGGCCAGGCCGCTCATTTAATCCCATAATGGGATTAAAAATGATAAACCATCTTATTTAATAGTTGTTTGACATTTTCTGTACGAAAATTTAAAAACAATAGGTACCTTTAAAGGACTGCGATTACGTAAATTAATATATATATTATTAATTATACTATTGTATCCTACATGTTTTAACTAAATAGGTATTAAAACATCGTCAGAGTCGCAAAAAGAAAATCCGCTCACAAAACTAGTTGCTTTCAAAGAGGACAACGATGATAATACATAATGAATGCATTGGCAACTTAATTTGCATGCGACTACAAGACAAAAACAAATATATTCTGTTTCGAACAATGGTTAATGATATATGAGTGTGGAACAAGTGTCTTGGAAGCATAATGACGATTGCCAGCAAATACACGGCTGTCGTTCTGAATTACTGTTGTCTGTTTTGTAGTTGCTAGTGCTAAGCTGCTTCGGTCTTGGGGAACTCGGGACTCAAGATTGAAATTATTTTTATATGAGAAAAAATACAATTAGTCTCACACTTACATTCAAAATATATAGGAAGGCCGAAACGAATCGAAACGTTTAGAACGGAACCCTTCGTAAAATGTAGAAGTGACACATATACAGAAGTTCAATATGTTATGAGTGTATAAAACGTTCCTCATATTTGTCCCTGATAATTGTTGAGCTCTTATGATTAATTGGCAGATTTTATTATTAACAGACCAATTGATATATACTACCAATGTTTTGTGTATTTATAATATTACTCGTACTCTAACGCTTGGAAACGCTTTATGAAATGGTTTCTGTATTTGATTTTTGCCTCCAGGTAAAACTTTCATTATAATTTTCTGCTTCGTTTAACTTCCAGATAAAAATTAAAATGGGAGAGCAAGCAACAAGACTAGCAACAAGTTATAAAACTTGTCGATTTAAGCCTACCACGACTGTTTATATTGTAAAAATAACTATGTAAGATTATTAAAAAAAATGCTAGTATAAACACCGCTTGGATATTGAACACTTCAATATTTTTATATCATTCAGAAAATCATTTTATATGTGTCGAATGTTGTAAGCATATAGACATTTGCACAGTACTATTACAAGACTTGAGTCTTAACTTTTCCCATCCCTAAAAGCCACTTTTCTCTTACGAATATTGCCGTTCTCAATTTTTCATTTTCTACCTCATTGTCTATAATACAATAATAGCATAATTGTAATGTAAATACGCATCGTGTTTAAACGACATTCAGGTAATTAATGCTTTTGCTACTTGTGTTTAGTGCGAGTTTGCCAAAGACGTAACTATTTTCAACAGATGTGCTATTGTTGCTGTTGGAATGCCTATAAATAATATTGGTATATTGTGTTTATAATATTTTGAATATTTCAACTAAGAATGGATATTTTCAAGAGAATACAATCATATTTTTAGTTACCAAAATCTAAATAATAGACTTATTATTCTGAGCCTACATCTTAATTTCGTAGTCAATATAATGACGAATTTCCAGATTGACAAGTTAAAATAACTTTACATTGCAATGACATCAAAATACTTATATCTATATAAAGCTATGGTCCAAATTATATAAAGCAACAAAAATATATATTTTAAATACTGTATCTAATAATAATTAATAATGCTTATGATATCACATCATGGTAAGTTTATCGGACAAAATGCGTTATGTAGTATAACTTTATTACAACATTATACTTTTTTAAATCGTAGTAGTTAATATGGTTATATCGTCATTTTGGCAGAGTTTGCATAGCTCAGAAATTTTTGGAAACGATACTCTCGAACTTTTCGCCAATAACGTCGATTGTGGACAGATTGTCTAGTTAGATAAATCATACTTCAACAAAAAAAAGTTACATTTCGAATAATATCCCGCGGAGCCTAAAGACAATATTCTTCAATCAGTGTGTTACCAGTTATGACTAACGGTATCCAGACATGATCAATGAACAAGCTATCAAGATATAGATAGATACCTATCTATATTTATTGATAAGCTTTGTAGTAGTACAAAAATCTTGTAGAACGAAATTTTCCGAAATACCAAAGTCACCACTATAGCTCTCAAAATTTGCAAGCTGAAGACGAAAAAAATAAGCTACATTGCTCAATAAACCGATAAATTATAGAAAAAATATTTTCGGCAGACGATCATATCGCTCCTGAGACAAATAGTCAAATAGCCTAATACTACTAATACTATAACTACTATATAATTAATACTAAGTAGATCGACGAGGATGTCATGTGGAAAGCCTATGGCAACTAATGACCGTTCATTACAGAGTTCAAAAAGGGATGCCTATAGACATTTTTTTTTTTTTTTTTTTTTTTTTTTATGTTATAGTGACGGAACAAGCCCGAGGCCCACCTGATGTTAAGTGGACTAACCTCTGCCTATAACAGACGCATTTCGTCAACGACGAATTGCACACTGTGCCCGTTACACTGAGACGTCCAGTTGTTAGGTCTCATATTAGCCTGTAATTTTTCTGGCTCTCAAGGACTACTGCCGGAACACACCGTTAGGTGCTTGGCGACAGATTTTCTACTTGAGGGTGGTCGCTAGCCAGGCGGGCATTCCCAAAATGCCCTTCCACCATGCGGTGAAGCTCAAGCTCTGGGCGGGATTCGAACCATGGACCTGCTGCGCGGCAGTCCATAGCCAATGCCACTGAGCCATCACTGCTTCATTGACAGACTGACGTACTTCTTCCACCTGATAATTCATCTTTTGAGGATATAACTTTATTTTCATTCGAGAAGTATTGTCTGGGTAACCATCGTTGTTTAAAAAAGTTTACTAATTACACTTTTAGAGCGAAATACACAAGTACCTACATCATTCTAGCGAAACGGAGTGCAATTCTTTGAAAATAATTGAAGCCCTCTAAGCTATACAGCAATACATTGTTCAATTAACAATTCCACCGACAAAAGACACGTGTCGATACATTACAAAGTGTTGCCAGTAGCACAATAATTATTTCCTACTGCGCTGTTCGGTCGGGAAAACAATAGAGCGATCGTTGGCAACACTGAACAATGATTGTCCGGTGTGCTGCGGAATTAGGTATAATTAGTTTGTGTTTACCTACTACATTCCATTTTATTTACATCTGACTACAAATTTGAATGCACTATCTTTCGAGAAAAGGCTTCTGCGGCGAAGCTTCTAGCTAATTATTTGTGATATATCTACAATATATCTACAAATACTTAGGTACACATATATAACTAAAGACGCTCAGGGAATTTACACTATTCATAAAAATATTTACACATTTTTAATATCCTTAATAGATGTTGTGGCCTGTAGCTCCACCTTGTAAGAATTAAAACATATAAGTGGAACTGTTGAATAAAGTTCTCTTCTGGACAAAAAATCGTTTCAATAAACCTCTGCAATTTGATTTCATCAGACATAGATAGTTCGGTTAATGCATTTGTCGTCGTTCAACCCATTGGCTGTGAGATTTTTTTGTATTCAAAAATAACAAATATTTTTAAAATATTTTATGAAAACATCAAATTAATATTTTAATAAAACACTTAAAAAATACAAAAATATATCTAGTCAAATCTAGTCTCGATCGTGCGCTCGTAGAGTTAAGACCTCCTGAGGATGCTTCTTGTAGAAGCGAAACGCGTCGAAAATTCATCCGGTTTGGCTGCGTGGCGTTTGTGACGTCACGTCGACTTAACAGGAAAATTAGGCGGAATTGTCGCTAGATATATTTTTGTATTTTTTAAGTGTTTTATTAAAATATTAATTTAATGTTTTTATAAAATATTTCAAAAATATTTGTTATTATTGAATATGGATTTCCGCAAAGTAACGCCTGAATCAAATTTTTTTTGTATTAATGAAACAACATAAAACTTGCCAGAATTTGGCTATTTCTTAGTTGAAGAAATGTACTGTGACTATTATTATATTAAAAATCCTAACCTTATCTATAAATATTTTTATTAGTTAAAAAGCATAAAACATTAGCAGGCATTGAAATAAAAATTGTAAATAAATAAACGAGACACATTGTAAAATCCTTTGAAAACAAATGCCTATCAAAATGAGAATATAGAGTTGTCATTGTCGCACCTCTCTATCGAACAATACGCCCAGACACATCGACGAAGACACAGATCTTTTACATAACATAGAGGCGTATTGTTGACAACAATCGCAAAAACAACAAACAACAGTACACGAAACACATACGTTAGGCACAATAACGTTGGCAACAAAGGACTTTCCTCTCTACGTTGTATTAAAGCGGCCATTGTACCGAGAATCGGACGAAAATGCTCTTCATTACTCTGAAAGCTTGTGTGCCGTGCGACAATGGTGAAAAGAGGGGGTGAAATGGGGTGGGGGGAACAAAGACGCATGGCGAAGGAGGGCCCGCCACCCTTTCGCCCGTAAAATTGAAATGGTAAGAAATGCTATTTAGGTCATGATTTTATTAAATGTGTTAATAGAATTTTGGAATTTGATAGGGTGGATTTTTAAGTGCTTGCCGATTGATTAGGTAGTGAAGAGTTGCGTTGAAATTTTATGACAAATCGGTAAGGAACAAATACTCGAAATGAGTTCAAATGGAATTTAACGCTTTATTTTAAATTGACAGTGCCGTATACACACTTTTAACACTTCAAACTTCAGGTTGTAGATTATGTTTCATCTTATTAAGGTCTTCTACCTACCCATATATTTCTCTAAATTTAACAATGGAGTTATAAACTGTCTAACATCATGTCCCTAATAATCTATTCTGTTTCTCCTCAAATTTTCTCTGAACTACCTGAACCTAAAACTTTTGAGTAGATATTCTAAGTTAACATTTTTATGTTATTTTGACGGAACAAGCACGAGGCCCACCTGGTGTTAAGTAGACTAACCTCTGCCTATAATAGATGCATTTCATCACAAGTCACGAATTGCTCTGCGCCCATCAATTTGAGACATAATTGTTTAGTCTCATGTGCCTGTAATTTCACTGGCTCTGTGCTGCCGGAACACACCGTTAGGTACTTGGCGACAGATTTTCTACTTGAAGGTAGGTATTGCCCAGGCGGGCAATAGCAAAATGCTCTTCCACCATGTGGTGAAGCTCAATCTGGCGGTGGAGATCGAACCATGGTACTGCGGCACGGCAGTCCATAGCTATTACCGCTCAGCTATCATTGCTTCTTCATCACCTTATCACAATTAGGCTCGATTCCCACCGATCGCAGCATCCGGCAACGATTAGTTGCGCGCAAGCCAGCGGTGATTTGTCGCTTGCATTTGCGCGGTGACTTATGCAAGGCTTTCAACCGATACTATGCTTTGTGTCGGTAGAGATAAAGTCAAAAATGGTTTGATAGTAATAATGCCGGCCGCTCACACTGATCTGAATTGGCACAAAAACCATTTAGGTTTGTGATGCCACCCTTCATCGAGTTTAAATTACCAAAACTGAAGTGTCTACCATAAAACAAATTAACCACGTATCCTTCCAATTACAACATAATTATATTACAACCGTAGGTATATAACATAACAGTTCAACCACATGTCGCATCTGTTAATTTACTTCGATTATCTTCGGTTCTATGTAACCGTTCTACTTTTTACCGACTTTTTTGTTTCGCTTCTTGTTTTTTAACAATTTGGCTGCATCTACTGTATCTATTGGGCTTTATATCCGAGGCCTGGCCAATAGACCAACAGAATGCGGTTCCACAGATTAATTTTAAGTTAGTATAGCGTGTCAAATCGTCCATAGAACTCTTTTGGTAAGAAAATAAGTGTACTGTGTGAATGGGGAATCTATTAAAGTTGTAGCGGAAAGAATTTGGATAGAATGACTGAGTATTTTACGGGAGGGATGGTTTTGTGAGTCAGATTGTGTAATAATATTTTTTGTTGGAAGATACAAGCTTTGTAGCTGTTTTGTGTTATGCTGCTGAGTTGTTTTGAATACATTTTCTTTTGGTTAGATTTGTGATCTGTATGTCAATTTGTGATTCAAATTGCTTTCCTAAAAAAAGTCTTGTTCTACATTTTTATACGTGAATCGTCGCTAGAGCTGGTTCAGTAATTTTGATAACAATTATATTTGAACAGATAACAATAAAAATTAATTTTGTTATCTGTTCAAATATAATTGTTATACGAGCTTAAAGATTTTTATCAGATATATCTATGATTGTGCGACATATGTGGTCAAATGTAATTACCGGCTTTAACTAGATTGTGAAGCAGTGATAGCCCATTGGAAATGGCTATGGAGCAGGTCCATGCTTCGAATCTCGCCGCGGGCTTGAACTTCATCGCATATTGGTAGGGTAATTTACAGCATTCCAGGAATACATCGCAACCTTCTGTTTTTCTTTTTTATTATAAACGAATATTTTGGCAACAAATCTATTTACTTTCTTATAATATAACCTACTGTATTATGTATTCTCCTTGTAATTTACCTACTGTAAGTACAATACTATCGTCTCAGTATGCAAAGCACAGTAACAAATCCATGTGCTACATAAGACGGCTACGCAGGTTACGCTACAAGCGCTTCTACAATTCTTATTTATTTTCCTATTATATTACCTACTGCATTATGTATTCTCCTCGTAATTTACCTACTGTAAGTACAATACTGTCGTCTCAGTATGCAAAGCACAGTAACAAATCCATGTGCTACATAAGACAGCTATGCAGGTTGCGCTACGAGCGCTTCTACAATTCGTATTTATTTTCCTATAATATAACCTACTGTATTATGTATTCTCCTTGTAATTTACCTACTGTAAGTACAATACTATCGTCTCAGTATGCAAAGCACAGTAACAAATCCATGTGCTACATAAGAATGCAGGTTACGCTACGAGCGCTTCTACAATTCCTATTTATTTACACATAATATTACCTACTGTATTATGTATTCTCCTTGTAATGTACCTACTGTAAGTACAATACTGTCGTCTCAGTATGCAAAGCACAGTAACAAATCCATGTGCTACATAAGGGTGGATTCACACAGAGCGTTATCGCCACCTCGCAGGCGGGCGCAACAAAAATAACTGTTGTATCCTTATTGTTACTGTTGTCGTCTGTTGTTGGCTGTTGTCAAGGGCCCGCGGTTTAATTACTAGCTTTTTGTGGTGCTGTGTAAACGTGATATTTTGTGGACGGCTTTCGTTATTGTGGTGGAGAATGCTTTTGTTGGCGTAGAATGGTGCTTGTTGCTGTCGCCCTATTTAGCTTAAGTTGGGCTGCGCTGTAAGGCTATTTTGATATAATTTTAAATTGTGAACCGCACCATTTGAATAACAAGTATATTTTTTAAATTATTAATGATGTCATAGCCTGTTTTTTTAACAATTTTTAGTGAGGTTGGCGGGGGTGATGCCTTCACTCTGTGCTTCACCACTAGGGTGTTGCAAGCGGATGCGAAAGAACCACTAAAAACCTCCTCGCGATAATGAGGCAATATTAAAGAAATTCAACGATACTATTATTTGCCTTACAAACAATTCAATTAAAATTCCAAGTGTTTACCGAAAAGCTGCTCAGTTGCGTTCTGCTATAGAACGCAACTGAGCAGCTTTGGAATTAAAAGAACATCAAAATCGGTTCAGACTTTAAGGAGACATAATCGCAAATACATATCTATATACAGTCAAAGGCTTCATACTTATAACACACCTCTTTTGCCGTCGCGGGGTTACAAATACATAGTATGCAGCCTGAGGTAAGGTAAGTACTAAGTTAGATGTCCTCCTTATTGAAAATACTCTAAAATAGTTGTCAGTACTAGATTAGGTAGTTATTCGCTAGTTATTTCAACATTACGTTGTCAGCGTGTGTATTATCATCAAACAGTATTCAATTATTATTAAACAAAATACCAAATCATATCTATGCATATATTATATAAGATTAATACAGAAGCGACACATCACAGAATTACCTAAATTACAGTTGCCTCAGAGCGGCGCGTAGATACACTATCTCAATAGGGTTAGCACCCGACACCTCTGTCCTCGCAAACCTATTACAGAGCCTGTATTACGAACAATGAGTCCCTACCTTGATTAATATTAACTGAGCAAGAGAACGCCCCGACAGTTGGCTGATACGAATTATTGAGGGAAGGTGCATCAGACACTGATGAAAACAAACGCTGACATACGGACAGATTGTGTGTTAGAAAAATAGTTAGTTAAACTTGCATTTGTACTAATATATATGTAGGTATAAAAGACTAGACTATTGACATTTTATTTTCCTTTTGAAATTTTAATTACTTAATATTCTTTAAATATCCACCTGATGTTAAGACTGGACGGAAGTCTCAATTTTCATACAAAAAGAGAAAACGTTGCTACCCCCCTAAACAATCACCGAATTTGATGATTTTTCGAAATGTTATAATGTTACCAATATCCAGGTTTATAGGTTTTGATTTTTATCATTATATTCCTTTGAATTTGAATTAATAGGTATTTTAATACCGATATTTTCTCAAAACTTGTATCTCTAGCTTGTGAATTATTTATTGGAAAAATAATGATAAATAAATAAAAAGGGAAAACCTATAAACTTAGTTTATTTTATCAGTAATAAAATAAGACAAACATTTTCAGATTTGATTAATGTTTAATATAGGAGAAAAGTTTTCTCCCAGAACGCAAATATCCCTTTCTATAACAACATTAGTACTTGTATTTGTTCATATCTGTATTTAAAAAAGGTTGCTTGGATTTTTAAGGGCGGTGAATGAAAAAAAGCTTTGAAAAACAATTAGGTACCGTGTGTATCGCATACTAAAAACTTTCCCGATCCATTGTTCATCGAATACCTTTGTTGTACGCATCGACATTTGTCGAGCGACATGTCGATTGATTTCGTAAACAAAACACGGTTTTGTTGTCGATTTATTAGTGCCAATGCGTAGACAATGCGTTATTCGTAGGTAAATTGATAGGTTTACGCGCACATGTTTACGTTACGCCTTCTGTTTGTTTTGGGTAATTGTTTAATCTATGAGTATTAAATAAAGTTTTATTACATGCGATACGTTTGATTTAAATTAATTATATAGTATATGATATGAACATAATATGATTAATAACAAAAAAATTAATTCTAAAGGCTTAGGCATAATTTAATGTAAATTAAAGGAGCCCCATCATTTTAAATTAGTATTCCCATAATAACAAAAAAAAATATTACTAAATTATATTATTTAACACAATTACGGTTTTCTTCTTTTCGGTTAATAATGCATTTTATTAAATAATTATTATATTTTGCTAAAGCAGAAGTCAAAATTTTTTCTTCGTGAATAGAACACACTCGAGAAAAAAGGAAATTCCTATATTCTCAGTATTTCCTGTGAGGCACGATATACATAGGTCTACTATAACCATACCAGATAAAGTTGCGGAAAAAGCTTAAGAGGCCTTTTACATTTTGCAGCTCTCTCACTCGCACGTTTAAAGATAATTTCAAAAAGCAACCATATGGTAATGATTTTTTAAATTGGGTCTGATATTATTTCGCTGCATGCGACATATATGTTCGCGACTAATTTTCATGTTGATATCTGTAACGGGGGAACCAAAACGCGTAATTTAGTTTTTTTAAATTTTGAGCCTCTAATTCTAACTGTACTCAATATGTTACAAAATAAAAATATCTTGACACAATTTATAGTCCCAAAAAGCAAAATGATGTCAGACCACATTTTAAAAAATCATTACTAAATCGTTTCTATTTGAAATTATCTTTAAAAGTGCGAGTGAGATGGCTGCAACATGTAAAAGGCCTCTTCACAGAAATATCGTTACAACACCGACATCTACTATTACGTAGTAGGTAGGTAAGTACTATGTAGTAGTAATAGGGATGATAGCTATCATATAAAATAAATAAAAAAAATACTTTATAATTTATGAATATTAGATGTTTTTTATTAACACCTATATCTACTATAATGTGCCGGCATTGGCTATGGACTGCCGCGAGCTTCAGCTTCACCGCATGGTGGTAGGCAGTTAGAGAATGCCTGCCTGGCTAGCGACCACCCTCAAGTAGAGAATCTGTAGTCAAGCACCTAACGGTGTGTTCTAATCCCTTATTAGTATTTTTCTAATCCTATAGTCCCTACTATTGGCAGTTTATACTAAGTATTCAATTATTCTAATTTATATGAACATACATTTTATCTCAAGAAATAAAAGTTTCGTAAAGATGAATCTATTGTTATTATAAAATAAAAAAGTATATCTAATTACTTTGATTAATATTATCCCTAAAAGTGTGACAGTGACTATCTATAAGGTTGTATTTACACAATTCGTCAGCCAGTACAGTCCGCGTCTCGAACCCCTCACAAAATAATTTCCCAAACAAACAGTACTTATTCCGTACAGTGAAGACATTTCATGAATAATGCATGGGGTTTTAATGGAAGCCTTTTTTGTTGAGGTATTTTTTTTGTAGCATTCTGCAACATTCTGTGTCTGGTGGATGGAAAAAGACTCTCCACCGTTTTCTAGCATATTTTTATAATATCCGAGGGGTTACAGTTATGGACTGCGGTGCCGCAGGTCTATGGTTCGATCCCCGCTGCCGGTTTGAGCTTCACCGCATGGTCAGAGGACATTTTGCGAGTGCTTGTCTGGCTAGCTACAATCCTCAAGAAGAAAACCTGTCTCCAAGCACTTAAAGTGTTTTACCGTTTGAAAAAGTGTATGAATAAATGAAAAAGGTTATGATAATGAATAGATTCAGGAGTTACTTTGCGGAAATCCATTTTTAATAATAACAAATACTTTTAAAATATTTTAAGAGACATCAAATTAATATTTTAATAAAACACTTAAAAATATAAAAATATATCTAGTGACAATTCCGCTTTATTTTCCTGCTAAGCCGAGGTGACGTCACAAACGCCACGCAGCCAAACCGGAAGAATTCGACGCGTTTTGCTTCTACACGAAGCATCCTCAGGAGGTCTTGACTCTTCGAGCGCACGATCGAGAAATATTTCTCGACCGTGCGCTCGAAGAGTCAAGACCTCCTGAGGATGCTTTTATTAAAATATTAATTTGATGTTTTCTTAAAATATTTTGAAAGTATTTGTTATTATGAAAAAGGTTATACCCATCTAGACGTACTTTAAATAAATAAATTAGATTATTATTAAGAAATTGCATTATTATTAAGAGTAATAATGCAATTTTGATAAACTACATCACGGCTCATAAATTCAAACCCAACTTGGTTATCATACAAAAGCCCAAACCGATATTAATTTAGGTGACAACGTATTAAAGAGAATCGTTTATAAAACTTTAAAAATAACTGCAAAAGGAAATAGATACAAAAAATAATGCGCAATCAAGCGGCAGAAGCGGCTCAGCGGGACGCCCGCCACCGAAATAATCAACGGGCAAGAGTAACCAAAACTCGACGCTGGCGTACAGAAAAAAAGCCACAAATGTATGGAGACACGAGCGGAAGAGTATGGAAAAATAAAAGCTGCTGTGCCCGCCATTCTGCCGGTGACGGAGTGAGGAAACGCCATTTTCTATTTACCCTCGTTTTTTCGTCGAACTGAGCGCGGTGCAAGCCGCTGGTAGTCGTTACCGCTACCAACGGGCGTACAGACTTTGGAGTATCTGGCATTGAACACTGTTTGTCAATTTTACCATGTATAAAAGAACTTTAAATAATCATTTAAAATTGTAAATAGTTATTATAATAGTGATAACCGCGCGGCATTTTACATAAGGGTGCATGGTAGGTAACTAGGCAAGTATTCGCTTATATGCCCTACCAAAAAAAAAACTTTATGCACAGCTCCAGGCATTTTCCTACTTTTACCCCTTGCTTCATGAAAATGGTGAATATTTTAGAAACATTACATGATTATAATAATTATGACATGCATAATACATTTTTTTTTACCGGCCGTATGCCTTTATTAACAAAATACTACGAACTATATACAGCTACTACAATAAAAGCATTTAGATCCCTATAAGTCATTGCAGACTCATAGGCAGTGCAAATGCTCTAGCCCGCTACTAGTATAATATATATAATTATATATTATACCTTTGACAATAACCCTGTATAATAATTATCATAATTTATTACTGTAGTGTCACAAATCGTATTCCATTTCCCGTGGCTGATCAATTTGCAATCAAAATGAGCTCCTTTGATCTCTTGGATTATAGCGCGAGGATCACCACTTTGCATAATAGTAGTTCACCTGAGACTGCTCTCCAATTCAATGGAACAATGGTAACCACCTACCAATGGAATACCACTGGAATACCAGTGGTGTAGATATAGCACTCTGTGTATACTGTAGGTATTTATTGTGATGGTTTTGATAGCCGAATGCTAATTAGAAATGGTTCTGCCTTAGAAGCTATTGCAATAAAGAAATAGAATCTGTCTTGCACTCGTTTAAAACTGTACATTGGTAGTCCAGTAGGTTTTTATAAGAATATGATAATCTAAAAATATATTTCACTTGACTCAAAGAGTTCTAGATATGTCAGCGAAAAAATTAACACTTATCGGCAATTATAAAATTAATGATTGTGTTACAAAATTATAATTAATTTACTAGAGGTAAAATTCTAGTCATGAGCTCCCGCTCATGACTAGAATTTTACCTCCTAATTATCCCTAATTAATACAATTTTCCCTGCCGTAAGTTGGTCATTTCAAAGAAAGTGTATTTTTGAAGAGACGACCTTATTGAGGCAGCGGGCAGCGCGTGGTCGAGACTGGCGCAGCAGCGAAGCACCTGGCACAGCATGGAGGAGGCCTACGCCCAACTTTGGGTGCCCAATAAAAATAATAATTTAATTTAGTTTAAGTTTAAGATAATAACAATAGCTTAGAAACTAATGTTTAGTAAGAATTGGGAATAAATGGCTTTATTTATTTATTTAAGTTTGTAATTTTGTAATGTAATCCGCAGAGCATGTGTTATTGCAATAATAAAAATATTTAAATTAATGATTGTGTTTTTAATCGGATTCAAAATAGGAGGAGGTTGTCATGAATGTATGTTTTTGTTAGTTGCTCGGTTACTCCGTCGTTTATGAATTGATTTTGATGATTGGAGGCAGCCCTAAATAAATTTTATCAGAACCGGTTCATTAGTTAGGAATATATAAAAATAAATAATAAATAATAAAAGTAAATAAAACTGTTTTTCTTTTTAAATACGTAGGTAATTATAATAAGCTTGCACCGTCCCCTACGATAGTTAGAGTAATACAAGATTACATACTTACAAACTTTCGAGTTCACCAAGCTATCCTCGATGGCCCAGTGGTTAAGGGGCATCACTGTAGAGAAAGATGTTATATTTCGTCTCCACTTCTCGCGTTTTTAGTTCGCGCCATGTACCCCATGGCGCCATGTTCGCAAGTCAATGGCAATATTTTATTTTATTAGAAATTTAGAGCGCGCTCTAGTAGAACTAGTAGAAACTATCTTGTCACACACGAATGATATATGAATGAATGAATAAATCGCCATCTAGCACGCATATATGATACCGACACATTAGTAGGCTCATGAATTGTTTTGTAGCGTGGCACAGTTAATAAATTTACCATACCTACAGTAGAACAAGTTTAATCTTGATGAATACCAGCTTTTTCTTGCATGTTTTTGTGTATGCAAATTTTCAACTTGCCGATTTTGATGAACTAATTGCTTTGATGTTAGGCGTAACCCATTATAAAAAAGATAGTTTATTTATTACAAAAACAAGTATATAGTGTAAAATTTGCGCTGAAAATAATGAATAAGCTTTTGTACCCCATGATCAAAAGACAGATAGCGGGTATACTATTAGGTATTATTATCAAGTAGCTTGGTTTTTAAACAAGATTTTATCTTGTTTAGAAACTAAGTATAAGTCATACGACTTGCTCGTGTCATTACTACAAGTCCTATTAAGGTCACATAAACAAAAAATCACATGGAGAAGGTAGTAAGTACAGTTATTATTTCAATTTGTTAATAATAATTCATACATTTCGTGAATGCTATTGCTTAGATGGGTGGCACAACAAAACTTTTAAGAAAATAATATCTTTATTCAGATTACCCACTTAGGAAGATAGGTATTTTGTTTATAAATTTTACCATTAAATATTATTTGTACCCGTACGTAAATATTACTATTTGTACTACTATTCGTACGTATTACCACAATATTATACATCGATAGTAAAACTGTGGTATAACTTAATGTTGTCTTAGGTTTTCGCGATTGTTACACATAGTAATTAAACCACTTTAAACGGTTTAAATCGCGTATATTTATCATTATTTTGTCCCGACGTTTTAAACACTTTGAAGTAATCGTGGTCACGGGTAACTAAAAAAAAATGATAAATATACGCGATTTAAACCGTTTAAAGTTGTTTAATTACTATGTGGTATAACTGTATTGGTAGTACTAAGATACTATCTTATTCATATATCATCATATACGAGTACGTAGAAAGAAGTAAATATACTTATACTATATATACTTATTACCTAAAGCCAAGTAAAAAAGGCAGTGCAATGCATACCTTTTATTTTAGCTGATTTTTACGTGCGCTCCGTAACCACCGGGCAAAACGGAGCACTTATCTGTCATCTGTCTATCCGTCCGTTTTAATGTCAAACAAATCTTGAGCTCGTAAACGGGATATAGGTGACAAAGCGCTCGTAGCGTGGCTGGCTTAGACATTCTTTACAGATCAACTAAGTAATTCAACGTCAGCTGCTTCATGACTTGGATGGGTGACCGCTAGTGGCATTACAACTAAGCGCTTCCGTACATCAAATGGCACATAAAACCATTGATCTCGGTTGTTGTCTTAGGATTGCAGTCGTTATAGAAAGGTGGTAAGGCAATGCCTGCACGGCTAGCTTCCACCTTCTGTCACCAAGAACCAAGCAGTGTGTTCCGGCAGCACTCCTTAACCCTAGTGATACTATATCCTAACATACCCTAGATATAATCCTAGTGTTCATATGATGGGTTGGTTTTCTGGGCTATAATTACTACCTATGAAATTATGAATACTTATTTAAATAACTTTTTATGTTTGATAGTTTGTGTGTGTTCCATTATTTGTGGAAAGAAGAGTCTGTGTTTACTGCATGACAGCTTTGTACCGTAAGACCTACTGTTACTGTTACGCTGTGGCCTCAAAATATTTTTTATTCCATCAGCATGTTCATATATATGAAAAGTCTTTCGTTTGTTCTGGTGTCCATCCAGGGTAAGAAATATAATTTTCCTAGATCTACGAAAAAATATGGTAGATACTTAAGATTTACATACATTACGTATTACTTACTATATTCAGCATACTAAACTTTTTGAGTGAATAATAGGAAAAAAAATGGAATCTAGGTAATAAAATTATAAGCAGAATGCATAAAGCATATTGTAAATAAATTTAGAAGTAAATACGTATCAATTTATACCAATAAATAAAAAAAATATAAAAATAAATTTAGCTTTGGATTTGAACCTTGAACTTACAGTTTTCTGGTCCGACCTTAGAAGAAATGAGCTACTCAAACAATGGTTTATCAATGAAAATGACAGACCTATGTAACATTTGTGATTGTGTTTCCTGGATCAAAATGTGGCAACGTAAAAACTAAACAGTTGTCAACGTAGGTTAACTACGAAATCAAGGTAAAAATGTACAAGATTTACATTAAAGAACTGGAAAGTCGTTAGATAACTAAATTATATGTAAATACGTATAAAATTTTCATTAAAAAAAAATAGTAGACAAAAAGTGAATACGACAGATTCGAACTCCGCTCTTCCAGATTCTAGTCTGACCTTTCTAAGATTGCGCCACTTAGACATAGCGGTTGGAGTCGAAAATAAGAGATATTTACAGACTTTTGTGCCATACTGTCAGAAGAATTTGTAAATTTATGTAAAAGTTCATATTATGAAAAATTCAGAATAACGCTCATAATGACTTTAGGTAGCTCAAGTAGTTCCTACGTCTTATAAAATCTTGCATGTTTATTTTATTGTGATAGTGTCACAGTAATATGATGAATTAATTAAAATTAGAAAATTACATTCATGACAGTAAACATAAATGGAGGAAAAAGTACAGATGCCTGCCTTATTATGTCCACGATGCGTTTTTGGCGATTTGTATAAACCTTTTTTGTACCTACAAAGCGTTTATTTGTATGTTTAACCATATTTTTATTTAATCGAGATCGCTGAGATAAGCGACATAGGTCCAACGCTCAACGCGGCTGGCCGCGGTTTGAACGATAATGATAGCGATATACGTGGATCGCTGGAGAAAATAGTGCGGCATGATATTAACGCTTCTCGGAATGAAAGGGCGTATGCGACATTTTAGAAACAGACTTATTACACATTAACCATGCTTTTTTTGTAAAAACTTAAATAACAAACTTTATTGCACTTAAAAATTCAATATTTTAGAACATAAATCATATCTTAATACAATAAAATCTAGCGGAAAAAGTAGAAAACCTTTATTTTCAGAGGGGTTTTTGTCAATTTTTTGTATCGAGCCAATTATTAGGAAACATGTTTTGAGTGCTATGAGCACACTACCTATATCCTTGAGTATTGTGTATTTAAATTGCAGTACCATGCGGTATCTGGTTTATGAGATTTTCGACATATTGTTAGCATTATTTCTTATATACTGGGCCTTAAAATACCCGGTGCGTATCCGGAGGACGTGCGTTCGATTCCAATTCGAGATGACAAATTTAGTACTCTAAAAAATTTTGTACTTAAATGTTATATAATTATACATTTTACTTGGCTTTGGATAAATATTACACACACAAACGTAAGGTCTGTAATTTCAGTTATTAGCTTGACACGTGACTTATGACAGTTATGACTGATGGACAAATCTGACTCCTTTTTGTAATTTGTGTAGGTAAGTAGAGACTGGTAAGTAAGTACTTAACTTTACAATAAGATGGACTAATGAGGAATGTTCTTTAATTTTCTGTAGACAACGATTTAATATACATATAGGAATAATACCCTATAAGAAATATTTTTGATACTTAATAATCACTTCAATAAGCCATTTTTATACGATGTCAAAAAAAAAAGGAGTGCTATATTTTCAGGGTTCATGAATGTTTGTGAGTTTCTTTATTCCAACATAACTTCTCCACGGCTTAACCGATATTAATGTATGAGATATCGTTAGATGAGTCTTGACAGTGCAAATGACACTAGGGACATAAAAAAAGCTGGTGGATTTTAGACGCCATATTGTGATATTTTGTTACTTCAAAACCCATCGATTGGCGTATCAAAATAGAGGGTTTTAAAAAAAAATTTCAATAAATATATAATAACTTGCAATTAAAATTATAATGGAACGATGAAACTTTTAACGAAAATAAATAATTGATTTTTCCCATTGTTATTTATTTTATACTTTTATTTTAAAGAACTAATATCTATAAGAATGGCGTACCTACGGACTACGTAAAAAGTACTACTTATAAATACTTAGGTAAGTAATAAATACTACATATAAATGCTATGTCTATGGTAGGGTATTTATTCTCTTAATTATTTTGAACTCGACATGATTTAAAGCTATCCTGCATAATGTAAGGCCTCATTATCCGTTGATCTAGGTATATATAAAAAAGCTTACCTAATCGTTTGGAAATCTCTGAATTATGCATCTTCGGGTTATCCTGTGCGATTTTTCTCCGCTGAAGCCTCGACCAGACCATGAACGCGTTCATGGGTCTCTTGATGTGTTCTTCTGGTGACTTCTTCTGCTGGCTCATGGAGATGGAGCCCATGGAGCCGATGGCACCCATGGACATGCCCATGGGGAATGGGCCCATGCTGCCTCCGAAGCCAGTGCGGTCGCACATCGCACCAGCGGCACTGGGGATGGAAATGAGATATTTTATTGAATAGATAGAAATATATACATAAGTAGATAATAGTGACGTGACGACAATGATAGATATGGTCGACTTAGTCATTTTCCGATGACTTGGATGGTGGAGTCTAAAGTGTTACCTATACGCGAAATTTTCTCCTAAGGCATTACTTCCTAGAAAGTTGGCCAAATTTTGCTAGGTAATCTTTTTAGGTTGTCGTGTCCCAAAGGCTTAAAACGGGACTCTATTACTAAGACTCCACTCTCCGTCTGTATGTCTATCACCAGGGGGTACCCCATGAACGGTGATAGCTAGACCGTTGAAATTTTCACAGATGATGTATTTCTGTTGCCGCTATAACAACAATTACTTAAAATCGGATATGTGCGAAATGTATTCGCGCACTAAAACTTAAAAAAAATGGTTATAAATATATACACTATCATGTACAATGTCGTATAGATAATGGTATGGAACCCATCGTGCGCGAGTCGAGTCGCACTTGGCCGATATTTTTCCCTATTAGAAGCAAACTGGGATGTTTTTAACCCATTCAAGTTCACTGGTGATTTAGTGTGCGTACCAATATGATAATGCAAATGTATTACACACACTCAAATAATCATAGTCTATACACATATAATAGCATAAGTCAATAATCATAATCATCAACCTTATTATCTAATATTATAAATGCGAAATTTTGTGAGTGAAGTTGTGATGATATACTCCTTCACACTGAAACAGCTAAACAAATTTTGATGAAACTTGGAATATAGATAGTTAAGATTCAGGATTTATTTATTAAGTACCTTTCATCATCATCATTATTTTTATTATTGTCTACGCGGGTGGATCCGCGGGGTGCAGCTGGTTTAGTATCAAATGGGTATGATGAAGAATCAGAATATTTGTGAAAATAAAATTATTATAATCTGATCAGAATAGTAATTCTAATTAGGATCATTAATTTAAATCCAATAAACAAAAATATAAAGGTACCTTATAATATATTGTTACATACATACATAATCATAGTTACCATTATATATACAAGCTTTATCTAATGAAGTATCCAAACGATGGGTTCATGAGCATCTCTATGAGATTTCATCACTTTCGTAAAATTTGTCACATTTATTATTATTTACAAAATCACAAATATACGATAGGAAAAATTAAAGTCATGTGCGGGATACGAACCCGCGTCCATCCACCTCTTGAGCCGGGGTGTGCTCTACTAATTGAGCTAACATGGCATGACGTCATAACTCAAATCTTTCCTATCGTTCTTTAACTATCGTATTGAATGGATATCCCGCACATGACTTAAATTTTTCCTATCGTATATTTATGATTTTGTAATGCAATCCGCATAGCAGGCGTTATTGCAAACCTATCAATATTAAAATTTATTATTCTAATTTGTCTTTTTATATAAATTTACATTGATCTTTTAAAAAAGGGAGTAATAGCATCAGTACCTACCTAGAAAATGGCAATGTCAAATCGTTACGTCACCTGATTGAGTCTCAGTAGTGTGCGTATGTGCGTCTACTGCATCATTGTCTTCCTGTTTTTGTCATTCATTAAAACGTATCATATACAACGATGTCATCAGTCCACCTAGTGTAGCCGTGTGCATTATACGCTGGTATTACGACATTTTCAGAGTGCTAATGCGGCTGCCTCGCTTCTGCAGCGCATTTCAGATGTTTGCTGAAGCGCACACGGATGACTTACATGCGATTATTCGCAAAAAAGTCGCGCCCTTACGGCAGCGAATACGAGCCAGCCGCAATGGTATCCTCCAAATGTTTGCTGCCCGCTTTGACTGTCCCATCCAGCACAAAGGGATGTCTGTGCTCATGGGACAGAGGCTATAGTTTTGTAAAATGTGTCCAATAGTCTATTTTTGAAATGTTGTAATTATTATAATGTATCTATGACATCAGTTAATTATTTTGTTTTATGGATTCGTGTGATCTGAAGTAAATGACATTATTTTTATTAAATTTTGTCCACATGATACTGTCGTGATATTGGAGCGTAACCTATCTTCCTTTTTAATTTATGTTGATGTTAAGTTATTTAATTTTGTATAGTAAACTTTATATCTATTTAATTATTAGATCCATTATATAATGATATGTATTTATGTGTTTTTTATTAATATATTATTATGTACGTAGTTATGTGGGTATAGCATGTGTTGTACTACAGTGTTATGTATACAGGTAGGTAGGTACGTAGGTACATAATATTTGATATCTGTAATATTTCAAGAGTAGGTAAATGTTTGATGCAAGCCTAATATGTCCTCTTCTCTATTAGGTACTCTATTACTATTACTAATGTGTAGACGTCTGGAAGAAAATTATTTAACAATAAGTCCTCCATTATTACTTTAGTGCACTAAAGGAAAATAAGGAATTTAAAATTAAATAATTTCGCTTTTGGTAGGCAAAGGTGTCTTAACACCCACAT